>BSBK01000674.1:0-352500 GCA_027943335.1 Chamaecyparis obtusa
ATGGTTATGGGGAAAACCAAATAGGTAAAAACCCCGCTGGGAATTAACACCCACTAAGAACTGCACTAGTGTTTTATGATCCTTGTTAGAAGATCTGCAAGCCTGTTAGGAGTTGTTCTTTACAATACTTTTAGTATAGTGACCTAGTCAAATTTCAGACCCTATTAGGGGTGGGGACACACTATCCTAGAGCTCACTGCTCAAGTGGTGAAGGCTACAACCTTCTGATCTCAGACACACACTATATCTGCTAGATGAACTAGTGCTGTGACACTACTTGTCTGATCAGTTCCTTTTGTGCACTGATTCTTTAGCCCCCTGTAAAGCTCTAACTTATTCTATATTCACTTTGCATGTCTCTGCTCTGCTTATCTTATATCTATATCCACTTCCATGCTTTATTACAAAGGTGCATCTTATATTTATATGCGCTAACAAAACAATTAACTAGGTCGGCCTATAACCAATTACATACAATGCTTCCAAGTGAATTGGCTCAAGAATGTTTACAAAAAAAGATGTTTACATGTCTACAACCTAATTACAATAGGTGCATAGCCTTTACAAAACATTATTATAACCGCTAATCAAAATACTAACAGTCGGCTGCATACTCTATTCTATTTTGGCTTTCACTATCTGTACCACTTCAACTGACTGTATCTTCGTCATACTGTCTCATCTGATCATGTGCTCTTAGAGTTAGCATGAATACACACTTACAAGCTTAACTTCAAGGGAACATACCATAACTTGGTCATACACACATGCGTTGATGCTCTAATCTTCTAGTGCTTTGCTAACTGTCCAATCTTCTATACTTAGCCATATTCTAACCTTATGATAATGTGCGCTGACTCCAAAACTCTATATGACTTTGTTACCATAATGACAACACTATATCTAGTCATATACAATAGTATAGTCAACTTGCCAATACTATTTTATTCCATTTGGTGAAAGAAAGTGTAGTTGGGTTATCAGTGAAATGAAGTAGTTAAGAAGCATTTAATGAAAATTTTATAGCCATTGGAATCCCTAATCAAGGAAAAACTATAAATAGAGGGCATGATATTTCATTTTTACCTTACAATTTTGTGAGAAATTTGAAGAATTTGACAAAGAAGAGATCAATGAGTGAGTCCAAGCGATTATTTGAGCATTCTGAGCATCTACAAAGAGAATTCAAGGTATTTCTATTGTTTACCAACACGTGTTCACAAATTCTAATTACTATTCAAGTGGAACCCTAGTGTTTAAAGAATATTTTTGAGATCAAGATGGTACCTAAGATACAAAAACTAGTAATTGTTGAGAAGATTGATCCCATGAATCCAAAGTACAAGCTACCTCCTACCGTAGCTATGAAAATTGACAAATCTAGAGCCCTATCATTGAACTTGCCAAGGGTAATTCTAACTGAAGATGTTCGCACCTTCATCCACTATAAAATTGAAGACACATGCCAAGGAGAAATCGGCACATCATATAGGAATCTATGTGTGAATGAAAAATTTAAAGGAAACTACACACATTTGTAGACTAAGGGTTTGGTCCATGCTATGCATCTATCAACTATATTCAATCATGAATGGGTGAGGATAATATTAAGCCAAGTGCATGATCAATTCATGTAGCTCGATGGACCAGTAAAGATTACCAAAGATATTTTTCACATAGTCATAGGATTTTCAGTCGGTGATAGATGAAGGGCATACAAGAAAGCTGATAAGAATAAGCTTTGTGAGCTTACATAAGTGAAACAGGATGAAAGAGGATTGAAGTTATCCAATGTTGATGATCTTGAATTGATATTTGCATCCAAAATCTATCCTACAGGATATTTTAATCATCCTGGGTAGACATTGTACCCTATGGAGAAGTTGACATAGCCTACAATATTGTCATGAAGGATATGAAGATAGACCTTTGTGAGATATTGTTGAAGTAGTTGGATGACAATATGAATACCATTAGGAAAGAAAAGTTCAATACTTTGAAGTTTGGTCCACTTTTGGTATGCATTTTCTTCTATTTTCAAAACTTTTTCCCTATAGTCACTGACGTAGCTTGGAAAGAAGATAAAATGATTGCTTATCAGATTAGTGAGTATATTCAAGGCATAGAAGATAATTTTGATTTGATCATGAAATATTATTTTTTGAAATTTCAATCAAGAATGCATAAAAGACTCAGGATTCCACCTCAGCTAGTGGAAGAATATAAAGATGAGATATGTTTTGAAATAGATAATGACATATGTATCATAAGAGTTGTAGAGCCTAGAACTGAATGGTTACCACCTATGGGATATGAGGTGAACATTGATGCTTCATCCATTCAAATGAAAGGACTATTAGAGAAACTAGTTGACAGAAGTTCAAATTGGTACGGTAAATTTGAGGAAGTGAAAGAGAAAATTAGGTTAGGTATATTGATACCTAAGGCTATTAGAAAAATAAGCAAAATGATAAACACATATATGATAACTTGGGTATTTCTACCACTGATGAAGAGGTTGCCGAACCATAATATCGTAAGGGGAAGAAGACAAAATTGAAGAAAGAGACCCCTAGCCCAATCGGTGTCAGACCATCTACAAGGTCTACCTCTACACCGAGAGAAAAGAAGAAAGTAGATGTAGAACTAGTTAAAAAAAATGTACATTAGAGAAAATAAGGCTATTGGAATGCCTAGAAGGAATTTGAAGCTACACAAAGAGAGTGACACAAATTCCAAAGACCTATCACAATTTAAGGTGTTACAAAGTAAAGTAACAAAGGAGAAAATCCTTAAATCATTACTCATGACACTTGAAAGTTATGGAGGTTATTCAGTATTGAAATAATTGAGGTATGAAACAAGGAATGATGAAGAGAAAAGTAAAATTGAAGAAAATGTCATTTATACTTTGTACAAGTTTAGAACAACACACGTTGAAGTAGTATCAAATCTTGAAGATGAAATTTATTAGAAAATTGATGCCAGATAGAAGTATTCTCTTGCTGTCAAAAAATAAATGAGAGAAAGGTCCTTAGCAATCACTATCCTAGACCTAAAAAAGAAAGGAATCAAAAAAACCTTACAAGAATACTCAAAAAGATTATGAGTAAAGGGAAGAGCATTGAGAATAATGGTTCGTAAGATTGAAGAAGTTAAACAAAAAAATGATGATCTTTGCAAAAAAATCTTCTCTATTGATTAACCGACTATTGAAGAAGCCAAAGAACAAGAAGGAAAGTATAAACCAATTGACTTGACAATAAAAAAATATGAAGTTATTATTAAGGACATAACTGATCAAGATCTGGATGAAACAATAAAAGATGATGAAGATATTATGGAAACCAAGGCCATAGAAATAGAAGTAATGGATATTGATGATTCTGCTAAGGTAAGACTAATGGTAGAAGATCCTATAATTGAACAAGTTGTAAATTTTCCTGTGATAGAGGAAGTTATCTCAGAGACATCAAGGGTTGTACCTACTGATGTTGAGACCCCTATTGAGCCAGCATAGGATACTGCAACCAAGGAGGTCGAGGAAACAAAAGAAACCAAAAAACACAAGGTCAAAATCAAGAATCAGTAACTCCTACAGAGACCACAGAAAAATAGAAGGAACCAAAAAAAGATGAAGATACAAAAAATAAGAGAAGAAGGAAGAGAAGAAAGAAAAAGAAGAAAAAGAAGATACATCTACTCAATCTGATGCAAAGAAAGTATCTAATTCTAAAGGAAAATCAAAGAAGAGGAAGTCTAAGAAAGAGGTTGATATCAGTGAACCCATTTTTATTCCCAAGGTTGATAGTACAACCCTGAGGCCAAAGGAACTCTCAGAGTTCGGATATTTATTGAAGAGAAAAGCTGCACAAGATAAGCTGATAGCAAAGAAGCTAAAAACTGATGTATTAGAACAAGTCAAAGGAATTTTGAATGGGATTTTACATGAGGCTATCATAAATGAAAAAGGTGATATTTATAGTCAGTTAAGAGAACTAGTAAGTCAGATAAACCATCCTGGTACAGATACAACCGAGTATATGTTGCAAGTGCACAAGAAGGAAATGGAGACAAAAGTGATTGAAGAACTCCTTCAATCAATTGCATTAGATAGGGTAACTATTTCTAAGGTAATTAATGAATTGGAAAATGAATTGCAATCAATTCTTTTATTATTTCAACAAATTTTTTTGATTTCCAATTCCACCAAGGATATAAGAGAGAAAGATAACAATGTGGAAAAGAAGCTCACTGAGCAATTATAAAAAATTTCCAATGAGCCCAAGTCTATAAAATAATATTATGAAAGGATGAAGCACTTGATGTGAGTGCAATATGAGCTAAGAAAGGAGGAGAATCAGATCAAAATGGATCTACTGGAACTCCAAATAATTTTGATACCACATATTGAATAATTACAGAAATAGGTTCAGAAGGTCAAAGATTTAGTTTGCACACCAGATGTTAGTGCTATAGATAGTATGGTAAGTTTGACTATAGATTTAAGAGAGAAAATCACATTGTTATAGATACTTAAGGATACATGGAAGGTATCACTCAAGTATGCACATGATAAGTATAAAACTATTTTTGACAAGATCCCCACAACAGAATAGAGATAAGTTCTTATTTTGGCATTTTTGTTAAAAAGGGGGAAACTATGTATAAAGAAGGAGAATATAGGTATATGGAAGGATATATGTACAAGAAGTATTACTTCAGGGGGAGTAAAATGTTTACTGAGAAATGGATATATGGACAAGGACAAAATTTTGAATTTTGTTGACGACATTGAAGGTTTTTAACAAACATAACAAACTAATGCAAAAGGGGGAGATTGATACTCCTAAGAGTTATTTTGTTGTCATTAGTTATGAGGAAGTCACATTGTTTGTCAAATTCATTTGGTAATGAAGGAAAGAAAAGTTGGTAAAGAAAGAAAATCTATTTGGTAAAGGAAATAAGGAACATGTAATTTCGGTAAAGGAAAAGCAAGTTTAGGAACCAAGCAAGGTAGAACTGAGCACCGAGAACCAATTTATACCAAGCTATAACATCAACTGAACTGAGAAGAAAAGAAAGTTACTGAGCTAGAGGAAAATGTATTACCAAGAATAGCTAGATGACACAAGGAGAATGTTGAAGTACATTGAACCTGGACACCGAACAAAAAATGGTTTACAAATCTCGAGGAGATCATATGATAGAAAATTGGAGAATGATACATGATGATTACACATGATTAAAAGGTGAGATCTAACAATGAGAATTAAGTATGAAATATGCATTGGAGGAGTAACTAATGCTAGCACTACTTGAAGAGATGATTCTAGAACACCTAGCACTGCTTCTAGAGTTGTATATAAATGGATCAAAGAAGTAAAGATCAATGTGGTATGAATACAAGAGGAGATTGCATGTATGAAGAAGAGATTATAGAGGAGATTATGAGTAGAGAAGCCACTGAGAAACACAGTAGTGAAGAACAAAAAGTGATTGTGATTCAAAAGTGAATCGACTAAGTACTGAATTGTTATTGTAAGAGGTTCACAGTATGAGGTAATGGGTTATTGAGCATAAAGAGTCTGATATGAATATGTTTGATGGAAGTTTAACAAACAAGTTTGAGTTACTAATTAAAGAGTAACCAGAATTGTAAAGTCTCTTAATCGAGCAGATCCTAATAGATCTTATATTGTAAATCCTTTAACTAGGTACAGTTCTTAGATTAGAATTATAAAATCCTTTCAAAAGGTAGACTTAATAGTTTGAAGACTCTTAATTGGGTAAGCTATTAGAAATAGCTAACATTATAGCTCTAACCGATAAAATTTTTTACTGCAGTAGTGAAGTCTTTTGGGTGTCATCCCCACTGTAGTTTTTATCCTCTAACAAGGATTTCTGTGATACCAAAATATTTGTGTTACGAGTTATTTGTTATATCTTTTATATTATTTATGAGATGCATGCAAAAGATATAGATTCATTAAATGGTTAAGAAGGAAAGTTTAATTAGTTTAAAAGTATTTTACAGTATTGATTCACCCCTCCCCTCTCAGTACTCACCTTTGAATACTTAGTCCAACCCTTAGTTGACCTTAGGAAACCTTTTTTACATGATGATGATATAAGTAAAGAACAAATGATTAATGAAGTTTGTATCAGGGGCATATACTTGTGTGAGTGTTGTGAAAGTGTGTGCATATGTGATGAGGATGTATGAAAGGGGATCTATCTCCCTATATGTACGAGTTGGTGCAAAGTGTGGTATTGTGCAGTATGAACTTTCATGTGTTAGGTACTAAAAATAGTGAGAAAAAGGTATCTAAAAATCATTCACTAAGTTGTAGAATTAAATCAGTGGTGAATCTTTTATCTTTTATTCTTCTTCATTTGGGTAGTGAGACTTCTTCTAAATAGTGAGCCCTCTAGCAATGAGCCTTTCTTTGTAGAAGTGACCTTAACTAGTGTCACCCTAATAGGTACTCATATATATTTGAGAATTAACCTTCTCCATGGTTTTTCTCTTAATATAGTTTTCTAGCTAAATCTAGTATTTCATTATGTATGGTAGTTTTTTCTTTTCATGTTTATCTCTTTCTCAGGTTAAGAAGCATAGATAAGTTTTAGTGGATTAAATAATTTTTTATTAGTTTTATAGACAACTAATTCAAACCCCCTTATATTATTTTTCCTATGCAATCAACACTCTTTTCTCTCACCTCCCCTCTCTATTTCCTCATTCCCTAGTTATCTCTATTTTTTTGTCTCTCCTCTTCTCCTTCCCTCCTATCTCTACTTTATATGGTATAGGTTCTTAAGAATATAGCACATGATATATAATTTAGGGTATATGGTTAAGGCTATAGGGTTTAGGGTTGAGGACAATGATATAAGATTTAGGGTACAATATTTATGGTACAAGGTTAAGGGTACATATGGTTTAGGGTATTTCCTATGTGTATCTCTCTTTTCTATCTCTCTCATGTCTCTCTCTTTCACCCTCCTCTCCTTGCGCATGTGTATCTTTGTGTTAGTGTCAGTGTCAATGTCACAATTTATCTTGTGTTAACACTTCTCTCTCTCTCTCTCTCTCTCTCATTTTATTCTATTTCTTCCTCACCTTTCTACCTCTCCTCTCTCTATGTCTATCTCTTTCTCCTTCCATATCCCTCTCTTTCTATTTGTTCTTCACTCTCTTTTCTTCTCTCTCTCTATCCCTTCTCTATGTCACTAACTTTGTCCTATGGAAGGAACATATAAAGTGAGGGGAGAGAGAAGAGAAGGAAAGTTGATAAATGAAGATGGGTAAGGGGGAATGTGTGAGATATCTATAAGGGGAGAGAGTGGTAAGAGAATATATGGAGATAGAGAGGGGCGAGATATATAAAAAGAGATAGAGAGATGTGGGTAATAATACATACATGGAAATGTAGAGAGGTAGAGAGGGAGGAATGGAGAAACCTAGAGAGGAGAGAGAGTGTGGGAGGGAGAGGTGTTAAACTAGATAATGGAGAGAGATAATAAGAGAGGGAGACATATTAGGAGAGAGTGGGGGAGGGAGATAGATACGGGGGTAAGAAGGGAGTGGGATATAGAGAGGGGGAGAAGAAAAGGGAGGGAGAGACATAGAAAGGGGAGAGAGATAAAAGAGAGAGTGAGAGAGGAATATGAAGATATAGAAGGAAGTATCAATATAGGTGTAGCATCTTAAATTACATCCCTATGCAATTTCTTTCTTAGTTAGGCCCTATTTAATGTTCCTAGCCTTTCATGACGAATATTATTGATTAGCCCTATTTTTGCATGTAATTCTAGCTTCCTCTTTCCAAATGGGGACCTGGGTGTAAATTTTGAGCCATCATGAGTGGAAAAAGGTGTCTAAGGTATCTCATTCCCTAGAACATGCCAATTAGGGTGTCCCATTCCCTGATGATTGGGACCAAATTGAAACTATGCAATGATTACATTATTTTAGCAAGGATTTTAATCCCATGTCTTCTTTCATCAAGATTTACACCCAAAAATGTTGTGATATTTATAAAATAAATATACCCTACCTTATTTTGATATCTTTGAATTCCAAATCAAGCACTCAACTATAATTTTTCATTTTCAAGTTCTAAAGAAAGAGATCAAGCATCAAGGCAATAAAGATTAGTAGTATTTGTAGATCCAAGCATCTTGTGAAGGCATCCATGATATTCCTATTCAATAAAGTCAATATCAAATCAAATTCAATAATATTCATGAACTCAAGAAGGTTTATGGAGGTATACAAACTTTATTTTTTAGATTATCCTTTCATATGCTTCAACACATTTTCAATTAAATTTCCAACTCAAGGTTGATTCTTTACCTGGGGTTTGACTTAGGAAATCCCTTTTATATAAGAAAATTTCTCTCTTTTCTATGTGTAGCTGGTATAGGTGATGGATGTGTAGGAAAAGCTACAAAATTTTTAGGTCAAGAGCTATAGGTTTCAAGTTATTTTGTCCAAAACTGATCTAGGAGGATTCAAAAAACCTCAATTTTTTTATTCTTAAAATTTGAAGAAAATAACAATATTACATAGATCTGACCACCATGAACCCAAAACAACTTGAATAGGTTAGAATAGAGTCTATATGAATAAGATATGGCCAATCAAAGTTGAAAAAATGATGGGTTGACCAAATGACATCGACATGCTGACATGACATCACTATAGTATGACACATGGCAGGATGCTAAGGTAGCATGCATAGATGACACATGAAAAGTTGCTAAGGTCACATGCACATTTGATGTGAACTATTCAAAGGTTGACATGTGGACTAATGTGGGTGAATAAAGTGGTGCCACATGTCCTAGTGGATGGGTGTCATGTGGAACCCTAGTAGTAGATGCAAAGCAATTTTTTGGGCTATTCAAAATTCATAAGAGGGAATCTAACCGTTGACTTCTTGAGAAAGAATATTTATTGTTGTATATAAGGGGTATGTTTATATTTACCTTTGAAATATTGGCAAATCCCTACAAGAGGGGTTCAGGTAGTTTGAACCCCCAACCTCCCAAATCCCAGTAACTGCTCTCAATGTTTAAGGTGATATCAGTGATATTGCTTTGTTAAATGTTAAGGTGAGCCATGGTAGTAGGGTCTTTTCTTTATCCCAAGCCCCCATGATATACATGTTTCTAAAACCCATTAAAGGGTATATTCAACCCAAAAATCTTAAAGGGTTTTAATTATGTAAGGGCCTAATTTAGTAGATACGGAAATACTTGAAGATTTTATTGCTTTAGCCCATATTAGCATATGAAATTGTATAAATAGAGGGAGGGGGTGATTTTTGTTTTGAGGAAGAGAATTATGATGGTTTGACCAAATGACATTGACATGCTGACATGACATCACTAGATTATGAAACATGGAAGGGTTATGAAGTGGCAATCATAGATGACACATGACAAGTTGTTGAGGTCATATGCATAGTTGATATGTACCAATCACAGGTTGACATGTGGACTGATGTGGGTGAATAAAATGTTTCCACATGGCCTAGTGGATGGGTTCCATGTGGTACCCCAGTAGTAGATGCAAAGAAATTTGTTGGGCTATTAAAAATTCATTTGAGGGAATTAAACCATTGTCCTCTTGAGAAAGAAGATTTCTTGTTGTATATAAGGGGTGTCCTTTGAAACATTTTCAAATCCCTACAAGAGGGGGTTGGGTGTTTTGAACCCCTAACCTCCCAAATACCACTAACCTCTCTCAACATTTAAGGTGATTTTGGTAATATTTATTTTGTTAAATGTTTAAGGTGAGTCATGGAAGTAGGGGCTTGGGTTTACCCCAAGACCCCCCTAATATATATGTTTGTAAAACCCATTAAAGGGTATATTCAACCCAAAAACCTTAAAGAGTTTTAATTAGGTAAGGGCCTAATTTAGTGGATATGGAAATACTAGAAGATTTTATTATTTTAGTCCATATTAGCATATGAAATTGTAGAAATGGGGGGGGGGGGGGGTGATTTTTATTTTGAGGAGGAGGAAAATTATATTGGAGGAAATTAGGATATATTGGAGAATTCTTTTGAGAGGATTTCTTTTGTAAGAATAGAGTCTTGTATTTGTATTCTTTATGTGTAATTGGATAATGAGGCAATTCAAGCCCAACTCAAGAAAGAGAGTATGCAAGTATCTTTACATGCAAGATGAGACTATAAGAAATCTTGTAAGGTAGGGATGGAGATTGGATGATGCAAGAAATCATGTCAAATATTGGCATCATTAATAAAGCTGTCCAACATTGAGAAGAGGACCTAGAGATATAGTCCGAACAAGGGTTAACTCTGTTATCAAATTCTTCCTCATCTCTTTATTCTCTCTTATTTCTTTTCAGTTTTAATTCCTTCTTTATGTTATTATGTTCTATAAATAATTAAATGAGATAAATTCTATAATTTAAGAGGTTAATGAATATAACCATATAATTCTATTATGATCGGGAAAAACTATAATTTGGGTTAAGTACAATTTATTTTTGTAAGCCTTTTAATTATAGATAAAAAACCATGAGAATCAAGTCAAGATAGCAGCCTTGTTCTTAGGAACAAGTCGAGCATGATAACTTTTTCCTTTTATTTTTGCCTCAAATTTAAATCATAGGTTAGTTGTAGTCCAGTAGTTCCAAATATTTTCTAGAATCTTGCTATCTAGTCTCAATCTCCCTATACATATAGAAAACCCTCAATTCCTTCCATTTTTTCCTCAATCTTACATTCTTCTATCTACAATTCCATAGAAAACCTGAATTAACAATGAAGGATCATTGCATCCACCTAGTGCTTTGTCCCTAGTAGATCATCTTCCTTACAATGTAAGAGGATATAGACATAAGATTACTTATTTTTTTGGGATCCTAGTGAACCCTATTTCCCACATTACAATAGGAAATACCCTCAAATATACATACCCTAAATAATGTACCATGAATCTTATACCCTAAACCCTACACTCTCAACCCTATATCCCACACCCTATACAAGGGATGTATAGGTGATGAACTAAAGAGGGGAGGGAGAGAGAAGAGGAGATAGAGGATAAAAAAGAGAAAGAGAGGGATGATAAGGGAGGGATGAAGAGGTATTTAGTGAGTGACTAAGTGACCTAGAGAGGGAAGAGGTAAATAAGTTAGGGATAGAGAAGAAAATAAGAGAGATAAGCTCACAAACATAGAAAGATGGGTAAGGAGGAAGAGAGAGGTGGAGAGTATGCAAAATTACTAGATAGGAGAGAGATATAGAGGCAGGAGAGAGATATAGAGGCAAGAGACTTAGATTCAAGGGAGAGGAGTGAGAGATAGAGGGGAAGAGATATGTGGGTAATGATACAAGAAGGGAGAGGTAGAGAGGTAAATATGGAGGGAGTGAGAGACCTACCTAGATGGGGAGAGAAAGGGAAAGAAGGAGAGGTAGTGATAGAGGTTATGGAAATAATTTAAAGAAACAAAAATGAGGGAGAGAGTATAAGAGAGAGGTAGGATAGATGGGATAGATATGGGGTTAATGAGGGAAGGTGAGGTAGAGAGGTTCAGAGAGACCCAGAGTTGGGATAGGGAGGTGAGAGAGATACATATATAATTTGAGGGAGTTAAAGAGAGTGAGATATAAATAATGAAATAATAATGATATAGAAGAATGTTGATTAACATAATTTGACTAATTCTGAAAATTTATATAATCTTCTAATACCTATAATCTACATTTAAAACTCCCAGAGATTTAAAACTACACTCAAACATCCTAACAATATATAGGTAAAATATAAATTAAAGTTCACTTAAATATTTTTTTTCATGTTGTATCATCCTAAAAATTAAGCACCCTTATTAGGTGCTCATTTTTAGCCCCATTCTAGTATATATGGGTTTCCACATTGATTTCAAGTTCTTCTAGCACTTATTAGACCTTCAAATTGACATTATGCATCCTATATTGTCTCAATTTATTCAAAACTCAAGGTTAGCACTTATTTATAAGTTTTATCCTCTATTTACCCTCTAATCAAATAATTCATTTCCTCACCTAGGACCTATTCATTTATTTTTGGCTTTCAGGACCCTTTCCAACCTCACAACAACCTTCATTTTCTTCCCCTGTTCCTTTTCACCTTCTCTATCTTTGTAGTGAAAATTTGAGACCAATTTTCTCAGGAAAAGTCAAGAATTTGACTTTTCCTTGAGCTACAAGTTGAGAATTGGCTTGTCCCTATGTTTTTGAGCCTAGATTTGGACTAGGGCCCAATGATAGGGTTTTCCTCAAAGGTTTAGATTTACAGTTAGCCTTGGTCAAATTTGAGCCCCAAAATAGAGGGAGTTTAGTATAAAAGGACATCTTCTCCCCTTATTTTATCATTCATGAATCAAGTGGAATCTATCAATAAATATTTCAATTATTCATGAGTAATCAAGAAAAATTGAAGCTCAAGGTCTCTTCTCCAATCAAGCATCCAAGTATTCAATCCTTCTTCCTCATCAAGAATTGTTGTAAAATACAACATACATCATCCAAGGCTTTGGTTTCATGATTTACTATTAGGTTTTTTTGGACTTCAAGATATTACATCAACACTTGTGATCACATTCAAAGAGGCATTGCATCATCAAGGTATAAGGTGATTTATATTTTAAATCTTGTTTCCATTTCATGTTTCCTTATAAAATTTAATTTCAATCTCCAGGTTGATTCTTAAATAGGGGTTTGAAAAAGGAAAACCCCTCTGCACAACCTTCTTCCCATTTTCCTATGTGTAGGAATAGGTTGTAGAGTTATAGATTTAGATCTGGGAAGCATAGGTGCAATCAAATGATCTAGGAAAATTTCATCATATTTTGTACTATTTGGAAAAAATCAATTTCTCTACTTGTTCCCTAGGTACAAGTCAATTTCTCAACTTTTCCCTCAAAAACTAACTTATTCTTGCACTTTTTGGTTGAAAATTACATGGTAGAAAGCTACAGAACTCAATATCCCAAATCTGGAGTTACAATAGATTCCAAAATTTTGGTGACAATCAAATATAGCTTCAAATTACCATTTACTCTATCTCATTTCTAGGTACATTTGTTCTTACCCCTTTTCCCTTGCACTCACTTTATTTTAGGTCTATTATTAAATAATAGTCTACTAAAAAATCAAAACCCCACAAAGCATAGATCTTGCATTAGCACCCTTCCTCCTTTGGTTGTGCTAATCAAATTCATTTTGTGGGAGGCTTTGTATTCTGATGTATATCATAAGACTTGGTAGTTAGTATACATCTTAGTATTTCTTACCATTTTCTATTATACATTTTGGTGAACCTGACTCATTACATTTCCATTTTGATTTCTAAATAACATCTATGTTCTTATTATGTTTCTCCTCAGTATGTGGCATTTCTAACCTATCCTTTGTGGGCTCATTGTCATTTATGGTGATGCAATTTCACATACAATCATACTTTATAAGATACATAATAGTCCTTATTCATTGTATCCTCACTTGGGGGGAAAGGGTACTATTGCACTCTCTCATTTATCTCAAGGATGCATCTTCATCTTTTGTGGACTTGTTTCTTTTATAACATGATGTCCTTTATTGCATGCATTTTGTGTTACATAAGGATATTCTCTTTTTTAGGAGATTGGCGTCCCGAGTTTCAATCTTATGCTTTCTTGAAAGTGCATGTCTATTATAAATTTTTTTCACTTAGGGAGCATAATGTGTCATGCTTTCTCAAGTATAACCTTACCTACAATCAGGAAGGTGTGTATACTTTATCCTCCTTCCTCTTCCTCTATTCCTTTTCAATAGATTAAATATCCATTCTTCACTTTCTTCTTTTATAATATGATGTCATTTTTTACATGGATTTTTTGTTTTATATAAGGATCTTGTCTTTTTCAAGAGATTTACATCATAAGTCACAACCTTGTGCTTTCCTTTAAGTGCATGTCTATTATAAAATATAATTACACAAGATATATATTGGGTTATATTTTCTATTTCCTTCACCCTTGGGGGGCAAGGTTTCATTTCTAAATCTCTTGTTCCTTTCTAAGGATTCACTTGCTCTAGGTTATATGATCTTTTTTTTATCACTTGATACCATTTCTAGAATGGAGTTGTTTATTTACATAAGGATTTTATCTTTTTAAGGATATTTACATCCCGAGTCAGAAATTTTTCCTTTCTTGGAAAAGGAATGTATAACCTAATTTTTTTTCCTTATATGGGGGTATAAAGTGTCTTATCCTTCATCAAGAATCCCTTTCCACCTAGCAATAGGGGGGCTAAAAGGGTGTATTCTTGTTCTCTTCCCCTCTTTGTCTTGAAGATTTTATCTTTATTCAATAACACCTCTTGAAGGTAGACATCTTGTAAACAATATCTCTTCCTTTCAAGGGTCTCTTCCCACTTGGCAATATAATTTCATGATCATCTATTTCCTTGGTTAAAAATAGTTTTCACTCTTTGCTAAGAGTCTAAGAATACATTTGAGGATATATCATTGTTGTTGGAAGTAGGTATCCTTGATATCTTTCCCATATGATGTCACCATAGTCCTATGTCACCATCATAAGGAGAGGGGCTTGTACATTATGCAACTCTTTTGTGTATCGATCCCTAAGGAGAAAATTATTTCCTTAGGACTGATCACCTTTTTGGATCCCTATGGAGATAATGCTTTCTATAGGATTGATCCCCAACAACTTCCTTGTGCACAAAATTTTTCAAGCCACCCCTAAGCACAAAATTGTCAAGATGCTCCTATGTGAAAATTTTACCAAGCCGCCCCTAAGCGTAGAGTTTTTCAAGCCACACTTGAGCACAAAGTTTTTCCAAGTCGCCCCTATGCAAAAAAATTTTCAAGGTAGAATTGACCAGAATAATGAAACTTTCTAGACCATAAACTATCCTTCCCTTTCTCTTTGGGATAAGTGAAACTATAATAACACATATTTCTAGCCTTTCCTTCTCCCACCCCTCTTCTCCCATGAATCACCTCGCATAACACTACTTGCTATCTTGTTGAATTTATGGTCTTTCTCTTTCCCTACACGATCTCATAGTTATGCTAGTGGGTTAGATAATGGAGTTTTATCTTATCTTTGACATTTTCTCTTGTTATTTTAAGGTGACCATTTGTGCTTTTGTAATAGCTTTCTGAGCATGATGCTAGAGGTTGATGCATTTTCTTTAGTGAGGTCTCTTCAACTAGTTGACTTGGAATCTTAGTAAGCTTTAGGAATTTGTTGTTTCTTTATATATACTTGCATATGTATGTACAAGTTAAGATCCTTTGTTTTGGGGGAACCAAAAACTATCATAAAAAAATATTCCCTCTTCAACCCTACATCATTTGTTTTCCAAATTGTAGTGCAACCTCAACTCTAACATTTAATTTATTTACAAGATATGAGAAATAATTAGAGCTAATATTTATCAAAAAAGGTTTTTCAAGTAGATAAATACAATATAGTAATTAGAGTGGCTCTTTTAGTCTATGGTGTTTATTACATTATTTTAATTTTTATGAAACTTCTACTCTATTTCTGCATGTTTCTTGCTTGTTCCTCTTGTATAAAGTCGATAAAAAATAAATAATAAAAAAAGAAACCTCCTCATACAAATAGAATAACCAAATTAAATTTTTTCAAATAATTCCCAAAAATGAGTTACCTTCTATTTACTACTTCTATACTCCTTACAACACTATCACTTTTCTCTTACTATACTTGGCCATCCCTACACTTTCTCAGATTTACAACACCCACCTCCCTTTTTTAAGTAGCCCATTTGGCCCTTTTAAATATTATGGTTTTAGCTTTCATAATAAAAGTTAATGCTTGATTATGGGTCATTATAATGCTTTGTCATTTGAAATACACACACACACACACATTGAATAACTACTTTGTGATAGTTGATCTTATTTTCTTTGTTGATAGTTGCAAGTTGATACTTATAATTTTAATAGTTATTTATTTTTCATTGTAATTTGAAATAATATTTAATATTTATCATATCGACTAATGGTTCATGATATATCTATTTTACCAAGGTTACCCTAAAGAAACACGTGAAGGAGCCATAATTTAGGAGCCTACAGTTCACAAAATATCTATGGACTCGCCTCCAATTATCTAAATTTATGATAATGAGGAAGGAAACATTTTTTAACTTGCTCCTAACTACCTGCCAACCCTAAAGAGAATTTCCCCATTCTAGATGCACCTAGTACTTCAAAGACAATCATAGTGGTTGAAAAGACATTTTAAAAATAGAAAGAAAAGCCTCAAATTAATAATCTATCCTAAGAACATGAAGCTATAGTCATTTTTAGATGCAAAAGAAGGTAGAGAAAGAGGAACTAGAAGAATTTGATTATGCCAATATTTTGGAGAGCATTGTTGCTTTAAAACCCTCTTCACTACCATCAACACCTTTTCCTCCTTGAAACTTAGTGTCTCCCTCACCTCCTCCTCCATAATATAACCTCCACCAACTAAAATATTTATCAAAATGGATGGAAAGGTGCCAATTTAAGAGGAGGAATAATAAATACAAGATGAGGAAATTTTAGAGAAGGAAGAAGTTGCACAATTAACCTACATGTCTATTGGAAACTGCAATTGAAACAATTTTTGTATTGTCATTGATGTCAAACCTTAATTGCTAAGACATTTTCTATTTAAGAAAGTACCATATCTATTGATTGATGAAAAGGATTAGGGAAAGGGAGATAACAAGAGCACCTAAGGAAAGGTTAAGTTATTTGATACTTTAATGGGTACTTGATTATTTGGCACATTGATAAGATAATGTATTATTTATCTAAGTAAGAAGAAATACTAAAGAAGTAGGCTTAACCGAGAAAAAGTGAAGAAATCTAGTTTAAGCCAAGTGATGTTAGTGTCCACTGAGCGCTAGTATATGCCAAGTAAATTTAGTGTTGACTGAACATCATTTTATGCCGAGTGACATGAAATTATTGAGCAAGACAGTGTTAGCTGAGGAAGATAGTTTGTAGATATGATCGAGTTACACAGAGATGACCGAGGAGATGAACACAGTATTGACCGAGTGTTAGTAATTTACATTTGGAGAAACAATTGAGATTCCCAACTGACATAGTTGAATTCTTGGGATATGTAAATCATGTTGATTTTCTTAATTGATTGTATGGAGAATTTAATGCATGGTAAATCCTTTTATTATGGATTCAATGAGAAGTTTGAAGATGTATCTAGAAGGAAGGATGAAGAACTTAAATGTTGGAAGGATTCAATGAATTTGATCTAAACCTAAGATCTATAGAGGAGACTAAGTGGAAAAATATGGATCTACCTAATTGAAGAGGTATAAAGGTAAACCTAATTGTGAGGTTACAAAATGAGTTGAAGTTGTTGATTTTATTACCTGATAAGTCTAAGTAGAAGGCTACAGGTGAAATAGTGAAGTATTTGATCAGAGTTGTGATTAATTGAAGCAAATTTTGAGTAGATCAGTGATGGTGATGGAAATGGAGCTTAGTTAGTAAATCAACATATATGTGTGAATTGGATTTGTTATTTGCAAAGTGAGTTGTATGTTTTTCAAATCAGAAACTACTATTACTTTCTAACCATTGTATCAGTCTAAATCCTTTAGTCAAGGTTGACCTAACAATCATTATTTAAATCCTTTAATCAAGGTGGAATTATAATGGAATGTACTTAAATCCTTTAATGGGGTCACTTTTGACAGAGTGTTTAAATCCTTTAACAGGGTCACACCTAGCAGTGTGTTTGTAAACCTTTAACAAGGTTGGCTTTTCATAGAGCTCACTTCAGAAGAGTGAAAATATAAGTAACATGTTACAAAGTGGATTTTACCAAGTTGGGTTTCCACTATAAATCCTGGTGTTATGCTTGTGTAAATTTTTTGATTTGAATGTTTCTATATTCTGCAAGTTAATTACTTTTGGACAATGGACTGCATGTTACATGTTTCTGATATATATACTTTAGAGACTGAGTTGTGTTGGTGATTAGATTCGAGATTATTGAAGTGTTTAAAAGTTTAATTGGTACATCTGGACCTAAGAACAACTATTCACCCCCCCTCTATTATTCTAAATAATCTTAACAATTGGTATCAAAGCTGTTGGTGCTTATAGAGAAAAGTTTAAAGGTACTTGAAGCTAATGATCAAGATGTATAAAAAGGGGGTATTGAAGTTGAACAAAGAGAAATTCTTTGCATGGAAGAGTCTGATGAAACTGCATCTAGCTGGTATTGGTGATTTGGTGAAGTACAATGTTGAACATGCCTATGTTATACCTGCTGCACCTTTGACTACCGAGGAGATGAAAGAAAAACATGAACACAATCAAGTAATGTTGGAGATTGCATCTTCCTTAAGCTATCTTGAATTTGAAGATATCAAAGATTGCACTACTACAAAGAAAATGTGGGATACTCTTGAAACCATCTATGGTGGTGATACAAATGTACTGAGAGAAAAAGCTGAAAGCTTGAGAGGTAAGTTTGATGAAATGAAAATGCAAGAAGGTGAAAATATTGCTCAATACTGTGGTAGAATTAAGGAGATAGTCAATGCTATTAGAGGAGCTAATGGAATCATTGATGATGAGACTATTATTGCTAAGGTATTAAGAACTTTGCTTCCTATCTATGCTATTAGAATTTATGCAATTCAAGAATCAAGATCTAACCATGGTAATGTTCTAACTTTGGAAAGTCTTGTTGGTAACACTACTACATTTGGGGCCAAATTTTGATAGAAGTTTTCGACAGGTAACTTTTTCTTACGAATTTGGTGTTTTTTTTTTTTTTTGTAATAGGTCCCGATGATGTCAGTATTCTGATGGGTGTTTAATTAACCATTGGAACTCCGACAGATTCGGGGTATATATTTAAAAAAAAAAGTGAAACAACCTCATCATTTTTATTTCGATTGGAGAGCAGGAGAAAAGGAGCGAAAGCTAAGCATGGGAGAAGGTATGTGATTTCTTCATCTTTTGAGCCTCTGGCATCATATTCAAATGCATTTCATTTTATTATTGAGGGAGTTGCTCTCTGAAATGACCACATTCTACTAGTGTCATGCCCTAGCCAGTGCTATATCTCTATTATTTGATGTTATTGGTGCTTGTGCTCAAGGATATCGATTCACTGTATTCAAATGTTTGGATTCACGTTTGTTGATATTACTGGCATATGTGTTTAATGATGCCATTGTATATTTCTATCACTAAAATGACTGCATTCTACTAGTGTCGTGCCCTAGCCCGTGCTTTAACTCCATTATTTGATGTTATTGGTGCTTGTGCTCAAGGATATCCATTTTTTTGAAATGTTGACTATGGTTATCAAATGGACAGCCCGTGAGCTTCTAGCTAGGTGCCATTTGTATTGATAGCTTAGGGCATCAAATGTATTTTATCATTGATAGTTGAGACTTTGTTAAAAGGAAATAGGACAAAGAATGATTTTTATTTAGTTTCTCTATTTTGATCCCTAAGTGGCTTACAACCCTAGAGAAGTATATGTAGATTTACGGATCCAGTTGCATGATACATAGCAGCCAATAATTCACAAGAAATCCATGCATCCAATTTGAATAGCAATTAATACAAAGAACTAGGGTCCTCCAATGGCCCAATCATCCTGACCTTCACTGTCCCCTCAACTAGTGACCCTTCAAAACTGTGTTATCATGCAATCAGTGAGTGATCCTTCATTCTCCTAGTCTACCTTGCATCCAAACATATTGAAAATACACAATACAATGATAACAAGTCTTTCACAATCCCCCTTCCCCCAAGGAACACTATCAACCATCCCTTCCACATAGCATTTCACTATTTTATGAGTGGATTGTGCAGGAATAATTAACATTAAATAAGGAGCAAACTCCTCAACACATCTTGGAAACCATTGAATTCAATAATAAATGAAACCTAACACCAACACTATTCCTTTCATAGTTGCAGGATACATAGCAGTCGATAATTCACAAGAAATCCATGCATCAAATTTTTATAAGGATATCCTACTAATCAATAGAAATTTTCTTGATATGACCAATGATTATGCATTTTGATGGCAGTGTGCTAGTTCAAAAGGATAATATAAATCTGAAACAATTTTTTTTGATTTTCTCAAACTATAAATGTGGTTAAAGGGAAAATATTATGTGGAAAATCCACAAACCAAGCTAGCAAATGATTGTACATCAAATTATTCCTATATTCATTCAAGTATTGCTATGCTTCAGCTACCTAACCTTTGAGATTCATATAGAGGAATGTGTAGCTTTAAGATAGAGTTACTTCTTGGGCCTTACAATAGGGTGGAATATGATCAAGATTTGTTTAGGCTGTATCTTTCTTAGTCCCATTGTTGGGTTCTTACGGTTCATGGTTTGAATCTATTATGGTTGTGTAAGGGATTTGTAGATGCTTTTTATAACATAATTATTGGACACCATGATTGGAACAACTGGTTGTTGGCTATTGTACACATGAATCATAACTGTCAATGGTTCTTTGTGTTCAAGAATTCGTTGATCAATCTTTGAGATTTATTGTCCCAGCTTTAAAAGAGTGATAAAAGATATAGTGAGTGCTATCTTTTCCAAGTGTTTTGTGGGTGCCATTGTCTTCTAGGAGTAATTGCTAGAACCAAATTATGTTCTTTGCCTCTAGTAAATATTGTAGACACAATCATCTTCTTGGTGAAGGGTTGCTTCCATCCCCATGAGGCACTATTGCATGGTTTCCATTCCCTTGTAGTATAGTGAACCTAATTTAATACAAGTGTGCACTATTTTGGGATCCATAATTTATGGCTCCTACACTGTGGTTGTTAGCCTAAGACAGGCCTACCTTTTCATATAATAAGAGGCCAACATGAAACAAACATCCAGAAGTTAGGGGGTTGTTCCCTGTCCATAATTTATTATTTAAGTGCTAAGTGATGATGGGTATATCATGTAATTCATACCTAGTGTGTCTCTTTCTTTCTCTCCACATTTCACATTAGGAGTATATGCTATAAAATACCAATGAAATCAACTATTGGTCAAATCTAATCAAAATTGCAGTATAAAAATTAAAATAGATCTTGAAGAAATATGGGAACCATTTTTGATAGATATTGTACAAACAAAGAGAATACTCCCAAGAGGAAATGCTTCAATGTGGAACAATTGAAGGACAATATTTTACTTTTATATGCACATCTGCAATTTTTTTGATATATTTCTGAGATAACAAAACCATAGAAAGAATAGCATATAGAAGAAAGTAAAGAATAATGATCATATTTTGAGATATTGTGGAAACTTAAAGGAAAGAATTCTTGGTGGGGTTATCATGCAATCAGTGAGTGATCCTTCATTCCCCCCTCTTCTAGTGACCCTTCAAAACTCGGTTATCATGCAATTAGTGAGTGATCATTCATTCTCCTGGTCTGCCCTGCATCCAAACATATTGGAAATACACAATACAATGATAACAAGCCTTTCACAATCCCCCTTCCCTCAAGGAACACTATCAACATCCAGACCTTGACTGTCCCCTTAACCAGTGACCCTTCAAAACTGGGTTATCATGCAATCAGTGAGTGATCCTTCATTCCCCTGGTCTACCCTACATCCAAACATATTGGAAATACACAATACAATGATAACAAGTCTTTTACAATCCCCCTTCCCTCAATGAATTATTATCAACATCCAGACCTTGACTGTCCCCTCAACCAGTGACCCTTCAAAACTAGGTTATCATGCAATCAATGAGTGATCCTTCATTCTCCTGGTTTGCCCTACATCCAAACATATTGGAAATTTACAATACAATGATAACAAGTCTTTCACAATCCCCCTTCCCTCAAGGAACACTATCAAAAAGTGACCCTTCTTCTTATCAGCCATATCCAATGTTTCATTGAAGTCACGCCCAAGAATGAAGGTCACCTTACCCATACCATTCATAGATTCTAAAATGTTGTTCCAAACTCTTGAAAACTTTTCTATTGCTTCTTGTTGCTTCTTTAAATACTTCTTCTACCACAATGTCCTCCTGCCCCATCTTCTTGATCTTCCTGACTAAAGCGGATGAATCCACACAAAATAACCCAAAATGAAGGGTTTTGTATCCTTTAATGAATCTCAGTCACTGGTAACGCATGGATAGTCAAACCAGTAGTCTCCAAAGCATTCAATAAGTGAATATGAATGTTTGAAAACTTTCCTCTCAACTTCCCCAACCACTCCTAATCGGTTAGAGGGATATTTCTAGAATCTCCACTATTCCTATCCTTACCAACAATTCTTAAACATACTTTATCTGATATGATAATAACATGCTAAACTGAACCAATGGCATGTTCTTTGTGTGGTACAAGGAATATTTGGCTATCAAATCTTCCTTTGTGCAAGATGAGTGCGAGAGAAGGTATGTGATTTCTTCATCTTTGATTGGTATCTTTGATGGGCAATGTCTTTCGAGCCTCTGACATCATATTCGACCACAAATTTCAAATGCATTGCATTTTATTTGATCATGAATGCTCACTGAAATGACCGCATTCTACTGGTGTTGTGCCCTAGCCCGTGCTTTATCTCCATTATTTGATGTTATTGGTGCTTGTGCTCAAGGATATCAATTCACTATTTTCAAATGTGTGGATTCACGTTTGTTGATATTATAATTCATCATATCAGATAAAGTATCTTTAAGAAGTTTTAGTGTCTAAACACTCAACTAATCCCTCTAACTGATTAGGAGTGGTTGGGGAAGTTGAGAGGAAAGTTTTCAAACATTCATATTCACTTATTGAATTCTTTGGAGACTACTGGTTTGACTGTCCATGCGTTAATGTTTAGAAGAGATCAATGAAGTATTTAAAGACATTCTTACATGTTTGGAGAGGTTTAAGAGGCACTTATCATGACTGTACCCTCACAAACAATGGCATAGACTGGTTTTATTAAGTTTCCTTTCTCTATTTTAAGGTTTCCTTTCTCTGCCGCAGGGCTACAGTTAGAGGGTTCATTGAAAAAATGATCCTTTGAATGGTTACTATGAATATGAATGATTTGATATAGCATATTGCTCATTTTACTTGAAGTTTGGAATAGCTTGTGCAAGGGTGAAAGTAGTTTTGATCATGACTATTCGTCTACACAGTCAGAAAATGTAACTGTCTAATGATTATATGTAATGTTGAATGGATTAAATGTTTTATTCTTGGTAGAAGTGAATGGAAGGAATAGTTTTGATGTTAGGTTTTATTTATTGTTGAATTCAATGGTTTCCAAGATGTGTTGAGGAGTTTGCTCCTTGTTTAATGTTAACTGTTCTTGCACAATCCACTCATACAATAGTGGAATGCTATGTGATTGACAATTTCATACAACTGGTCCTTTGGCGTGTATTAAATACAATCTAGTCACTTATTGAATGCTTTGGAGACTACTAGTTTGACTGTCCATGCATTACCAGTGTCGGAGATTCATTAAAGGATACAAAACCCTTCATTTTGGGGTTATCGTGTGTGGATTCAAATGTAGGTTTGATTTGGTTAATGGTTAGAAGAGATCAATAAAATATTTAAAGACAATCTTACATGTTTGGAGAGGTTTGAGAGGCACTTATCATGACTGTACCCTCACAAACAATGGTATAGACTGGTTTTACTAAGTTTCCTTTCTCTATTTTGAGGTTTCCTTTCTCTGCCGTAGGGGTACAGTTAGAGGGTTCATTGACAAAATGATCCTTTGAATGGTTACTATGAATATGAATGATTTGATATAGCATATTTCTCATTTTACTTGAAGTTTGGAATAGCTTGTGCTTGTGCTGGAATTCTTGGTAGAAGTGAATGGAAGGAATAGTGTTGGTGTTAGGTTTCATTTATTATTGAATTCAATGGTTTCCAAGATGTGTTGAGGAGTTTGCTTCTTATTTAATGTTAACTGTTCTTGCACAATCCACTCATACAACAGTGAAATGCTATGTGATTGACAATTTCATACAACTGGTCCTTTGGCGTATATTAAACAAAATAGAATTTTCAGCATATTATTAGAATTCTATTTCTTTGTTGTAAACATGCCATTGGTTCAATTTTGTAAAAAAAATTTTGTGTACAATTTTTTTTTTCTATTTTTTCCATTTGATAACCATAGTCAACATTTCAAAATAGTGAATAACATCAAATAATTGAGATAAAGCCTGGGCTAGGGCACGACACTAGTAGATTAAAACTGAACCAATGACATGTTTACAAAAAAGAAATAGAATGATAATAATATGCTGAAAATTCTATTCTGTTTAATACACGCCAAAGGACCAATTGTATGAAATTGTCAATCACATAGCATTTCACTGTTGTATGAGTGGATTGTGCAGGAACAGTTAAACATTAAACATAGCCAGTGTTCTCTTTACTTTATCAAATCTCTGCAAGTCAAGAACATTAGAGTTGTATAATACATTGTTAGTATCCTTTTTCCATGGGTCCTAGGTCTTTAGGTCCATGGAAAGGAAATAGATTACAAAATACACTTCAAAACAAAGGAAAAACTTAGCAAATTCAGTCTAACTCGCTGTAGATGAAGGAACAGTCATGCTAATAGTTCCTCTAAGTCTTCCAAAACATTTATTGAACTCCCCTAAAGTCCTATTGGATCCCCAAACTGCTTAATCCAATCAAATTACATCAAGATCATGAGAAACTTCAAAGGATTAAAAACATTACTTGGAATAGTCAAATCATTATGATTTCAAATCAATTACCTATCGACATATCCCTTGTGAGGGAGAGAAGCCAAACACATAAAGAACATGCACATAAACATGACAGCTGAAAAACTTAAATGGAATACACCAAGAAGTACCAAATGATGAATGCTCAATTGTTGTAATGGCAAAGCATCAGAACCGTCCATTTTTAGAACTTGATTTTATAGTCTAAATGATTTTTCTATAGTCGTAATGATTTTTCTAGAACTTGATTTTCTAGTCTTAATGATTTTTCTATAGTCCTAATGATTTTTCTATACTCTTAATGATTTTTCTTTCATCCTAATGTTTGTTGCTCTTGATAAATTAGGCCTTGAATTTGAATTTTTGTTCACTATTTTATTTCAGCTTGATATTTCATTCATTTTTCATATACACAGAGACTACACATGCTAATAAAAAAATGAGCTATTTGATTAAGGTTAACTATTCATGATTGTAAATAGTCAATATTTTTTATGGTACTCGGTGTATTTCTTTTTAAAATAATCATGTTTCTATGGCTATGCTAAATGTCCCTTTGTGTTGAGAAAATTAGAGTTGAAAAAATGGTTGCAAACAAATCATCCTTCTTCCACCAACATTCTAGTCAATGTACAAGTAACGAGTCATTCCATTCAAGAAAGACCATGTCTAACAATATCAACATAGAACAAAATAAGGAGTATCCAGAATTTAGTGATTGTATCTTCCTGTGTGTGAGTGATTTACACCTTCATGAAATAACAAGATTTAAAAGACAATTACACTATTCAAAGAAAACTAATCTAAATAATGCACAATTAATCTAAATATCTCATGGATCTCTAAAATAAAGTGGTAAATGAGGCTCTCAGCTATGATCCTCACTAGTGACACTCTAAAGATGAGAATTAAGCTATATGATATGCAAATTTAGATCTATTCTATCAAATTCTAGCTCTATTTGATGAACAATCTACTATGATCAAAGCAATTTAAGCTAATTAGCAATGAAAAATGATAAGTGAGTGATGTGGATGCAAATTGCCAGAGCTTTGCTGCAATTCAAAGATATGGAGTGGATGATTATGCTTCTAAATGCCTTCAATAAATAAGATTTTTCCCAAGGGTAGGGGGTAGAGTGAGATAACAATGGTTATGCTTGGGTAAGGTCAATTGGCTTTGCTTTGTCCATAAATGGGGGGACAATCATTTAAATAGTTTCAAAAGGCTGGACCATTTCAACAAAAGTGAGTGATTTGTGTCCATTTTGTCTCCTTTTTGCTTTGTTGAAGGAACTTAGTATTTATTAATTAATTAAAGTAATTAAATTTAGCCATGAAGGGTAAGATGTTCATTTTGATTTTTCATTTCAACAACTATGTCATTAATTGAATTTAATCAATTTCATAGTGTTTTTCCCCTTTTCAAGCTTTATTTAATCATTTAATCATTTAATTGAATTTTCCTTTGATTTGAATTGCCTTTGTTCCATTTATTGATTTTTTATATTATTTTGATGATTTGATGCCTTTTGATTGATTTAAGCCTTTGACCAATTTTTTGTGTCTACAAATGCCCCTCTTTGAGTCGATGTGCGAAGAACACCGATTCAAAGATTCCCTTAGTCTGATGATCTGATTTTGTTCTGGTTCTATGATTCCTTGATACCTCTGATAGTTCTGATTGATGTACTTCTTGATGATGATGATGTGCCTCTGATGATGGTGCTGATATGATTCTAATGCCTCTAATATGATATGGGTCCTGGTTTGACGATAGGTCCTGGGTTCACTGATTTCTGATATGTTGATAGGTTTGATATGATATGGTAAACTGATCTGATATTGATTTGCCTCCTGATATGAAATTGATATGATATGATAACTTGATATGATATGCCCCACTGATAAATGTTTTTGATGTGATGCCAATTTGATACTCTGATGCCCCCTTAGAAATAAAACATATTGAGTCCTTGATTTGAAAGATTTTCATTGATTGGTCCAATATGTTTTCATTTCTAAAAAATATTGATGATATGCCATGACTCACAAATTTGCATATCCAAGATAGATAGGTTTGTTGTAGTTAAGCAAAACAAGTGATTATAATAACAGGATACTGATACCAATGAATGTGATTTGTCAATCCGATAGGATAGTAAAACTGATATGGGATAAATCAATCAGTGTGAAAACTGATATGATTTGATACTGCTGCTTCGTTCTCAGGACACAGAGACACGAACAAATGGTACAGGGTGTGATTGCTTGATACTTTGATAGGATTGATTGACGTAAGATGACTCACTGATATAGAATACTAATATGATTACCTTGATTTGTGAAACAGACACATTTCTGTAAATGATATATATATACAGACCTTAGCTTCTTGGATATTTGGATTTAAGTCATGGGTTTGACCTAGCTAGAGTATAGGTTATTGAGATGATTGATTATGGAGCTCTTTCAGTTTGTTGATATTATATCATGTTTTAGTTATTGATCAGGACTTGGATGTATCACTTTGATGACATTGTATCTTTGATTAGATAGACTTCATGGATCTGTGATGTTATGGACACTTATGATTTATGGACTTTCCTTGATTCTTGATTGAATGACCCATTTTATGATTGATCAAGATTTCAATTGAATGACCCCCCTTTTCCCTTGGAAAAATACTGCAAACAAATGCACATGAAATTAATCTAACATGATAATGCAATTAACCTTCCATGATAATGCAATGCAATGCAGCTAAGTGTCACTAGCTTTTAGCAAATAAATGCCTTGAGGATAAATTTTCATCATTGAGCACTTGGGATCGGATAGTCGATACAATCACCACTGCCCACTGACATGATGATATGAATATCGCTTTTTATTGCTCATATGGTAACCTCCATTTTGCTTTCCCATTGGTCTCATCGATACGACTATCACTGATTACAAACAATCATGAGAGTACGAATATCGATTTTGTCAGATTCTATGTTGCAAGTGGATTTTGGCATTTAGATATGAAGAATCTAAATATCCAAGGTATCCGGTTGCGTAAACAAACCAAAGTTAACTCATTGTTTTATAAGATAATCCTCGATGGTTCTTTGATGACCATGTCTTTAGATGAATTCTCATAAGGCAATGAATCTTCCTCCAAACATTCACTTCATAGTCAAGAAAAATATCATGTCTCCATCATTGCCAATCTAGTCAAAACATCATTGATTAGCTAAAAAGACTTGATACAAATTGAATTAATGTAAGTAAACAGATTTTTAACCAACTTTTCAAAAGAATCTATCTAGGTGTTTTGCATTGTTTTCTGATCTTCAAATAATATTTCCAAGTGTTTTGATCATGGAATGATGTTTGATTTTTAATCTTGAATAATAAGTCAATTTAGGCTCAAGGATTTGTTGTGGTAATCAACTTCTTGGTTAGTAAACAATGATATCAATCAAAGGTTTACAAAAATCTGATCTCTCTTCTGCAAATGTTGATCCCTTTCTGCTTGTGACTGAATGTTGCTCGTTTGAATCCTTTTTGAGGTACCCACTTTCCAATCTGTTTTGTGCTGCCCCCAAGTGTTTGATGTATTAGTTTTGACAACTTTGGGCAATGCAAAGGATGATGCTAAAAATGTTATTATGACTATGTACAAATGACGGATGCAATGAAGGTTTGGACAAATGGGATGATGAGATGCATTATGTACACATGTGACTAGGAAAGAAATGACTTAAGGAAAACAAAAGTGCTTGTTGCCAAGTTTTTACCTTTGGGTGCTTTTTTCCTTTTTTTTTTTTTCTACCGAGAAACCTATTGCTAGGTTTTCACCAAGGCACTTTTTTCTTTTTCATTTTTTTTTTTTTGTATTTTTGTATTTTTTTTTTCCCTTTTTCAAATATTTTTGGATTTTCCATTTTCAAATGTTTTTGTATTTTCAAGATCCCTTTTCAACTAGGTACAATAATTATGATGCTCTCTCATCTGATACTTTGTATACTCTTTCATCTGCTTTAGGTGTAGAACCTCTTCAAATGAATGCTATTTATGGGTTCTTGTAACTCTTCACCATTACAATCTGATAACTTATATGTTCCAGTTCCAAAGGATGACACTATCACAAATGTGCCTATCCAATTAGCTTCCCACTTTCCTTTCTTTTCCCTTTCAGCTTGATTTTTGGGATTTTCTCTTAATACCAAGTCTCCTACTTGAAAAGTTCTTGGTTTGATGCATTTGTTATAATTCTGTGAAATCCTATTTTGATAAAATCTTAAATGCTCATAAGCTTGAGTCTGGTGTTCCTCTAATAATTCCAATTGTTGCAGTCTGGCAACCCTATAATCCTCATTAGTGATCAATCCTCTTAATGAAACCCGTAGAGATGGGATTTCAACTTCTAATGGTAGAACTGCTTCGGTTCCATAGACTAAAGAGAATGGGGTGGCTCCTGTAGGTGTTTTGATACTAGTTCTATAAGCCCATAGTGTGGGATTTATTTGCACGTGCCAATCTCTTCCTAATTTGTTAACTGATCTTTTTAATATCTTGAGGATATTTTTGTTCGTTGCTTCAGCTTGGCCATTGCCTTGTGGATAATAAATGGATGATGAATGATGTGTAATGTGGAATGTCATGCAAAGTTCATCAATATCTTGATTTTTGAATTGTTTCCCATTATCCGTGATAATGGCATGTGGAATACCATAGCGACAAATTATGTGGTTCAATATGAACATTGAAATTTGTTTGCCGGTTGCTGTTGTTAATGGAACTGCTTCCACCCATTTGGTGAAGTATTCTGTTGCTGTGATGATATACTTGTGTTCATTTGAAGATGGAGGATGTATGATTCCAATCAAGTCAAAACCCCATTGATAAAAAGGCCATGGTGTAATGAATGGGTGTAATTCTTGAGCTGGTGCATGTATCATGTTATCGTGATATTGACATTTGCTGCATGTCTTCACAAATTGACAAGCATCCTTTTCTAATGTTGTCCAAAAGTACCCTAAATGAAGGATTTTCTTAGCTAGATTAAGACCGCTTGAGTGTGACCCACAAATTCCTTCATGGACCTCGCGTAAAGCTAACTTAGACTCTTCTTCCTCTAAACATCTAAGTAACATCCCATCAAGACCCTTACAATACAATGTGTCTGAAAGCATTAGGTAACGGGTGGCTTGGTGTATGAAGTTACATTTTTGGGCACGAGTTTGGTCTGCGGGGAGTACTTGGTCTTTAAGGTAAGTATAGATGGGTCCATACCAAGGAGAGTCATGTCCATGTAAAAGAGCAACAATTTGGGTGTCAGGAAGGTTGAATGCTGGTTTTACCAACTCTTCCACCAAGAACTCATACTTCTCATTTTGATCTGGTTTTTGTAATAAGGAAGCCAAGGTAGCCATGGCATCTGTTGCTCTATTCTTTTCTCTTGGAATCTGTTCAAATGTGATCAAAGCAAAGTACTTCTTCCATCCATCAATCAAGGTTTTATATTTCATCAATTTTATATCTTTGGTATTGTATTCATTATTAACTTGATTGATTATGAGTTGGGAATCCCCATACACTTGTAATTCTGCAATATTCCATTCCAAAGCCATTTTGATGCCAATGACTAATGCCTCATATTCCTCTATGTTATTGGTGCATAGAAATAAGAGTTTATAGGACTTTGGAATGGTGTACCCTTGAGGGGTAATCAATAATATACCTGCTCCAGAACCTCCTTGTGTATAAGATCCATCAAAATATAATTTCCATGTCTTTGCTTCTATGTTGACAATTGCTGCATCTGGAAATTCAATTTGAATGGTTTGTGTAGACTCCATTGGGTTATCTGCTAAGTGATCTGCTATCACTTGTCCTTTAATTTCTCTTCTATCAACATATTCAATGTTGAATTCACTTAGGATCATGACCCATTTTGCTATTCTACCTGTTAAGGCAGTTTTACTTAGCAAGTATTTGAGAGGATCAATCTTGGCAATTAATTTGATCTTATGCATCAACATATAATGTCTTAGTTTTTGAGATGCAAAGACCACTGCAAGACATGCTCTTTCCATGAATGAATAATTTAGTTCATATTTTATTAAGGTCCTACTAAGATAGTAGATTTCCCTTTCTTTTCCTTGCTCATCTTCTTGTGCCAACAATATGCCTAGAGACCTTTCTGTGGCTGATATGTATAACAACAGTTCTTTGCCCTTGATAGGTGACATAAGAATAGGTGGGTTTATCAAATAAGTCTTCAAAATAGCGAAGGCCTTATCACATTCTTCATCCCACATAAATGTAGTGTCCTTGTGTAGCAATCTGGTGAAGGAGTGACACTTTTCTGCTAATTGAGATATAAATCTCCTTATTGATTGAATCTTTCCTTGTAGTGACCTCATTTGGCTAATGTTTCTTGGAATCTCCATCTCTAGAATGGCTTGTACTTTTTTAGGATCAACTTCAATTCCTTTTGCTGACACTATATAACCCAATAGCTTGCCGGATTGGACACCAAAGGCACACTTCTTTGGGTTTAATCTAACTTTGAATTGTTCTAACCGAATGAATATTTTTCTTAGGATTTGTAAATGTTCTTCTTTGTTGTGGGACTTTGCTAGAATGTCATCCACATAATATTCTAAGAAAGTGTGCATCATGTCTTGGAAAATAGTTGTCATGGCCCTTTGATATGTAGCTCCAATGTTTTTAAGACCGAAGGGCATGACATTCCAACAAAAAGTACCCCAAGGGCAAGTAAATGCTGTCTTTTCTTGGTCTTCAGGAGCAATCTTTATTTGATTGTAGCCACTAAATCCATCCATTAATGAGTACATTGCGTGACCTGCTGTCAGATCCACTATGGTATCTATGCTTGGCAATGGGAAGTCATCTTTGGGACATGCAAGATTTAAATCTCTAAAATCCGTAGACACACGGATAGATTTATCATGCTTAGTAACCGACACAATGTTAGAGATCCAATCAACATATGCTATTGTTCTTATGAACCCCACCTTTAACAATTTATCCAATTCTGCCTTGACTAGGAGAGCCACATGTGGGTGCATTTTCCTTAGTTTTTGTTTCACAGGTTTAACTCTGGGTCTAACATTCAAATGGTGCATTATGAAATCAGGATCTAGTTTGGGCATGTCAGCATATGACCATGCAAAATTCACTTGTTGTTCTTGGAAGAATTTGATAAAGTCCTCTCTTTCAAGAGATGTAAGTGATGTAGCCAAATGTATGACCTTTGGATCTACTTCCGTACCAATGTTAACTTTTTCTATTGGTTCTATAAGAATAGATGACCTTTCTTCCTCATGTTCAGGCAAAGTATCCAATCTCTCTTCCTTTGGTGCCATAGTTGGGTTTTCACCAAAAGAAATATCTTTTATTTTCATTGTTTTTGGTTCTAATGGTGCCACAGTTGGGTTTTCACCAATAAAACTTCTCATTTTTTTATTTTTTTTCATTTTTTTCTTTTGACTAAGAGATTGGACCCTTGCTGTTATCATTATGTCTGCATTGAGTTCATTGGTGAAAGAGGGTTCAACCGCATTGAGGTATTGGTTTGTTGCTTGGTCTTTTGGGAAGTAAAGTAAGTCATTTGGTTCAGTTTGATCCCAATCAATGAGGGCCGGGTGCATCAAAATTAAGGAATTATTGGGCAAGGTATCATCAATAAGATTTATGGACATGACTTCATTTGAGGGTTCATACATTGTATCATTTAGATCTATGATGTGCGTTTCCTCAAGATGATCCATGGAAGTAGGGTCAAAGTCCCCTTCACTCGAATCCTCGTCAACCTCTACGGGTAACAATGTGGGAAAAGCCACAAGCGGGTTAAAACTAACGTTTGAATTTCCCTCCTCTGAAGGTGTCCAAAATGTTTCTATCCATGCTCCACTATTAGATGCTTGTTCTATATTAGGCCTTTGAATAGGAGGTTCTTCATTAATTGGAGCATCTTGTTTTGGGATTTTTGCATAAGTATGTATAGCAATGACTTCTTTATCTTGACATGACTCCTCTGATAAAGTATCCCATTCATAATCCCAAGAGTCATCACTATCTCCTTCAGATAATAATGCATTTATTTGAGGATGAAAATCATGCATTGGACTTGAACTTTCTCCTTTGTATTGGAAACCTACTCTGGATTTTTCATGACTTTCCCTCCAAATAGGTTCAATAGGTTCTAATAACCCTCTATTTCTTTGACCTAAGGGTCCTCTTCCTTTGTATCCCATCTTTTGTATAATATCAAATCCTTTCCCATATTGTTCAGTTTGTATATTGACATGCTGAATTCTTTCCATGGGAGTGTCTGAGGTATCATCTTCATCATGATAAAGCCATTGAAGGACTTCATCTTCTTCCTTATCCCATGTTGCTTTGCTATCTTCCCTCACAAAATAAGAATTATACTTATGTGGAAGATGCTCTTTTGATGGTTTACCATGTGATTTGGGAGATATGGGCATGTCAAATAGAGAAACTGAATATTCTCCTACTCCTTTTGAACTAATCTTGCATTGTTTGTCAAATTTGTTCATCATCTCACTCATGTGTTGGTAATGATCTTCTTTAGCTTGTTCCTTTTCCTCTTTCATAGGTTTGTAGATCACTGTCTCCAATTTAGGTGCTAAATATGGACTTTCCATTACATTTGGACCCTTGTAGCTCACTTTTTCCTTGCCCTTAGTTGATGTAGTTGAGCTAGCTTGAAGAGGATTTTGTGTATCTTCATTGGTGATTCTTGGAATAATTCCTTCATGATAATGTGGAATGTATAATTCATGTAAGGGTTTGAGTGCATTACAATATTGGAATGGATTTGAGTCTCCTCCAACTGTGATTTCTTCACCCATGTATGGAAACTTGATGCATTGGTGGTATGTGGATGGGACGGCTTGCATCTCATGAATCCATGGTCTTCCCAATAAGATGTTATAAGTTAATTTCATGTCCAACACTTGACACTTGGTTTCCTTCTTGACTGGTCCCACTTGGATGGGCAATACAATCATGCCTTTAGAAGCTCTTTCAGCTTCATCGTAAGCTTTTATGGTGATTTTCTTTGTAGGGTCAATGCAAGACTCAGATAAACCTAAGGATTTTACAAGACTTAATGTGCAAATGTTAAGACCAGCCCCTCCATCAATAAGGGCTTTTTTGACTCTATGCCTTTCGATCAAAACCTCTATATGTAATGGCAAATTTTGAGGATGAGTTATAGACATGTCATCTTGATCAGAAAATGAAAGACAATGAGGAGCCACAAGATGTCCTACCATATTTTGAAACTTTTCTTCCCCTAAGGTAGTAGAAAGATGTGTCTCTTCTAAAGCTTTTTCTAAAATTTCTTTATGATTCGGTGACAACTTCAATAACTCTAATATTGAGATTTGTGCTGGAGTACATTGTAATTGATCCACCAAACTATAAGGCCTTGCTACTGTAGGAGGTTGTTTGACCACAATGTTGGATTGTGGGATATTGGTGTTTTGAGGGACTATCCCTTGTAAAGTCATTCTAGAATTCTGCCCTCTTGTAATGACATTTGTTGCTTCCTTTTGAGATTGTTCATTAATTATTATAGCATTAACAATATGATCATATGATGGCACAAAGTTGAGATTATTGGCACTTTGTTTCTTGCCATTTGATGACTCACCTTTATCATGTTTGTAAAAAGGCTGTTTGAAGGCCGTATGATCTTCATTATTTTGAGGTCCATCAACGGTGATTATGTTATTATCTATCAAGTCTTGCACCACATTCTTTAATTGTAGACATTCATTTGTAGTGTGTCCCTGAATTCTATGATATTCACAATGATTCTTAGCATCCCACCAGCCCGACTTGTTGTCTGGTTCATAAGGTTTAATAGTAGGTAATGTAATAACATTGTTAGCCATGAGAGCCTTTAATGCAGTTTCAAGTGATTCTCCCAAGGGTGTAAAGTGTCTTGAAGGAGTGGGCTTCAAATACTTATCATACTTGCTATTTCGATCCTTGTTTCCTTGATTATTCTTGTTGGCATTGTTGTTATTGTTGGAAGGTGCATTATATGCTTGATTAGTATTGTTCACTTGATTAGGTGTCTTTGTAAGGGCAAATGGAATCACCTTCAAGTTGCTAGATTCCACCACACCATCATTAACAATGCCCTTGTTATTTTTTGCAGCATAACGGCTATTGTTATTGTACCAACCTTTATTTTGATTGTTGTTATTGTTGGTATTGTTGTTGTTGGAGTTAGAGTTGTTCTTATTTTCCTTGTATAATTTCAGCTCTCCACTCTTAATCAACACTTCTTCTGTTGTAACTCCGTTATCAATCAAATCTTGGAAGGTTTTAGGACATTGCATCCTTAGTCTATAATTTAATTCGCTACTTAAACCGTTAATAAAGATATCCATTTTCTCTTTTTCTGGTACACTTCTTGGATATCTAGCAAATGTAGTCCTCCATCTTTGCAAGAATGTGAGGAAGGCTTCTCCATCTTGTTGCTTCATGCTACATAATGTTATCATTGTGACCTCATGTTTGATGTTATAGGAGTAATGAGTCACAAATTTAGAAGCTAATTCTTCAAAGGTTTTGATGCCTGATGGTAGTTTTGAAAACCAATCCATGGCCATTCCTCCCAAGCTTCTTGGGAATAGTCTCATTAAATAGGTTGTATCATGCATGAATTCAAGACTCAATGCACAAAACCCCCGAAGATGATCATGTGGGTTAGATGTTCCTTCATACCTATCATACTTAGGAAGTGTTATATTAATGGGAAATGGCACCATGACCAAACTTTTATCAAATGGAAAAGGACATAATGTTTCAATAGAGAAATGCTTAGGAGCCCCATTTTGTTTCAAATTGTCGATTTCCATTTGTAATACCTTGAATTGTTCCCTTATTGCTTCCATAGGGTCTTCTACTTCCTTGGGCTTTAGTTGTTCTATGTCAAAATCTTTAGGTAGCTTTACTCCCGTTTGTATCAAGTCCATGAAGTATTTTTCTTTATCCATATGCATGGTCTTTTTCATTAGTTCTATGAAATAAGGACATTGTCTTGCCTCTAATGCCTTTTCATTTGTGGCTTCTTCTGCAGTTGGGGGTAGGTTTGTATTATGAAGAGGAGGTAAGTTGTTGCCTTGTGAATTTGCTTCTTGGGAATTAGGATCGCTTCCTCCATTATTAGAATTTTCTTGATTGTTGTTAGGGCCCATACCCCCATTCATGTTGTTTCCTTGGTTGTTAGGATTGGTATTTCCTAGGGTGCCGCTAAACATCTTGTTAGTGTCATTTGCCTTAGCAGGTTTTTCAATCACTCATGAAGTAATGAAAGTGTCCCCCAGAAATGGGAGCTCTTCTCATTTGTAGGTCCCATCTGTTTGTAATGTTTTCTTTATAGAGTGTGATCTTGTAAGAATAGGCATGAACAAACTTTAAGGGTATGTGGACTTCTTCTTTTGATAATCTGGTTTTTGGAATAAGGTAAAAGTTTTTGATCAATTTTAAATGGTTTAGAATCTTAATGATGTTTTGATCAATAACTTTGGAATATCTTGTTTGAAAATATAAAAACAATCTCAACACACACATCAATTTGGTACCATATCCCTAGAATGCTCTAATGTGTGTATTTTTGAATGTTTTCACAGGTTGAAACACAAGAATAGCTTCCACACAATCTACCTAGCACATAATTGGTTTGTAAACATGGCTCTAATAGGTAGTTTTTCTATTTTACTGTTATGTAGTAAGTTTTCCGTTCAAAATGGATCTTAGCCGTTCATCCCCCAAGTATGTTAAGGGGCTTCCCACATGCACCAAAGCATGATTTTGCACAATTCGTTAAGACTACTAGAGGAAGTTTGAAAGAGCTAAAATCCTTTTGTCGTGCACCCCATTAAGGATACACGTGTTTCTTTTTATAGTGGGTCGGATTCTCACAGCAAAAGAAGGTGTATCCCACTTTGGGCTGTCCCTCTCACTGGCCTTTTTAAGGCAATCTCGGGAGGTGAGCCCACTAAGTTTTAAACATGTTCATTTGAAAGCATGAAAAGTGGATTTGGTAGAGCAAGTTTGGGAATTTGATTCACTCAAAAAGTGAAGAGCATATCCCTATTGCTTTTCCCTTATCCCAAACACTCATAATCAATTTGGTTCTTTTTCAACCCCGTGACAAAGGGGTTCTTAGAATTGAAATGTTTGTTCTTTTCCTTTTATGATTAAACTATGTTTTGAACTTTGAAAATGCCACAATTTAAGGGAAGTTTGCAAGCTTGATGAGAGAAATACCTCAAACGATGCTAGCAAAGGCTAGGCGCATTTTTAAGTAGTAGATTTTTTCATTTTCTCTCCAAATCCTTCCCTTACCTTAGTGAAACATTCCCTCCACTAGCAAATTAGTCGGCACAAACAAACAAAGTGAGGAGAAACCAAAATCAAAGCTTAGAATGCTACAATTTCAATTATGCTTTTTATTCCTTCTTTTACTTCAATATTTGCAAAATTTTACAAACTTAGGGACTAAACTCTCAATTTATAGATACGTATTTCTATTTGTAAGCATTTACAACAGCAATGTATTTAGCATATACCTCTACATCCCTTTCTAAGTCATTGTTGAGAACAAAGGTGGTGTGTATCCAGTTTTCCTTTCTTATCCTCTTAGCAATCAATTTCTCTTTCAAGTTATGCCTTCTCTCTGGTTTTTGAACTTTCTTATGACAGACCATACTCCTGAGACAAAAAAAAAAAAAGACGTGAAGTCAGAATACAATCATTATTTTAACACTTTTGATAAAATATAAAAGTACAGCCACACGACATTGTCCATACTGTACGCGAGATTAAATTTCACAAATGCGTGATTACTTTAACCACAAGCGTCACCTTACGGGGCTCAAGCGAGATTAAAATAACCAGGAACGATGTCTAATTTTATCCACGCATGAAATCTTTACAAGACCGCGACAAACTGATGCTATTACCGTGACCTCTAATTTATCAAACGTGAGATTTAAAATAACAAAAGCGAGAAATTAAATCAATACGGCAGAGTACTCCCTTCACACCAGACGTAAAATGACTTCCTGAAAGTGACTTTTTCAATTGATGTCCGCGACATTTAAATGACCAAATGCATGGTATCTTTGTCACAAACACGACAATTTAATAACCAGAAGCGTGATTTATTTCTGTAATGTGTTATTTCTCTGTTCGGTAGCGTGAATCTATTGGTTAATCCGCGTAAAATTCCAGACTCAGTGCGTCATTTTATTCTCCGTAGGTGACATTTCTTTGGTAAAGGTGAGCTCTCTTTATCTGTCGACGTGATTTCTTCTCTGTGATCTGCAGACAGCGAGCAAAAATATATAATTTCTAGCCTAAATTTAGCAAAAATGTGAAAATAATGATGAATTTGAGGCCTAGGGCCCCACGGTGGGTGCCATTTGTCTGTGAGTGATTTACACCTTCATGAAATAACAAGATTTAAAAGACAATTACACTATTCAAAGAAAACTAATCTAAATAATGCACAATTAATCTAAATATCTCATGGATCTCTAAAATAAAGTGGTAAATGAGGCTCTCAGCTATGATCCTCACTAGTGACACTCTAAAGATGAGAATTAAGCTATATGATATGCAAATTTAGATCTATTCTATCAAATTCTAGCTCTATTTGATGAACAATCTACTATGATCAAAGCAATTTAAGCTAATTAGCAATGAAAAATGATAAGTGAGTGATGTGGATGCAAATTGCCAGAGCTTTGCTGCAATTCAAAGATATGGAGTGGATGATTATGCTTCTAAATGCCTTCAATATATAAGACTTTTCCCAAGGGTAGGGGGTAGAGTGAGATAACCATGGTTATGCTTGGGTAAGGTCAATTGGCTTTGCTTTGTCCATAAATGGGGGGCAATCATTTAAATAGTTTCAAAAGGCTGGACCATTTCAACAAAAGTGAGTGATTTGTGTCCATTTTGTCTCCTTTTTGCTATGTTGAAGGAAATTAGTATTTATTTATTAATTAAAGTAATTAAATTTAGCCATGAAGGGTAAGATGTTCATTTTGATTTTTCATTTCAACAACTATGTCATTAATTGAATTTAATCAATTTCGTAGTGTTTTTCCCCTTTTCAAGCTTTATTTAATCATTTAATTGAATTTTCCTTTGATTTGAATTGCCTTTGTTCCATTTATTGATTTTTCATATTATTTTGATGATTTGATGCCTTTTGATTGATTTAAGCCTTTGACCAATTTTCCGTGTCTACACTTCCATTTGGGCCACTTCATATGCACAGGTGATGCACATGCATATTTGCCTAAGCGCTATTGGGAGCTTACCCAGCAACACATGTACTATTGTGAAAATCACCACAAATCTATTTTCTGCTGGGTCTACCATATACCTTCTATGATCAACTCTAATATGCACAAGTGATGAACATTTAGATTTGCCTAAGCAGTACTTTGAGTAGTCCTCCTACACATGTACTATTGTGAAAATCATCACAAGTTCATCCTTGCGAGGGAGAGAAGCCAAACACATAAAGAACATGCACATAAACATGACAACTAAAAAACTTAAATGGAATACACCAAGAAGTACCAAATGATGAATGCTCAATTATTGTAATGGCAAAGCAATATAAGAACTGTCCATTTATAGAACTTGATTTTTCTATAGTCCTAATGGTTTTTCTTATTTCTTGTTTGTGCTTGGTGACATGATTTTGAACATTGTTGACATACTTAAATGGAATACACAATACCAAATGATGAATGCTCAATTGTTGTAATGGAAAAGCATCAGAACTGTCCATTTCTAAAATTTGATTTTGTATAGTCTTAATTATTTTTCTATAGTCCTAATGATTTTGAAAATTGTTGACAAAGAATGTTTCTTTTTTTGATTATAGTATAAATGATTTTTCTATAGTCGTAATGATTTTTCTTATTTCTTGTCTTTTGTCCCTTTTTGATTTCCTATGTCTGTGCTTCGTGATAGGATTTTGTCACCTTATTTTGATGGTATATTTCATTTAGTCTATGTGGATCGAATGCTATTTTGTTCACTATTTTATTTCAGCTTCATATTTCTTTCATTTTTCATATACATAGAGACTACACATGTTGATAAAAAAATGAGCTATTTGATTTAGGTTTACTTTTCATTATTGTAAATGGTTAATATTTATGATGGTACTCCTTGGTGTATTTCATATAAAAATAATCATATAAAAATAATAAATGTAGTAACGATGGTGCGGTGCATTATTGATATATAGGCTCGATGACTCCTGTCAATGTTCCAAACTGTCGATGTGGTGGTGGGCAGTGTGTGTTGAAGACTTCACGGACACCGAACAACCTTGGATGACAATTTTGGTGCTGCCCAAATAGAAAAAAGGTTGCTGATGTGTATATATTTAATGTTTCTAATGTAAATAATATTCATTATTGTTAGAGTAAAGTATTAATTATATTAATTAATATTTACTCCCTTCTTAAGATGTCAACACTTTTAGTTTTAGTTGTTTATATTTAAACACACATGCACTAGTTGATTTAAACTTATGCACTAGTTGTTTTAAATATAAACTTGCATGCATTAGTCTTGTAATAATTTAACTAATTATTACATGCACTTCTACTTTTTAGGTTTGCCTTTCAAGGCTTTCAATCTCCTTTATAAGGATGATCCATTGTACATTCTATTCATTCATTATATTGAGGATATTTTCTTCTTCATATTCTGAGTCAAACTCTTGCCCTCTTCTTGTCTCTACTTCCTTGTAATAGGTTTTTTATATGTAGGTGATCTTTGGGTTTTATGGATTTGTATTGCTAAAATCCTACATGGTATCAGAGACTAATTTGCTACAACTTGTTTGCGTTTGAAGGATTCAAAGATCAGATGATGGCTTTTTTGGGTTTTTATTGAATCTGGGGGGGACCTATTTTTCTGGTCATCTTGGCTTCAAATGGACCTCATGGTTGCATTCAGAGCATCCAAGAACTCCAAGATCCATATAAAATTTGTCAAATTTGGACAAAGTTGGATCTGTGAGAAATTTTTTTTGCAATCAGCCTCGACACAGATCTCGAGGTGATCGATATTTTTTGTAGCACTTCTACCCCCAAATGGACCTCATAGTTGTGTCTGGAAGGCCTGAGATAGTCAAAATTCATATAAAACTTGTCAAATTCAGACAAGTTGGCTTTTGAGGAAATTTTTTTTGCCTGTCAAGTCGTACGACCTGGCATGCAAATCGAGGCAAGTACGGTGATTATTCCCAAAAAAAAAAAATTTTAAATTTTTTGGCTAGCCACAGAGCAGCCACCTGGTGGCCACCCAGGTGCCACCCAGCGGCCACCTGACAGCCACCACAGCCCCCGGCAGCCTTCGCAGTCTCCACCGCTCTGTGATCTCTGGCCGCTCAACCCGACGTGCCCGCCGCTCCGTTCCAAGCACTTAGCCTGCCACTCTGCTCCAGTCACTCTACTGGTCGCTCCACCCACCTATGCAAGTCTCTATCACCCACGCCCAGCTTTGCCACCCCCCGGCCGCTCCGCCCACACCTAAACCGCTAGCGGCTAGGCTAGACCGCTAGCGGCTAGCACAGACCGCTAGTGGCTGGCCCCTTTAGCGCCAGCCCTATGTGACCTGGGGCTAGCCCCTGCACATTATTTTTTTTGGTTTTTTTGGCCATTTGGAGCCTTTTTCATTGAAACTGGCTTTTCTAGAGCTCCAGGCATCATTTTTCGACAAATGAGATATCACCAGAAAGATGGTTCCGAGCCTGATGCTTTCATGAAGTTTAATTTGGTATTTTTTTCCATCTAGCTTTCTATTTTTGATGTCAAAGCTAGATTATCCTTTTTACATTCCAAGGGGGCTAATTTGCTCAATTTAGCTCCATTTTTTATCCGAAAGAAGCGCTGGAAAGCTCTTCTTGAGCACCATCCAAATTTTTGCCTATTTTCATCAGAATTTATTCAAGGTACACAAGATTTAGATTTGAAGCTTTTTTGCTCTTTTCTTGATAAAGCATATCATTCTAGGCTTAGGGGTTCGATATTTGGATTGTCGGGGGGTGTTATTTTCTTGTTTCTATCAGTAAACCAGATATTTATCAAAACAAAATCCCTTCTAAAAAATATGGCCGAGACCTCTTCTTGTCTAGAACTTCTGACCCCACATAATTATCAGACATGGAAAACCCTGATGACATGGCTTCTCCATTCAAAAGGGCTTTGGTCTTGTCTAGATGCAGTGCAGCTAGTATTATAGAGGCCCTTTGAGATCAAGTAGCATCGAAACAAGATGGATGAGGCTATGGGGTTGATTTATTTATAGGTATCAGATAGCTTGCAATTTCATCTTGATGGGTGCAATACCCCTCTAGCTATGTGGACCAAGCTTAACACTTTGTTTGGTATAGTGAATGAGTTCCAAGCACTTTAGATTGAGGCAGAGCTTACCTCTCTTGTACCTGATTCTTTTTCCTCTATTGAGGACTTTTTGATGAAGTTCAAACAGTAGAGATCTTTGTTACATGGATGTGGAAAGCAAAAGACTGATAAAGAGTGTATTTATTTGATTCTGTCTAAGCTTAGGGGAAACTTTCAGATCTTCTCTTCTACCTTTCATTCTACCATGGGCGCTTTGGGACCTACATTCACCATGCCCACTTTTGAGGTGTTCTATGATCATTTGACTAGAGAGTAGGCCAAACTTACTCAGTTGGACTCTCTAATAGGATCAAAGAACCATGCATTGGTTGCCCAACCATCCAAAGAAAAGCAGAAGTAGAAGCCAAAATAGATATCAGATTCCTCTTCTCAGCACTCTACTAGCCCACCATCTTCTTCTAAGAAGGAGAAATAGAAGACTAAGAGACCTACATGTTCCTATTGTCAGAAGGGACCTCATGATTAGTCACATTATTTTCAGAAGAGATTTGATGGCTATGAGAAATAGATTGCAGATTTGCAAGTTCTTCTTCAGAAGAGCATTGTTTCCTCTCCATCCTCTTCTACCTCACAGGGGTCTACTTTTTAGTCTTCCTCCACATCTTTGACATCTGGACAGGATTTTGGAAAGGGTCATGCATTACAGGCATCCATTGCATCCCCTTCATAGGTCCCTTGGATACTGGATTCTGGTGCTTCTCACCATATGGCATCTTCTCAAGGGGTCTTCTCTACTATTGAGACTTCTCCCATTCCTCATATTCTCATGGGGAATAACATTGTCCTGACAGTTTATGGGAAAGGTTCAGTAGGCATTTAGGATGGCACATTCAATGATGTATTGTATGTTCCATCTCTATCTATAAACCTTCTCTCAATTTATTAGATTACACACAGTGGATCAAGGAAGACAATTGAGTTCACTGTAGATTCAATCTTCATTCAGGATAGTGTGACAGGCAGCATTGTTGCTACAGGGATAGTTGATCATTCTACCCATCTCTACACCTTCTCACACTTTGGTCTACCATATCCATTGTCAGAGCACAACTCTCCTCTTTCACAAGAGCCTCATGTGGTGTAGTCAGGTCACTTGAACCTTTGTATTGTTCCTGAGATCACTGCTATGACTGCCACACTACATCTTGTTGAGGTCTTTTCTCTTTAGCAGGCTTCTTCTTCAGCATTGCTTGACCCTCTAGCTCCATTCATCAAGTCACCAGGTCCACTTGTTGAGGATTCTATAGAGGACATCCATCTCCTCTTTCATGACAGTGTCAGCACACCTGTCACACCACCTACATTGGGGATTCCCTTTTAGGATCCTCATGTTTTCTCTTTTGAGCATTAGTTAGGCCTTCCAGTTTCACCTCTCATTTAGGGGTTTCCTTGTTCTATGCCTTTGTTTCTTCCACATTGGAGTTGCATTGGTTTGATCATTTCCCTAGGGGTTCCATCATTCTGGGGGGGCTTTGGTGTCTCATCCCTCTCTCATGGGGGGGTTGGTTGTACTTATGGTTTTGAGAGAGTCTCTTGAGCCATTTCTTTTTCTGCATTTTTCTATCTCTTTTTGGAGTAGGGTTTTTTCCCACTGGGTTTTCTCTATTTCTACATTTTATAGAGATTTGGTTGTGCTGGGTACCTCATCAGGCCATGTTGCCGGGATCTATTTTTATGCTTTCAGCATTGTAGTTTCATTTTCTTTCTTCTTGCATTGTTTGTAGCTGTATTGTTGCTCATCTTAAGGGGGGGTGTTAGAGTAAAGTATTAATTATATTAATTAATATTTACTCCCTTCTTAAGATGTCAACACTTTTATTTTTAGTTGTTTATATTTAAACACACATGCACTAGTTGATTTAAATTTATGCACTAGTTGTTTAAATATAAACTTGCATGCATTAGTCTTGTAATAATTTAACTAATTATTACATGCACTTCTACTTTTTAGGTTTGCCTTTCAAGGATTTCAATCTCCTTTATAAGGATGATCCATTGTACATTCTATTCATTCATTATATTGAGGATATTTTCTTCTTCATATTCTGAGTCAAACTCTTGCCCTCTTCTTGTCTCTATTTCCTTGTAATAGGTTTTTTGTATGCAGGTGATCTTTGGGTTTTGTGGATTTGTATTGCTAAATCCTACAATTATAATATAAGAACTAATGTAGACTGGGCATCACAGGGAAATAATGGCTGCGGATACTTTAGTTGGGTTGATGACAACTCATTTGCATCTATCCACCCATCTCCACTTATCCACAATGAAGGATTTGAGTGCAAAATGTGTCAGGCTAGGGCAAATTTTGAAATTATATTTTTACGATGCCTTCTCTGTATTGTAATCGCATATCTTTGTTGCGACCATATGTAGAGATGAACTCAGGAATTAGTTAGTTTAGTATTTTCATATTGTAACTAATATTTTAATATGGATATGATGTAACTTCTCTTTGGCTCAAGTGCACATATATATGGTTTACATCTTTTTTTAGAATAATTCTTCATGTTTATGGCTCAGGTGAGCCCCAATTTGCTATCAATCACATGATTTAATGTATAGTGTTTTCTTGGTTGTTCCATTTGTTCCTTGACCTTGACTATGGATTGACTATCATTTTCAAGCTTGAGCGTGGCTTCGTACCATGCACCGTCTGTAGATTTGTACGCAACGCTGATTTACAAATGTAAATAATGCATTGAACGTAATCTACAAATGTTGCATGTATGAACTCTTGCTGAAGTTTGAGCGTCCTCCCTTTATTCCAGTGAGGGATTGGAATGAGTTCATTTTGGATGCAAAGGAGAAAGGGGATACTCAAAGAGGAATTACACCAGCAAATGGGAGAAGGTATAAACATTTTAATAGATTTTTATTATTAAATAATGAAATTTGCATATACTAGTGTTCTAAGCATCCTCATTACATGATTTTAGGTCTTAGTCCATAGACAAATTAAATTAGACTTACTATCCAAAATACATAAAAAACATGCACATAAACATGGCAACTGAGAAACATAAATGTAGATTTCACAATAGCTGAGAAACATAATTATAGGCATCATAGTCATAATATTTTGGAGACAACGTAATTGAGTTGTGTACCCAAGTGGTGTAGAGAAACTTCTACACCCCCGATTCCAAGTTGAATACATCTATTGGAGGACCTTGTACTCATGAGCAATAGATGTAGTCAACTTGGAATCGGAGGTGCAAGAGTTGCTCTCCACTGTTTGGGTATACAACTCAATTACATTGTCTCCAAAAAATTGTGACCACAATGCCTACAATTATGTTTCTCAGCTGTTGTGTCCCAGGGCCCCTTATGACCCTTTATGACTATTTACGATCCCTAAGAATACATCTTAGAGGTCTTAAAATGTTGTAAAGGGTCATAAGAGGCTCCTAGGAGGGGCTAGATGAGCTTCGACCTTCACATGGTTGGCCTTGTTAAGTAGAGAATGTTTAACTATTCTCGAAATAAAGAGAAGCTCAATAATTTAAGGTCTTAGTCCATCGAGATGCTAAAAAAATGACAGCAATCAATGATGGAGAGTTTTTAGATTCTGAGAAGACGTATATGGAGTGGAGGCCAAATTGAGTACCAGTGCAGAGTGTTAATAATTATAGCCTTTCGGCCAAGATCAAACTGATCAAATAAATACCCTTGTGCAATTTATAATAATGAGATTATTATTTCATTTATATATATGTGTTGGTTGAATTAGTTAAGGGCCCAAGGTTGGCCTCTTGGCTTTAACATTAAATATATTTAATAAGACCAGGTTGGCCCTCTTGAAGATAATTCAATTCATATATACATATGGTGTTGGATTCTAGGGAGAGAAGCACTAAAAACATAATGTGCTTCCCTCCCCCAAAACCTTGATTCTCTGCCTTAAGAAAACTTAGATCAGCATATATTGGTGTGAAAGATAAGTAGCTTCGACTAATAGATAAGAACAAGTCTGAGCATGAATAAAGATCAGATTATGATTTGATCCATACAACCAACAATTATTGGTAATGTTAACTGTGAGTTGATTAGGGCTAGAAGCCTCTGTTAGGACTGGACTCTTCCTCAATACACTAACACTAAGGTACTAATTAGGTTCTCCTCAGCACCTTTGTTAGTACAGTTTGGAGGCATATAGACTGGAGTATACTTGGTTGATATCCGGGTATCTTCTATCCCTTCTTGTTTACTTTATTCTATGTTTAGCTATGTTAGATCTCTATAGTTTGTTCATTTTGGAGTAGAATCTAAAATATATCAACAAGAGATGATGATTCAGTAACCTACATCTAGAAAACCTTCACAATTATCCCTTCTTTGGCCTCCACTTTTTCTTCTCTCAAAAATGGTTATCTAGAAACTTTGGAGCCTGTTGATTCTTTCCATACACAACCTATGTGTGTTGATGACAATGAGGACATGCATCATAGTAATACAAGTAAACATCTTAAATTTATTGGTGTAGTAATACAAATTTAATTACAATTGGTGTTTGGATTAATGTAACAATTTGTATTGCAGCTGTAGAGAGTGTAGAGGAAGATGTTAATGAGCAGGTTGAGGTTGAGGCCGAGGCCAGACAAATTGACCTTGATGTTGATGATGTGACTAGATCAGGTAAAGAGCTATATGATTATGAATGTTGTCAATGCCTTTATTACCAAGGAATCACCACCCGCCATTAATGAATATTAATGAACACTTACACCATGAAGAAGACAAATGATTAAATAGAAAGAGAGGACCAACTGAACCATCTTGTGCTCAGTCTATATCACATTGAGAAACAACGTCAAGACTTGAGAATCAAAAAAATCAAAATTTTCTTCAAGACCATGAATGATCAACAACATTCCATCAGAAAACAAAACACTAATCTATGTTATCATTAAGCCATAAAATATGTCTTTAAAGTTTAGAAGCATCACAAAAACTTTCAAGAAACATAGTACTATCCAAAATATGTCTTTAAAGTTTATTTCTAATGATTATGATGATGTTGATGTTGATGTCTATAATTTATTTCACTTACTGATGCTTTCCTAGAATGAATTTTGAATTGCAAGGTTGGAGAATGCTTTCAAAGTTTAGGGTATGTTCCACATGATACTCTTACTTACAGCTCAAATGCAACTCAACATTTTTTTGATGCTGGGAAACCCACTATAGAAACTCATCACAGGTGAAATTTAATGCTGTGAATCTTGGCATTGTTAATGTTATTACTTTTCCTCACATTTCATATTTGTGAAAATGTTTCTTGGCACTATCCTCTTTTTCAATTCCTATATTTGCAGCTTTTTAGATCATTAACTTAAGCATTACATGTCTTTGTTCAAAGTTTATTGTAACACTATATTATATCTTATTCTTATTACAATGTTCTTTGTTGTGGGGCAAGAGGTCAATCTTCATTATCTTCATTGTGGGGGATAGTGAAGATTTCTCTGACAAATAGTAGGTCTTCTTTAGTATCTTATAATAACATGCTAAACTGATAAAGGTGTTATGGGCATTTAATCTGCAATTACTAATAGATTAAGCATATTATTACTATGCTTAATGTTCCATTTAAATGCATTTAACACAAAAAACAAATTTACAAAACTGAACCAATGGCATGTTTACAACAAAGATGTGTTGAGGAGTTTGCTCCTTGTTTAATGTTAACTGTTCCTGCACAATCCACTCATACAACAGTGAAATGCTATATGGAAGGGATGGTTGATAGTGTCCCTTGAGGGAAGGGGGATTGTGAAAGACTTGTTATCATTATATTATGTATTTCCAATATGTTTGGATGCAGAGCAGACCAGGAGAGTGAAGGATCATTCACTGATTGCATGATAACCCAGTTTTGAAGGGTCACTGGTTGAGGGGATAGTCAAGGTTTGGATGATTGGGCCATTGGAGGACCCTATTTCTTTGTATTAATTTCTATTCAAATTGGATGCATGGATTTCTTGTGAATTATCGACTGCTATGTATCCTGCAGCTACATTTGTAAATCTGCATATACTTCTCTAGGGTTGTAAGCCACTTAGAGATCAAAATAGAGAAACTAAATCAGAATTGTTCTTTGTCCTATTTCCTTTTAACAAAGTCTCAACTATCAATGATACAATACATTTGATTCCCTAAGCTATCAATACAAATGATGCCTAGCTAGAAGCTCACGGGCTGTCCATTTGATAACCACAGTCAACATTTCAAAAAAATGGATATCCTTGAGCACAAGGGCCAATAACATCAAATAATGGAGTTAAAGCACGGGCTAGAGCATGACACCAGTAGAATGTGGTCATTTTAGTGATAGCAATATACAATGGCATCATTACACATATATGCTAGTAATATCAACAAATGTGAATCCAAACATTTGAAAACCAATGACATGTTTACAACAAAGGTCTAATAGAACTCCCAACAATTCTTAAACATACTTTATCTGATATGATGAATTAGAACTTTATTAACAATTGATCATATCAGATAACTAGTATGTTTAAGAATTTTTGGCACTGGTCCTTTGGCGTGTATTAAACAAAATATATAGAATTTTCAGCATATTATTATCATTCTATTTCTTTGTTGTAAACATGCCATTGGTTCAGTTTTGTAACTTCACTGTTGTATGAGTGGATTGTGCATGAACAATTAACATTAAACAAGGAGCAAACTCCTCAACACATCTTGGAAACTCCATTCACTTCTACCAAGAATAAAGCATTTAATCCATTCAACATTACATATAATCATTAGACAGTTACATTTTTTGAATGTGTAGAGGAACAGTCACGACCAAAACGACCAAAACTACTTTCACCCTTGCACAAGCTATTCCAAACTTCAAGTAAAATAAGCAATATGCTATATCAAATCATTCATATTCATAGTAACCATTCAAAGGATCATTTTGTCAATGAACCCTCTAATTGTACCCCTGCGGTAGAGAAAGGAAACCTCAAAATAGAGAAAGGAAACTTAGTAAAACCAGTCTATGCCGCTATTTGTGAGGGTATAGTCATTATAAGTGCCTCTCAAACCTCTCCAAACATGTAATATTGTCTTTAAATACTTTATTGATCTCTTCTAAATATTAACCAAATCAAACCTACATTTGAATCCACACACAATAACCCCAAAATGAAGGGTTTTGTATCCTTTAATGAATCTCAGTCACTGGTAACACATGGATAGTCAAACCAGTAGTCTCCAAAGCATTCAATAAGTGACTGGATTGTATTTAATACACACCAAAGGACCAGTTGTATGAAATTATCAATCACATAGCATTTCACTGTTGTATGAGTGGATTGTGCAGGAACAATTAACATTAAACAAGGAGCAAACTCCTCAACACATCTTGGAAACCATTGAATTCAATAATAAATGAAACCTAACATCAACACTATTCCTTTCATTCACTTCTACCAAGAATAAAGCATTTAATCCATTCAACATTACATATAATCATTAGACAGTTACATTTCCTGACTGTGTACTGGAGGAACAGTCACAACCAAAATGATCCAAACATTTGAAAATAGTGAATTGATATCCTTGAGCACAAGCACCAATAACATAAAATAATGGAGATAAAGCATGGGCTAGGGCATGACACCAGTAGAATGTGGTCATTTTAGAGAGCATTCATGATCAAATAAAATGCAATGCATTTGAAATTTGCGTCGAATATGATGCCAGAGGCTCGAAAGATGAAGAAATGACATACGAAGAACATGCCATTGGTTCAGTTTTGTGAATTTGTTTTTTGTGTAATTAGTAATTCGTAGATTAAATGCAGATAACACCTTTATCAGTTTAATTAGCATGTTATTATCATATAAGATAAAGTATGTTTAAGAATTGTTGGGACTGGTCCTTTTGCGTGTATTAAACATAATAGAATTTTTAGCATATTATTATCAATCTATTTCTTTGTTCTAAACATGCCATTGGTTCAGTTTTGTAGATTTTTTTTTTGTGTTAAATGCATTTTTCGTGAGGAGGTGTCTTGTTCTGAGGAGATTGATGAAGATTATGCACCTCAAAAACCAATTCATAAGGTACCAATCCATGTTTCCTATTCGCTTATATTTTTGGTTTGGTAAATCTTCTTATAAGTTTCATGTCCTTTCTTTTGATTACTATGGATGAGATATATATCTTACATTTAACATTCAACTTCTTTACATTTTAGAACATGTAGTGTGTTTTTTGAGGATTTTACCAAATCAACTTTTAACATAAACCGAAAACACCAAACTGATATCTTGCCCTTGCAATGTGACAAAATATTTGCATTTGACCAATAACTGCAAGCAATTGAACAATAAATCCACATACCTGTATCTTTGTAAAATACCTGGAACATCAAAAAGATGGCTAAGTGGCTGCCGCCATGATTTTTATCTACTGAATATGGGAAAAAAAACACCAAAAAGAATCGAATAGAAAACATGATTGGTCATTTCAGAGAGCATTTATGATCAAATAAAATGCAATGCCTTCTCTCGCTCTCGATCAACTTTCACCCACTCATTTTCTCCCACTCCTTTTCTCTACAATCAAAATAAAAATGATTTGGCTGTTTCAAAATAGTGAATCGATATCCTTGAGCACAAGCACCAATAACATCAACTATTTTGATCTGTGGGTACCCTAATGTTGGCAAGAGTTCTTTTATTAATAAGATTACTCTGCAAGCTTGAAGAAGCAATATATTTTGGCAAATGAAGAGTGGAAAGATGATGATGTTCTTGAGATCATTGATGGACACAATGTTGTAGATAGACTGGGAAGACATCTTTCAAGCCTGGCCCTGGATCCTTTGACAATTGGGGTAGGATCGAGACCCAGGCTAAAAAGATGTCTTCCTTTTTGTTGTGGAATATAGGCTCTGTTGCTGCAATAACGACAGACTGTGATGTACATATCACAACAGCTGAGAAACATAAATGTAGGCATCATGGTCATAATTTTTTGGAGACACAACATAATTGAGTGCTATTCCCAGAAGATGCAAAGCAACCACTACTTTGCATCATCTCAGAAAACCACTCAATTATGTTGTGTCTCCAAAAAATTGTGACCATGATGCCTACATTTATGTTTCTTAGCTATTGTGTCCCAGGACCCCTTATGACACTTTACAATCCCTAAGAATACATCTTAGAGGTCTTAAAATGTCATAAAGGGTCATAAGAGGCTCCTAGGAGGGGCTAGGTGAGCTTCCACCTTCACGTGGTTGGCCCTGTTAAGTAGAGAATGTTAAACTATTCTCAAAACAAAGAGAAGCTCAATAATTTAAGGTCTTAGTCCATGGAGATGCTGAAAAAATGATGAGAAACAATGATGGAGAGTTTTTAGATTATGAGAAGACATATATGGAGTGGAGGCCAAATTGGGTACCAGTGTAGAGATGATGATTCAGTAACCTACATCTATAAAACCTTCACAATTATCCCTTCTTTGGCCTCCACTCATTCCTCTTCTCAAAAATGATTATCTAGAAACTTTGGATAGTGTTTTCTCATCCATGCACAAAATGTGCTAGTGATCATATAAAATTACTTTAGGCCTCCAATATTGATGAGATGTACAAGTGTAAAATGTTTTTGCGAGACTATGATCAATTTGTGCAGTGTACATAAATGCAAGGTGGTGATTATTCTCAACGATCGATAGGTAGCTAGGACTAAAGATAACATAGCTCAAGAGAGCATCATAGGTTGTCTCTTTCTTGTTGGCATTAAGCATGATTGTCATTAGTGACAACACTTATTCAGATCAGTGCATACCAAGAAGAATAGAGCTTACCGAGTAGAGCAGAGCTTACCGAGCAGAGCTTACCAAGAAGATCAGTGCATACTGAGCTCCCAAAGTTTCACAGTATTTATCGAGTGCTGCACGGTTAAACAGGAAATTTAGTTTCTACCGAGTAACAATTGTCTACTGAGTCTCCAGTATTTACCAAGTTTGAAACTACGACCGAGTGGTTAGTATGGACCGAGCTTCCACTTCTATTGAGTGCATGATGATGCCGAGTAACGCAGTGGACGCCGAGTATTAGAAAGTCACCAAGTTAGTTTGCAGTAACCGTGTAACTATATTTGGGCCAACTCAGTAATATTTGTGTTTACTTGTTTAAGAGCCGACTTTGTAATTGTTTTGGAATTGACTTAGATTGATATATAAACAATGTTTTATGTCATATCCAAGAATGATAAAAATAGAGAAGTATGAAAAAGAGAGAAAGGTAGAGATAAGAGAATTACAAAAGGCTACAACAGTATAAGAAGCAAAAAAGATCTATCCATCACAGAAGGTGATCAGTACATCAGAGAGTCTCAATCAGCAAGTACAGTTGCAAGTAAGAGATCTACTATTTCATCCTAACAGGTGAATCAACTTGAAATCCTTTAACCGGGTAGACTTAATAGTCTTTGTAAAAATCTCTTAACCGAGTGCATACTTCATTGTATGTTTGTAAAACCTCTAACAAGGTGGACCTAGCAGTCCTTATTGCTCCTAACAGGGTAGATCATCAAAAGTGATCATTGTAAGCCTTAACCGACAAACTTTATACTGCAGTATTGAAGTTTTGTGGGTATCATCCCCACCCCAGTTTTACTTTCTACTTGGAAGGTTTCTGGGTCACCAAATCTCTGTGTTCTAAGTGTTATGAATGTTTTATTCTTTCTGTTACTCATGCATGCAGTCAGATTATCAATCTAATATTATTAAGATCTGAATCTATTAAAAGTTTTGAAGTTATTGATTCACCCCTCCCCTCTTAGTAACCTAGATAGTCTTTAATATTTCCAACAATTGGTATTAGAGCTTAGTAGATCTCAGAATAAAGTTTGACAGCTTGAGAAAAGATTTAGGACAATGGAGATATTCAGACTGAACAAAGTAATTGAGAATGAAAAGCTAGATCTGGAAATGGCCATAACTCAACTCAAAGAAGCAAGAGAGCATCTTTCCCTTTCCCTAAAAAGAAGGAAGGAACTTGCAAATCAGATCAATGACCACCAGCATGTTGAAGAAAAGATTGAAGACTTTTTCCCTTCAAGCAGCTCAGATGAAGCAAACAATGCAATCAAAGAACTTCTAGAAAAGAGTGGTTCTCTGCAAGAAGAAGTGAGAAAATTGAAAAGAGAACAGGAAATTCAGTCAACAAGATTCTGTGAAGTCTTGGAACAAAGAAACAAGATGAAAGATGAAATAGATGGAAAGAAAAATGAAATCCAGAATAAAACTCTTCAGCTAGAAAATCTTATTGATCAAATTTCCAATGCAAATGAAGAAATCTTGACTCTAAGATCAGAAAATGAAAATATGAGAGAAGAGCTAAGATCTGAAAAGAAAATCAATTTAAGAGTGATGAGTGAGCTAGATGCTGAAAGGAAAATCAATGAGAGAATGTTGAAATCTCAAGAAGATATGAATCAGGTGTATGAACGAAACCTTCATAGGCAAAAAGGAAAAGCAGGACTTGGATACAAAGAGGAAGGTGAATCCTCCAAACAAGGTACTCAAAAGAATCAGAAACCTACCTGTAATCACTGTGGCAAAATTGGTCATACTTCAAACAAATGTTGGAGCAATGGAAAAGCAAAATTCAATGGAAAATGCTACAATTGTAATCAGCTTGGTCATAAAGCAAATGAATGCAAGGAAAAACCAAGATTTAAAGGCATATGTCACAAATGTAGCAAACAAGGACATAAGGCATCAGAATGTAGAACTAAAACACCCAATCCAGTGGAACAAATTATTAAAGCAATGTTTGGTTGGGATTACAAAACTTGGTGTAGATGTCATTACCGTGGAGAATATGGACACATTGGCATGAATTGTGTGAGGCACCACTTGAGAAAAAGGGATTCTACCATAAGATGTTATAATTGCACTAAGCTTGGTCACATAGCTAAAAACTGCATGAATTTAGGCAAAATTGAAGATGAAAAGAAAGCAAAAGCAAATAACATTAGGAAGCAGATGAGATAGAAGTGGATTCCTAAACCTACCGAGCAAACCAATCCTGAAGTCACTAATGAAGGGAGTGGCTCTATGAGCTTTAACTAGTCTCCAAGAAAGCACTGGAACTGTATCTTCATAGACATATTACAAAATAGTTCCTGAACTGAAAGGAAGATAGATCCAAATCAGTATGCAAGATATAGCAGGATCACAAGAAGGTCTGTATCAGTTACCACCGAGCAAGGTCAGGAGTAACCTAACTTCATTTGGTTACCGAGTAAGGTCAGAGAAGTATGAATTCATGTGATCACTGAGTTACAGAGTCTTCACCGAGCAATTAATTCATAGTGGATGATAGCCTATCTAATTCTATACCCTAATTCATACTAAGCATTAATGACAAAGTTTTAACAAAAGGAGTGAAATCAAGTTCACTATTCACCGCGAACAAAAGTCTCCTAGTGCAATCAAGCGTTTCGAAGCATATTTCAGCAAGATATTCTCTTTCCTTGAAGAATTTACTATGGTCACCGAGCTACCATGGCATCATCCAGCGCTAAAATGAAGAAAGATTCGGAAATGTTGGTTCATGGAGAATGGAAAGTACCAGATTTCAAACTCGTGCCCACAGTTGCCGAAACCCTAGACCCGAGTGGAGCTCAATCTCAGATTCCTCCTAAGGTACTCCTTATTAATGATATTCACAGTCATTTTAAGTGTACAATTCAAGAGCTTGGAACTCTAGAGATAGATACTATCCATGAGGAACTATGTGTCGATGGTGCTCTCAAATCAGAGCATCAACATTTGGAAGATAAGGGTTTAGTTCACATCACACACTTGCCTCGGAGCTTTCAAATAAAATGGGTCAGATATATCCTCAGTGAGTACATGAAGGAAAAATATGGCTTGAGCAACTAGTAGAGATTATGAAGAAGATGATTCACCGAATCACTGGTCTTCCCATGCTCGACAAGGCAAATCTACAAAAACCCTAGGTTGGATGGAATTGGAAGAGAAAACCCTAGCCGAGTGGGACGGTAGAGGTATGAAGATAAGCAGAATTACTGATGCAGAATTGAAGTTTGGTATACATATTGTAGCTCACAAGATATACAGTTCAAGTAGGCAGAACAGTGTTCCGTGTGAAGCAGTTGACCTAGCATATAAAATTGTAAAGAACAATCTGTCATTTGACCTAGCAGATCTTTTGTTGAGACAGTTCAACAAGAACATGGAGAGCATCCAAACCTCAAAGAACAATCCATGTAAGTTTGGCTCACTGTTGGTTTGTTTATTTTTCTATGCTCAAAAGTTTTTCCCATCAAAAGGCATGGTAGTATGGAGAAAAGATGTGCCAGTTCTTTATCAGATAAATGAATACATTTCAGAAATGGGTGACAATTTTGAAAGCATAATGGATAACTATTTTGAATCATTTAAAGAGAAAATGAACATAGATTCTAGATTCCACAGAAATTGGTGGAAGATTACAAAGATGATATTTGTTTCATGGTGGACTGTGATAATCTGTATATACAGGCAGCAAAACCAAGGATTGTACATGTGAAACCTCTTCCCTATGAGGTAAATATTGATGAAACCAAGAATATTATTGAAGCCCTAATTAATCAACTTGTTAATCCAAAGGCACCATATTTTGGGACATATGAAGAAGCTAAGGAGAGAATTGAGCTTAGTATAAAGCTTCCATAGGCGGTTAACAAAGGAAGAAAGAGGTTGGCCAAAATACAAGCTAGCACACCTCTAATGTCAACCGAGGAAAAAGGAGAGGACTTTGAAGAAGAAGAAGAGAAAAAGGATGAGGAGGAAGAAGAACAACTACCAGCAAAGAAGAAAGGAAAAGTATTTATCACCAAGGCACCCAAGAAACCCTCTGTAGTATTTACAAGAAGGAGTGCAAGAGGCAAGGCAGGAAAAGACAGTGAAGAAATAGTATTCAAAAGGCCTCCTCCTTCATTAAAAGAAAAGATCAAGGACTTGAGAGAAGAATCTGGAATTGCAAACTTCAGATCTCTCAAATATGAAATCAGATCTGAGGAAGAGCAGCAGGAAATTGAAGATGTTGTTATCGAGAAAATAGGAAGATGGAAATACTCACCTGAAGAGATAGCTTCTCAAATCCCAGGAACTTTGCTGAACAAAATTAAGTTAAGATGGTCCAATGCAAGACAAACTATCAAAGACATCTATGCTCAAACCTTGAGGCAATTAATGCCAAGTTTGAAAAATGCTGAAATTAATAAGGCATTGATAGATAATGAAATTAAGATGACACTCAAATTCAACAGTTGTTTGATTTTGATCAAAGATATTGAGTCGGTTGTGAAGAGTACCACTGCCACATGGAAAAACATCTATAATCTTCACAAACTAAGTGTCGAAACTTTGATAATCAAGGATATTGATGATGACATTGATGAACATGAAGAAGATACTGAGGTAGACAAGCAAAGTGATGAGGAAGATAATATTGTTCGGATAGCTACAAAAGTCATTGCCTCACTTCCTCACTCTCCAACAAAAGTTGTTACACCTAGCACAGAGATAACTTCAAGTATGATTATGACAACTTCCATAGATACATCAAATGTGAAATCATCACTACCACAACTCAATGAATCATCGACAAAAATGACTACCACCTCTTTTACCGAGTTGCAATCTCCTGTATCTACTTCAGTACCTACTTCCATATCAAGTTTTCCAGCAGTAAGTACCTCAGTTCTGGATATTTCAGTAAGTATTTTAGTTTTTGATTCTACAATTGTGAATACTTTAGTTTTGAGCCCTTCAAGTATTCTAGTCAGTAGTTTATCATTTTTCATAGCTAGTCCTACAATGTTTACAATAACTTCTACAAAGGCATTAAGTGCAATAACAGTTGATCCTAAGGCTCAACCGAGTACAAGATTTTTGAGTAAGAATGTAGAAGAGGATATAGACTTAGATGAGGAGATAGAGATTCCAAAATTAGACTTTGCAAATCTTTCAGTAGACCAAATGCAAAACATTGGTGAACTCCTCCAAAAGAAAGCAAAGCAGAAGAAACTAAAAGAAGAAAGGGACAAGGAATATAAAATTATTGAAGATGCAAATGATATTTTGTCAAAAGCATTAGGTATTAAAGTTGATTCCTCTCAACATATTTTGTTACAGTTAGCTGAGGTAGTAAAGAAGTTCCATGAGGATTCCTCTGCATCAGAAAAGATTCTTGAGAAAGCCGAGAAGAAGTTTGACAATAAAGTGCTTGAGCAAGTTGCTTAGCATATAGCTATTAATCAGGCATAATCATCTTCAATTTTGACAGATATTGAATCCTCCTATTCCAATGTTACCTCACTTGCTTCTAAGCTATGTAATGTTGCCGAGTTCACTAAGGAAGTCAAGGAAAAATTGAATAAGATTAATGAGGATCTGAAGGACAGTGTATAGAGGTTGCAACTTGAACCTAGTTCAAGCTCTGCACATCATATGAAAATCACATTCCTATCAAATAGGCAGTCAGGATTATTAAAAGAAGATACAAAGATCCGGTCAACACTGCTAGATATTCAGAACATGATTCTTCCCATCATGGACATAATGCAAAAGCACATTGTTCACTCAAAAGCATTACTCCATGACAATCCATTTTCCATTGTAGACCACATGATTGAACTCTCTGCAGAAGTCCAAATTGCACTCCAAACATGCAAGATTCTACAAGAGAATTGGGACAGAACTCTGGCACTAATCATAAAGGTACATTCTAATTTTCTTTCACATTTTGGATTCTCCCTGTAAAATACTTGTATATACACCTTTGGCATTATTGTCAAAAAGGGGGAGAAAATGTATAGGAGAAAGTGTATAAGATTAAGGTGTGTAATACGAAAGGGGGAGAAAGTACTCTATATAAGGGAGTCATGAAATAAATAGCAGTTTGACAAAGATAAATTTTGAAAAAAAATAAAAAAAATTCTGCATGATTCTTGTATATAAGTTTTGGCTATAAGTGTTTTTGTCACTAATGCCAAAGGGGGAGATTGCTGGCATTAAGCATGATTGTCATTAGTGACAACATTTATTTAGATCGGTGCATACCGAGTAGAATAGAGCTTACCGAGTAGAGTAGAGCTTACCGAGCAGAGCTTACCGAGCATATCAGTGCATACCGAGCTCACAAAGTTTCACAGTATTTACCAAGTGCTGCACGGTTAAACATGAAATTTAGTTTCTACCGAGTAACACTTTGTCTACTGAGTCTCCAGTATTTACTGAGTTCAAAACTATGACTGAGTGGTTAGTATGGACCGAGCTTCCACTTCTACCAAGTGCATGATGATGCCGAGTAATGCAGTGGACGCCGAGTATCAGAAAGTCACCGAGTTAGTTTGTAGTAACCGTGTAACTATATTTGGGCCGACTCAGTAATATTTGTGTTTACTTGTTTAAGAGCCGACTTTGTAATTGTTTTGGAATTGACTTAGATTGATATATAAACAATGTTTTATGTCATATCCAAGAATGATAAAAATAGAGAAGTATGAAAAAGAGAGAAAGGTAGAGATAAGCGAATTACAAAAGGCTACAGTAGTATAAGAAGCAGAAAAGATCTATCCATCACAAAAGGTGATTAGTACATCAGAGAATCTCAATTAGCAAGTACAGTTGCAAGTAAGAGATCTATTGTTTCATCCTAACAAGTGAATCAGCTTGAAATCCTTTAACCGGGTAGACTTAACAGTCTTTGTAAAAATCTCTTAACCGAGTGCATACTTCATTGTATGTTTGTAAAACCTCTAACAAGGTGGACCTAGCAGTCCTTATTGCTCCTAACAGGGTAGATCATCAGAAGTGATCATTGTAAGCCTTAACCGGAAAACTTTATACTGCAGTATTGAAGTTTTGTGGGTATCATCCCCACCCCAGTTTTACTTTCTACTTGGAAGGTTTCTGGGTCACCAAATCTCTGTGTTCTAAGTGTTATGAATGTTTTATTCTTTCTGTTACTCATGCATGCGGTCGGATTATCGATCTAATATTATTAAGATCTAAATCTATTAAAAGTTTTGAAGTTACTAATTCACCCCTCCCCTCTCATTAACCTAGATAGTCTTGAATATTTCCAACATTTCTTTGGTCTATATTATTGACATAATGTTTTACCTTTCATTAGCTCATCAAATCTGGGGATTTGAAATAATATAATAAAATATTTTCATGACAACGTATATTATTTAAGTTGACATTGCATGAATTTATCTACTTCGCGCACTTGTATACTATGAATATGGTGATAAAGAAGCATCTCCTCCCATGGAAATGCTTCTTTATCACCATCCTCATAGTCTACAAGTGCATGAAGTAGATAAATTCATGCAACATCAACTTAAATAATATACGTTGTCATGAAAATATTCTATTAAATTCTTTCAAATCCCTGGATTTGATGAGCTAATGAAAGGTAAAACATTCAGTCAATAATATAGACCGAAGAAAGAGACAACCTATGATGGTCTCTTGAGCTGTGTTAACTTTAATGTGCATTTTCGTCAGTTTTTCAACAATTTATAATTAATTTCGATGGAATCCCTATACATTCGATAGACAAAATGTTGAAAAAAAATAATTTATGACATTTAGTGTGATAGTAATGCTATACGTTCGACAGGGAAACCTCTCAGAGAATACTACAGAACTGTTGCTATTCTGATAGTTTAAGTGTTGTAAATAGAAAATATTTGACAGAATATTCGACAGTGAGGCCATATCACCGACAGGTAGATCTATCAGAATTTGATGCAAACTGTTGCTATTCCAATAGTTCTAATGTCAAAAATAAGATCATTTCAACAATTAGTTCTGACAGAGATTGTTTATTTCTGATAGGTCTTGTTATTAGAATTCTAATGGATGAACCATAGGAAATGCCATAATGAAGCTATTGTCATGTGGAATTTTTCAACATGACATGGTGTCGGTAAACTGACAGATAGGTCTTCTGTTGCAATCTTCTATGCAAAAATGACGACGGACTCAGGTGTCAAAATTTTGACAAATGAGCATTGCAAATCCAACAAATGGCCATCAAAATTTGGCCTCAAGTGTAGTAGTGTAAGCTTACTCCTTTTGAGCTATCTAACTATGATAACTACACTGTTCCTAATGTTGAATTTTCATTCAAGTCACAAATGGTTTTGCATAAGTCTAAAAGGGAAAAAGAAAAATATGTGAAAAGTGAAAGTGATAGTGAAAGTGACAGTGACACTTCTGATGAGGAACTAGATGATCTTGAAGCACTCATGGCTAGAAGATTAAAAAGAGGAAAAGGAAAATATAAAGGTAAACTTCCTATACTCTATTTTTCATGTAACAAAGTTGGCCATATTGCAGCAATATGTCCTAATAGAAATGACAAGGATGAGGAAAGACAAAGCAAGTACAAGGATAAGAGAGATAACAAAGATCATATAAGGTACACAGACTACAAAGACAAAGGTAAGAAATCTCGTTATATTACTGAAGAGGAAATTGACAATGACACTAATGATTTTGATATTGAAGTGGTTTATGTTTCTATGAAAGATGATTATGATGAAGATGAGAAAACTACACTTATTTCTTATGTGAGTAAAGGTGATAAATGGATTATTGATAGTGGTTGCTCACATCACATGACTGGTGATAAAAGTAAATTTGAAACCCTAGATCATTACAAAGGTAGAAGTGTTAAGTTTGGTAATGATGCACCAAGTCCCGTGAGAGGTAAAGGATCAATTAAGCTAACTGACAAGATCGCATGTGAAAATGCCTATTGGGTTGAAGGTCTTAACTACAATTTGCTGAGTGTTGCACAGCTGAACAACACTGGTTACCAGGTGGAGTTTCATCATAGAAAGGCTAAAATATTTGATGCCACTGGTGAACTAATTGGAAGTGGAGAACAGACTAGAGGTAACTTATTCTATCTAGATCTATTTGAAGAGACATATTTATTTGCACAATTTTATGATGTATGGTTATGATATAAGAGGCTATGTCATATAAAATTTGACAATCTGGTAAATATTTAGTAAAAAGAATAAAGTTAGAGGTTTTTCGAGATTGAAGAAACCTAATAATGTGATGTGTAAACAATGTCAGTTGGGAAAAATGACAAAGTCTAGTTTCGAGAGCAAGACATTTACTTTTGAAAATATTTTGGATTTGGTTCATAATAACCTTTGTGGACCTATGGGTGTACAAAGTTATTGTGGTGCTAATTAATTTATTCTACTTGTTGATGAATAGACTAGGATGATGATTGTAATATTTTTGAAAGAAAAATCTGATGCATTTCAGTTGTTTAAGTGGTATTTGGTAAAAGTTGAAAAAGAAATAGGTAGAAGCCTAAAATGTCTAAGATTTGATCGAGGTGGAGAGTTTATATCAAATGAGTTCAATCTATTCTGCAATGATAGAGGAATCAAGAGATAGATGTCTACACCTAGAACACCTCCACATAATGGTATAGCTGAGAGGAGAAACAAGTCTATTATGGATTGTGCAAGAACACTATGGATTGAGAAGAATGTTACACAAAAATACTAGAGAGAAGCTGTAAGTAGAACTATTTATACCTTAAACTGAGTACAAATCAAGAAAGGTACAAATGCTACACCTTATGAATTATGGCATGGATATGCACCTAATGTGAAATAATTTAGAATATTTGGGAGTAAATGCTACATATTGAAAGATAATAGAAATGGAGAGTTTGATACAAAAAGTGATGAAGGCATATTCCTAGGTTATTCCACTAAGAGAAAAGCTTATAAGTGTTTGAATTCTAACACTAACAAAGTTGTGGAAAGTGGAAATGTGAGAGTTGATGAATATGTAGAGAAGAATGAATTGGAAGGAAGATAAGAACCTGAAGATTATAGATCTTTTGTGTACATGGAAGAAGGAGAGGAAAGTAACACACTTAGACCAGATGCAGAGTCATGGGTCAGTAATACCGAGCATCTGGAGGATGCTGTCGAGCATCAGAAAGTTTCTGCCGAGCATCAAGAGGATGTTCCCGAGAAATTAGAAGTAGAAACTAAAATTTTTCATGATGAACTTGAAGATCAAGAAGAAAAGAAATCTGAACCTACGTTGGCACAGTATGTGAGAAGACATCATAAGCCTGAGAAAATCATTGGAGATAAGGAATCTGGAGTCTTGACCAGAAGTAAGTTGAAAGACCCCACATGTTTATTATGTGAGTTTGAGCCTAAGATAGTAAAAGATGCTTTAGAGAATGAAGACTGGAATCAAGCTATGAATAAAGAAATAGATAAAATATAAAAGAATTATACCTAGACTCTGGTGCTGAGACTAGAAGACAAGAATGTTATTGCAAAAAAATAGGTATTCAGAAACAAGCTTAATGAACATGGACAAGTCACAAGGAACAAGGAAAGGTTGGTATGCAAGGGTTATGCACAAGAAGAAGGAATAGACTATGGAGAAACATTTGCCCCTGTAGCAAGATTAGGAGTGAGAACTCTACTTGCATATGCTGCACACAAAAATACAAAGTATATCAGATGGATGTAAAATCTGTATTTCTGAATGGTATATTAGAAGAATAAGTATACATTGAATAGCTTGAAGGATTTGTTGACGCAAACAAGAAAAATATGGTTTGCGAATTGAACAAGGCACTGTATGGATTGAAATAAGTCCCCAGAGCATGGTATGAGAGGTTGGACAATTATTTGATAAAGATTGGATTTACGAGAACAAATGACAACAACAATTTGTATATGAAAGATGAAGAAGGTAAAGGGATTTTTTTAGTTGAATTTTTTTTGGATGATATCATATTTGGAGGACAAGATGCCCTATGTCAAAAATTTTCAAATGAGATGCAAATTGAGTTTGAGATGTCTATGTTTGGTGAGATAAAATTCTTTGTTGGATTGCTAGTCTATCAAATGGAGAAAGGTATCTTTATCACACAATCTAAATATGTCAAAGAGAAATTGAAAACTTTTGGTATGCAGGATTCTAGACCATTAAGTTCTCCTTTGGCTACTGGACATAAACTATCTAAAACTGATGATACTACTAAAGTAAATCAAACCCTGTATAGATCCATGATTGGAAAGCTACAATATGTTGTCCAAAATAGACCAAATATAGCCCTAGCAGTTTGGATTGTGGAAAGATTCTCTGCCAATCCTAAGGAAAATCATATGATTGTAGTTAAGAGAATACTGAGATATTTGAAAGGGATAGAAGATTATGGATTGTACTACAAGAAGAATGAGAAATTTGAACTGAGAGTCTACACTAATGTAGATTGGGTAGGAAATGTTGATGAAAGGAAAAATACAAGTGGTGGAGCATTCTTTCTAGGAAAGAGATTAGTCTCCTTGATGAGAAAGAAACATAACTGCATTTACCAATCTACAATAGAAGCTGAGTATGTAGCAATTGCAGTGAATTGTTCAAATTTAGTATGGATCAAGAAATTGTTGAAAGGAATGAAAGAGGAAATCACTGAGCCAGTTGTTATTTTATGTGATAACACAAGTGCTATCAACATATCAAAGAATCTAGTGATGCATAGAAAGACTAAACATATTGCTATCAAGTATCATTACTTGAGAGAACTAGTACAAGATAAAGAAGTGAGAATGGAATATGTGAATACAAAGGAACAACTAGTAGACATATTAACAAAAACTTTACCTAATGATGCTCATGAATATCTTAGAGGTAAATTAGGGGTGCTTCCCTCAACTGAGGCTGCCTAGTCAACTAGGATCACTGCATCAAATGTGCTACATAGAATATCTGACAAATTGATGTAGGAAATGTCACACTTTAGGAGCTTCCTAGAGTTGTTAAAAGTAAAACAAAGTTGATAATTAGTCATAAGAAAGATGAAAGAGGGAGAAATATTGTTATTGAAATGACAAGATGACATTTACATATGGTAGATGTAAGTGCTAGATACTGCTTTAGTATTATTGTCAAAGAGGGAGAGATTTAGATGATAAAACAGGAATAGAAAACACCAAGGTATATGTTTCAAGATTTAGAGATTCAGAGAATCAGAGGGATACACAAAATATTCAAAGGGAGTAACTGTGTGAATGATCAAGTAAGGATAAGTTGTTGTGAGTCAGAATGAAGCTAAGGATATTATAAATCTTTCTGATGCATTGATTTTTTTTTGGATTGGTTGCTAAATCATGTTTTATTCATGTGGTGTTGCCATCAATGCCAAAGAGGGAGATTGTTGGAAACTGCAACTGAAACAATTGTTGTATTGTCATTGATGTCAAACCTTAACTAGTAAGATAGTTTCTATCTAAGAAAGTACCATATCTATTAATTGATGAAAATGATTAGGGCAAGGGAGATAACAAGAGAACCTAAGGAAAGGTTGAGTTATTTGATACTTTAATGGGTACTTGATTATTTGGCACATTGATAAGATAATTTATTGTTTATCTAAGTAAGAAGAAAGACTGAAGAAGTAGGCTTAACCAAGAAAAAGTGAAGAAATCTAGTTTAAGCTGAGTGATGTTAGTGTCGACTGAGCACCAGTATATGCCAAGTAAATTTAGTGTTGACCAAACATCAGTTTATGCCGAGCAATAGGAAATTACCAAGAAAGACAATGTTAGCCGAGGAAGACAGTTTGTAGAGATGACCGAGTTATGCAAAGATGACCAAGGAGATGAATACAGTATTGACCGAGTGTCAGTAATTTACATTTGGAGAAATAATTGAGATTCCCAACTGACATAGTTGAATTATTGGGATATGTAAATTGTGTTGACTTTATTAATTGATTGTATGGAGAATTTAATGCATGGTAAATCATTTTACTATGGATTCAATGAGAAGTTTTAAGATGTATCTAGAAGGAAGGATGAAGAACTTAAATGTTGGAAGGATTCAATGAATCTAACCTAAACCTAATATCTATAGAGGAGATTAAGAGGAAAAAGATGGATCTACCTAATTGAAGAGGTATAAAGGTAAACATAATTGTGAGATTACAGAATCAGCTGAAGTTGTTGATGTTATTGATTGATAAGTCTAAGAAGAGGGCTGAAGGTGAAATAGTGAAGGAGTTGATCAGATTTGTGATTGCTTGAAGTGAATTCTGAGAAGATTAGTGATGGTGATGGAAATGGAGCTCAGTTAGTAGATCAACATATATGTGTGAATTGGATCTATTATTTGCAAAGTGAGCTGTATGTTTTTTAGATAAAAAACTACTATTACTTTCTAACCATTGTATCAGTCTAAATCCTTTAATCAAGGTTGACCTAACAATAATTGTTTAAATCCTTTAATCAAGGTGGCATTCTAATGTAATGTACGTAAATCCTTTAACCAAGTCACTTTTGACAGAGTATTTAAATCCTTTAACAGGGTCACACCTAGCAGTGTGTTTGTAAACCTTTAACAAGGTTGGATTTTCATAGAGCTCACTTCAGAAGAGTGAAAATATTAGTAACATGTGACAAAGTGGTTTTTCCCAAGTTTGGTTTCCACTATAAATCCTAGTGTTATACTTTTGTGAATGTTTTGATGTGAATGTTTCTATATTCTGCAAGTTAATTACTTTTTGACAGTGGACTGCATGTTATATATTTATGATATATATACTTTAGAGACCGAGTTGTGTTGGTGATTAGATCTAAGATTGTTGAAGTGTTTAAAAGTTCAATTGGTACATCTGGACCTGAGAACAACTGATTCACCCCCCCTGTTTGTTGTTCTAAATAATATTAACACATGTTGTGATCTTGTCTTGAATTGAAAATGAATTAGAAGAATGTAGGATTGAATTGACCTTGTGTGAATAAATTATTAGGAGAAAAGAATAAGAGATTGTTGAGATTACTATAGAAGAAGAGATAACCAAGAAAAAATCTAGTGTTGAGGAGGAGAGCAAGATGAAATATCTAGAAGGGATAGAATAATCCTTGCAACAAGCCAACTTGTAGGCTTGGGTAAATTTTGAGGAAGCTAAGAAGTTAAAACAAGAGTTGATTAAAGGGAAGTAAATAGTGCTATATGGATCCAAACAAATTCAAACTAGGTAAGTGCACCAATATGGGGGACCAAAAAGTTACCACTTTACGTTTTAGCCCTCATTGAGAACTTTGGTGTGTGTTATATAAGGTGCATGTCAATAGGCTTGGTCACCATATTTGGCACTAGTAAAATGTTTTTGATTTTAAAACTATCTATCTATCTATCTATCTATCTATCTACACACACACACACACACACACACACACTACTTTATTTTGAGAATGAGGTGGAATCATAGTCCCACTAAAGTGGGAGATAAATTTATCATCCTAAAAAGTAAACACATTTATTAGGTGCTCATTTTTAGCCCCATTTTTGAATATATGGGTTCCCAAAATGATTTCACATTCTTCTAGCACTTATTAGACCTTAAAATAAACATAATGCATCCTATATTGGCTCAATTTGTTCAAAACTCTAAGGTTATCCCTTATTTCTAAGTGTGCTCCTCCATTTTCCCTCTAATAAAATAATTCATTTCCTCACTTAGGACCTATTCATTTATTTTTGGCTTTTAGGACCCTTTTTGACCTCACAACAACCTATATTTTCTTCCCCCATTTCTTTTCAACTTCCCCGATATCTCGATGAAATTTGAGCCCATTTTTCTTGAGACAAGTCTAAAAGTTGACTTGACCCTAGGTTTTTTAGCCCAGATTTGGCCAAAGGCCTAATGGAAGGGTATTTTTCTGAGGTTGATATTCAACCTTGATCAAATTTGATCTCCAAAATGGAGGGAGTTTAGTATAAAAGGACATCTTCATTTTGCATTTGATCATCCATTATTATTATCCATGAATCAAGTACAAGCTATTAATAAATATTTCAAGTATTCATGAGAAGTAAAGAAAAATTAAATCTCAAGATCTCTTCTTCAATAAAGAATCTATGTCTCCAATCCTTCTTCCTCATCAAGGATTGTGGAAAAATACAACATCCATCATCCAAGGATTTGGTTTCATGATTTCCTATTAGGCTTTTATGGAGTTCAAGCTATTGCATCAGTACTTGTGATCACATTCAAAGATGAATTACATCATCAAGGTATAAGGTGATTTATGTTTCAAATCTTATTTCCATTTCATCTTTCCTTAAGAAACTTTAATTTAATTTCAGGGTTGATTCCTAAACAGGGGTTTGATGTCAAACCCCTTTCTACAATGTTCTTCCCCATTTTTCTATGTATAGGAACAAGTTGTGGAGTTGCAGATTCAGATTTGGGAAGCACGGGTGCAATCAAAGGATCAGGGAAAATTTCATCAGATTTGGCACTAGTGGGAACAAGTCAACTTCTTGACTTTTTCCCTAGGTAGAAGTCAACTTCTCGACTTGTCCTTTAAAAATAGACTTATTCCTACAATATTTGGAAGAAAATTATAGGGAAAAAAGCTACACGTCTAGTATCCAATATCTAGAGTTACATCAGATTTTGAAATTCTAGTGATAATTTTGATTACTAGTAAAAATAGGTTTTGAAGGGCCACCGAAACCCTTTACATATCCAAAAGAAGAAGATTGAAAAGATTAACAATAACAAAAAGAGAAAAAAAAATGAACTTACCATAGAAGGGTTGCAAGGGCATTAAAAAAATAGAAAATAGGATATAACCAGCCCAATAGCCAAAAAACTAGCACGAGAACTAGCTTAATTGACACAATACATAACCCCGACTTTCTCATCCAGAGTCTTACCCATTCTAGCTTGAATATTTTCCATCCACCTGATGAATCACTTCAGTTCTTCAACATTATTCTTCACTGAAGGAGATTTCTTCTTAGTGTTCACATGAGTTCTGGAATTGGACCCACCAATAGCCTCCGAGGTTTCATTCTTGTGTTCACTTTCCTCCTCAGGACCGTTGTCCAACATGTTGACCAGGGCTTTGAGGTTTATGCTGGAAGCTTTCATGCTATCCTTACTATGCTGGAGGATGTCAATGATAGTACTCTCCATGTTATCCATTCTTTTTTGAACCTCAGAAATAGTAGAGTTAGGGTTCATATTACCATCATTGAGCCCAATTTCCAATTTGTCCTGAAGGCTAGCATTAATGGCCTCAAGTTTCCTACATTTAATATTAAGCCTTTTTATCTCATGGAAGCACCACTTGTTGAATCTAGCTTCAAAGTACCATTTACTCTATGTCATTTCTAGGTTCATTTTTTCTTACCCCTTTTCCATTGCACTTACTTTATTTTAGATCTATCATTAAATAATAATCTACTAGTGATGCAGGAGCATATCAAGTTCTTGGCAATCCTATATCACCAAAAAAAAGTTAGAGTTGTTAGTTATGCTTAGTAGCTACTTTTGGGCTCTCTGTGATGTTTCCCGTTTCCACCGATGGGGCTCAATTGCTACTCAGTTCCTTCATTCACCGAGTTAATTTTCCTGTCGCTCGGTAATCTTTCTCATCGAGTGGTTTTTTTGGATTTCCTATTGAGGCCAACTTATGCATTTAATTTTGGTTGTATAGTTAATGGTTACATCAATCATTGGGAAGCATGTAGACCTAGATCTGGTCATTTTATTCTCCAATGATAGATTTGTAGGTTGACTTGTTTTGGTAGCCTCTTGTATAAATAAAGTAGTATGTTTTAGTTGTAGATAAGTTAATAAGATAGAAGATAGGTTCTGAACATTGAATCCTCGCATGTTGGAGGAATTTTGTAATTAAATTTTGGTTATATTTGGCTATAATTGGGATGGACTTACAACTCGACAAGTATGAGGTTATTGATGAATAATAAATGAAGTATTTGCATTCTCTCTCTCTCTCTCTCTATACTTGTAATATTGCTTTTTTGTGATGTTTCTATAAGGAGGTTGGTGATTTGGGAGTGCCTTTAGCCCCATTCTTGGCATCCTTTAGGTGGTATCAGAGTGAGGTTGAGATCTGAATCTAAATTTGTGAATTTAGGTCAAGGTTCCTTCTTGTAAACCCTAGTTGATATTTGTTGTGGGGTGGAAGATTGTGATCTAACTTGCAATTACAAAGGGTTTCAAGATGGTTCGTGGAAGGTGAGATGTAGATCCAGGCTTGAAGACATGCTAAGACAAATTTCTACTAGGTTAAAAGCTATTGAGACAGCCCAATGCCGAGGAAGACATCTTGTGGATGTTAGTGATGAAGAAGTCAAAGATGAACAAGGTGAGGTAGAACCTACACCTGTGATGGACCAAGGTGAAGAAATAATTTTGAAGGCATTGACAAATTTGAAGTCTACACCACATTTCAATCCTCCTGAATATAGTGGAAGGCTAGATTCAGATGAGCTGATGGATTGGATAACTGAGATGAAAAAGTATTTTGAATATGAAAATGTCCCCGAGGAAAAGAAGGTGAAAATTGCAAGTAAAAAAATAAAGAGTCATGCATCCTTATGGTGGGAGCATCTACAATTAGGAAAAAAGAGGAAAGGAAAATATAAAATCAAGGTATGGAATAAAATGGTGAATAAATTGAAAGGCAAGTTCTTACCTTGTGATTATTAGATTAACCTAGTTCAGTGAATGCAAAGTTTGAGGTAGAAAGATAGCTCGGTAAAAGACTATACTAAGGAATTTTATAGATTATATATCAAATTTGGACATGTTGGGGATGAAGTGGAAATAATTTCTAGGTACCTAAATGGGTTAAGAGTTTCTATTCAAGAGGAACTCAGTTTGGTTAAGCTAGAAAAGTATTGAAGAAGCTTATTAGTTTGACTTAAAAGCTAAGGGGAAATTGAACAAAAGACATGAACAAAGACAAAGAGGAAGAGATGGTAGATTCCTTAGTGGAAGAGGTAGATCCTATGGTGAAAAAAAAAAATCTAATCAAGATAAAACAAACCAAGATAAGGGCAAGACTGATTGGAAAGGTGAAAGTTCTTCTAGAAGAAGAGGTAGTAACTACCAAGGTGGTTATAGAAGAGGTGGATTCTAAGGAACTTGTTACAATTGTGGAGAGGAAGGACATAGGTCATTTGAGTGTACACATGAAAATAAGAAGGTTGGTAACAGTAGAAATGATTTGGTGCAAGAAGACTCTTCGAATGAACCTAAGAAGGAAAAGAACTTGATGGTTAGAAGAGAACTAAGGAGTGAAAGTAATAAGGAAGATCCAATAAGAAATTTTTTGTTCAAGACCAGAGGAAAATGTTTCTAATAAAGTGTGGAAGGTAATCATTGATAGTGGAAGCTCAAAGAATTTGACATCTGAGAGAATGGTTGCAAATTTATAGTTAGAGAGGTTGAAACACCCAAAGCCCTATCAAATTTAATAGATCAAGGATGAGAATACACCATTGGTAAGTGAACAATGTTATGTGAATTTAAAAAATTGGCAAGTACTATGATAAAGTGTTATATGATATCATGCCTATGGACTGTTGTCATATTTTGTTGGGTAGACCTTGGCAATATGATAGACATGATTTATAGATGGAAGATTGCATAAATATACTATTTGTGTTGATGGGAGAAGACAAATCTTATTACCTTTGATTGAAGAATCTATTGGTAATGTTTTTACATCTATGAAAGTTTGTCTGATGGAAGGAAGAAAGTTTGTTAAGGATTTAAAGAAGAATGATGTATGTTTTGCTATGATTCCTAACAAATTGAGTGAGAAACCAGTGGATAATATTCTTGAAGAGGTTGATAAGATACTCAACGAGTATAGAGAAATCATTTTTGACAATGTACCTAATGGTTTACAACTGAAAAGAAGCATTGATCATTGTATGGATATGATTCTTGGAGATAGTTTACCGAATAAAGCACCACATCGGTTAACACATACCAAGAATGAGGAACTCAACCAACAAATCCAAGAATTATTGTAGAAAGGATTGATCTGATAAAGTTTAAGTCCATGTGCAGTACCAGCTATATTGACATAGAGCAATCAACAAGATAACAGTGAAATATAGGTTTCTTATACTGAGAATGGATTACATAATGGATAGTTTGACTGGAGAAAATTATTTTACCAAAATCAATTTGAAAAATAGATATCATCAGATAAGAATCAGAGAAGGTGATGAATGGAAGACTGCTTTCAAGATAAGAGAAGGTTTTTCTGAGTGGTTGGTTATGCCTTTTGGTTTAACTAATGCACCAAGTTATTTTATGAGATTGATGAATGAGGTTTTGAAGAAATTATTGGGTAAACTTGTGATTGTATACCTAGATGACATTCTGATATTTGATAAGACTAGAGAAGAAGATTTGTTGCACATTAAATAGGGATTTTAGAGATTGAAAGAAGAAAAGTTGTTGATTAATTTGAAAAGGTGTTCTTTCATGAGAGAAGAGATTGTATACTTGGGATTTGTGATTTCAACTGATGGTTTGAAAATGGACCCTGAGAAGGTTGAAGCTATTTTGAATTGGCCTACACCTGAAAATGCTAGTGAGGTAAGATCATTTTATGGTTTAGCAAGTTTTTACCAAAAGTTCATCAAAAATTTTAGTTCAATTTGTAATGGTATGACTGAGACTATGAGAGGAGATAAAAGAGAATTCAAGTGGACACATAGAGATGATAAAAGTTTGGAGATTTTGAAGCAGAAGGTTTCTGAATTGTGATTGTTAGCTTTACCTAATTTCAATAAGGTATTTCAAGTTGAATGTGATGCAAGTAGTAACGCAATAGGAGCCATGTTCATTAAAGAAGGTAAACATGTTGCTTTCTTTAGTGATAAATTGAATGATGCAAAAAAGAAATATTTTGTATATGATCAAGAGTTCTATACTATTGTTCAAGCCCTAAAAAAATGGATACATTATTTGATACCGAGTGAATATGTGTTGTATATTGATCATAAAGCTTTACAACATTTGTGTAGTTAGGATAAGTTGAATCTGAGACATATGAAATGGGTTGAATATTTGTAGGGTTATACATTTGTGATAAAACATAAGAGTTGAGTCACTAACCGAGTTGCTAATGCATGGAGTAGAAGAAGATCTTTGATGACTGAAATGAGAATTGAAGTTCTTGGTTTTGATGACATGAAAGATTTGTATGAAACTGACCCTAATTTTTCTGATCCGTGGAGAAAGTACAGAGCACCTATTCAAGATCAACCAAGTACTAAATGGGAAGAATATTTCATTCAAGAAGGTATGTTTTTTAAAGGTATTCAATTGTGTATACTGGGACCAATGAGAACTAATTTGATAAAGGAGAAACATAGTAGTGGTTTGGCTAGACATTTTGGTATTGACAAAACATTGAATTTTCTTAAGGAGAAATACTTTTGGCCATAGTTGTATAAGGATGTTAAAAAATTTGTGAAAAGTTGTAGAGTTTGTCAAGTTGCAAAGGGAGTAAGTCAGAATAATGGATTGTATACACTGATTTCTATTCTTGAGAAACCTTGGATTGATATCAGAATGGATTTTGTTCTTGGCTTACCAAAGATAGTAAGAGGTAATGATTCTATATTTGTTGTTGTGGATAGATTTTCTAAGATGGCACATTTCATACCCTATAGAAAAACATCAGATGTAGTGCATATAGGAGATCTTTTCTTTAAAGAAATTGTTAGATTGCATGGATTATCGAGGAGTATCATCTCTGATCGAGATAGTAAGTTTGTTGGATACTTTTGGAAGAGTCTATGGAAAAATTTGGGTACCGTGTTGAGGTATAGTTCTACATTTCACTTGTTGGTACTCAAAATGCAGTTTTGAGTTACCATGTAAAATTTTGATTAGGTGCTCATTTTGGCTTTGTATTGCATGCTAGTATGGGCATATTTGGGGTCATATCTTGAGGTCTATGTGTTCATTTCTTTGCATTCATCCTATTGAGTTGTTTTGAGTCCTTAGATGGCATGTTCAAATGGGTTTGCATCAATTCATTTCTAGGAGGTCTCTAAGTCAGAAAATGCTTAAGTGATCAGTTCGTTTCTAGGAGGTCTAAGTCAGAAAATGCTTGTGTAAAATTCACTGGGAAGGGTCACTTTGAGGTTGAATAAAATGCACCCCGGAGAGCGTCATGAAAATATGATCCTAGTGTCTTGTTTTACACTTTGCATACTCTTTATGTGTCAGGTTTTAGGCCTCTGTGATAAGTTTTGACCCTGTTTATTCATCTCCTTTCGGAGGTGTTTTCTAGTTTCTGCACTTGGCCCTTTTCCCAGTTTTGTCGAGAACCCTATTTGACATGTTATAAATTGTACCTAGTGGATTGGTAGAAAGGTTTTAATCATTTCCATACATTATAGACAAGTTTTACTCTACCCCTGTCAGTTTGTAGCTCGTGATGAATCCATCTGATGAGAAATTGAAGCTGATTCCATTTGCAGCTTTCGTGTTTTGCACTGTTTGGTTATTCATCAGTTTTCTAGAGCCCTATTTCGACTGTGAATAACTCATGCCCTGTTGATTGAGTCATCAGTATGTTTGTCTCAGTGTATAGTAGACATAAAATACTTCCATGCTGTAAGATTGTGGCTCTTGATGTATTCATTTGGTCAATTTGCCAGACCTTTTCTATTTGCAAAAAGTGCAAATTGCCCAGTTATGTTTTCTACAAGTTTGTCAGAGGCCTTCTTTGCCTGCTAATAAATTTTCACAGGATGATCCTATTGTCAAAATTCTTGTTGTCTTGTATTGTTGACAAGTTGTATTGTATCTCATTCTGATTTGAGAATCCTACCAATCCATTCGTACACTTTTCAAGGCTAATTCCAGATGCAGTTTATCAGGTTCTGACAGTGTGTTTGCAGGAGCAGAATGAAAAGGGAAACTTTAGAGGTTAATAACTTTCACCTTAGGTACAGTCAAGGGATGCCGTTTTGCAGGGTGATTTTATGTATCTCAAGGTTTATGTTAGTCATGCGGTGAGATTTGTTCAGGTGATTTGGTCAGTTTTCAAAGCCGGTTCTAGAGCCAACTTAAGTGATTTCAAACTGAGTAGAAAGGCAATGTTTTAAGTGGCTAACTTTGGTCATTTTTGTCTTGTGGCTCGAGTCTCTTCGAGATTTCTTCTTTGACTTGCATATTTTTTTGTTGGAGGTGAACATGTGTGCTCAGTGACATGATCCTATGATGGCTATTGGCCAGTTTTTAAGGCCGCTCCTGGATGTCAGCTAATGTTATTTGACAATCTTTGCAAAGGATAAAAGTGAAATAAATGGCCCAAACAAGATAATTCCATGATGTGTGAGAGCAAAGGAGTGTGTCACCAGTGTGAGTTATCACTAAGATTGGGTACAAGATATTTGTGTACGTAGAAATGGCTAGTGTTACTGGTGCTCCTTTATCATTGTTATTTTCTAGAGGGCAATGAATCGAGGTCTTGTTTCAGATTTTGAGAAAATAAAAAAAAAGTAATGTTGTGATGCCAAATATCATAGACAAATGCAAAGCATGTGGAGAAGAAGAAGATAAAAAAAGGGTTGAAGGCAAGAGCCAGTTAAAAAAAAAGTGTGAATGCATAGCTAGTCACATTTTTTATCATAACTCAAAAAATAAAAACTGGGTCGGGCTAAATTTTACATATGTTTGAGACGACAATGTGTGAATTGTACAAATTTTGTTTTAGAAAAATTCAGTTTGAAAATCAAAAGTTATGATCCTCTGAGTACTGCAGCAATAAAAAAATCAGCAATGCTTCCAAAAGTTTAATCCCACATTGCTCAAGAAATGACCATTTCAAGTGTTTAAAAGATATACCACTCACATAATGAAATGAATAAAGAGAAGAAGGCTCTCAAGAGTGTGCACAACTAGTGCATTGGGATGTGTGCCAATGACCATGAAGCACTAAATTTTGCATAAAAATGCTGGCGAAAAATGCTAATGGTTAAGTCATAAACATTCAGAGAATTGGAGAATACACTTGGTCGCAAGTTCTCCAAATGGTTGGCAGTTAGTCTCTAGTTCTCCAAATGCAAATGGTTAAGTCATAAACATTCAGAGAATTGGAGAATACACTTGGTCGTGAGTTCTCCAAATGGTTGGCAGTTAGTCTCTAGTTCTCCAAATGCAAATGGTTAAGTCATAAACATTCAGAGAATTGAAGAATGCTTAGTCTCTAGTTCTCCAAATGGTTGGCGGTTAGTGAAAATGATTTAGAGAACTAGAGAATGCTTAGTCTCTAGTTCTCCAAATGGCTAGTGGTTAAGAGATAACATTCAGAGAATTGGAGAATGCTTAGTCTCTAGTTCTCCAAATACTTGACAGTTAGTGAAAATGATTTAGAGAACTAGAGAATACACTCAGTCGCCCATTCTCCAAATGATAACCATGGTCAAAGAAAGATTTAGAGAATTGGAGAATAGAGCTTTCGCCAGTTCTCCAGAGTTAACTGCAGTTAGTCTGATCATCTGGAGATTCAAAGAATACATATGGTCGCTATTTCTCCCAATCAGTGGGTTAACCTGAGGTTAGTCTGAGCATGCAATGAGGTGATGACAAGTGGCGTTATCTGGTGCTTTCTGAGGCAAATACATAAAATGATATTAAATTGCCAGATTTTAAAAGATTTAAAAAATTAACATAGTCTAGACTATATGATTAAAATTCAAAAATTTAAAAGATAGCTGTTCACGGAAAAGGGGCCTGGAAATTCATTTTTTAACAAAACATATAAGTGTTATATGTTTCCAGAAAGGTCTCAGAATAAGGATTCCAATGGTGATGACTATTTTCAGTTTCAAAATAGTTGATAAGAGCAATTTAGGTTTGAAATCTAGGAATCAAGATCAGTTGCAGATCAGATTGGAAGTTTTTGGAGAATGTGGATTAGCTTGGGAATCAGTTGCAGGGAGATGAGGAATGTTGAAGATATTTTTATGCAAGAGGGACTGTTGTCAGTTGGTTTTGGGAATGGACTCTCAATTGCTATATCTTGGATTTTTCTCATTATAACATAGATGCTGAAATTTTATGCTACTAGGCAGTATTCAGGCCCTTTTCTTATTTTCTTTGTGTATTTTTGTCATGTAAATATGTTGAACCAGATGAATTTTAATGGAAAAGCGATGGAATCCCTATTCAGTTCTGGTTGATGTCTTTGTGTATTTGGTCTTAGTTCTCATGTATTAGTTTGTAAGGCATTTTGATGCACTGGTTATAAGGTAGCTGTGATCTTATTTTCAAGTTTCTTTCAAGGAGAGAGTCAATCTTGAATGCAGGCTCTGAGAATTTGAGATTTATACGTGAATTTGATGTCTAGGAACTGGAATGAGAAGGATGATTTGTAAGGCATTTCATTCAGTTTCTTTGAGTTTGGAGTTAAGATTTTTTGGGAATGCATGATTGTTTGACTCTGATGCCCAATAGATAAGACACTGGTCTCTTTCTTGTCCTACAATTTTCATCATCAAGCATTAATTGAAAATCATTTTACTTTCCTGTTGTTATGCACATTCATGTTTGATTGTATTCAAGAAGTACAATTCATTTGCTGATTTCTTGAAGAGTGAATCATTAGGTTAGCCTACCTGAGCCTCCGGGTTCGAAGAGGAGTGTATCCTTGTTATCACATTGGCCATTTTTCTAGTTCTTAGCAGATCATACAGGTGGGACCCTGTATAAGACTAGTTGAGTTGAACTCCCACATTTTATAAGTCTGAGAACTATCCACTAATTTTCATGTCTGCATAAAAGGTTGTAATGAGTAAGTGTTTATGTATGCAGATCTTATCATGTTTTAGGTGCACCCGCCTGAGTGTGTGGAACTCGAAGCAGACAGAGGATCAAATCCTCATCAATTAGTCTTTTCATGCCCCTTAGTTTGCATGAATAAGTAGATTTATGTTACTAGACAAAGATCCCCAGGTCTGGTTTTCATACATCTCTTTTAGAGTTGAGGGATACATGAAAAAACACTAACAAATTGGTGACTCTGTTGGGGAAGCAATAAATGACAACAAGGTTAAGATGTCCAATTCCTTGCTTTGCTGAATCATCGCAGGGTCTGGTCCAGTTTGGTTATAGAGTCTAGTTCTTTTAAAAAATTGTTATATTCTCTCATTAAATAAGAGTGGCGACTCTGTATATTGATCAGTGATATATTTTTCAAATTAAAATATATATATTGCAGGAGTGTGACTTTACTGGTGAAGAATGCATTGTAAATTTACAATTGATCAGTAAGGTTTGAGATATTTTCCTCTTTCAAAGAGGTGGTGACTCCATATCAAGATCAGTGAATATTTTGTTTCCTCTGCAAGGAGGTAACGACTCTGTATCCGAGAGAACCTAAGGTTTGAAGATTTGCTTCAGATCTCAATTAAAAAGTAAGGGGACAACAACAAAAAAATTTTTTGTCTAGGTATTTCCCCATTCATTTATGATATAGCATGTGATCCTTATTCAGTGATATAGTCACTAAGTCAAGGAAGTTTGTTGTAAGTTTCACATACTTCTTTGATATGAATTTCTACAGTTAAATGTTGTGAGAAGTATGTTGGTTATGAAGTTGAGACTGCATAAGTTGTAGAAGAGAAAAGATGCATTGTCAAGAAGATAGGTCATCTGAAACAGCAAATGCTGTAGGTCTAGATGTCATTCCTAGATCTGATTTTTCTTTGCCCACTTTTGAAGAAGATGAAAATCATCTTGCAATGATTAAGCATGAAATTCGGGCAAAGGAAATTGAGTTCCTAAAAATGGAAGTAGGGAGAAGGAAAGACGAATCAGTGTGTCTATTTTATGAAAGGTTTGTTGCAGCATTCAATCAACTTCAAGTTGATGATGTTTTTCAGGAACTTTGTCGTATTGATTTGTTTCTAGAATTATGTGATCCTGAATCTATTCACTGGGATGTGAGAACAAAAGCAAAATGCCTTGTGTGGGTAGAAGGGTCTCAGTTTGAACATGAATGTGAAAGTATTACTGTCAAAGTTGAGAACGAGTATGATCCTCAATCTAAAAAGAAAATTTATGAGGACAAATTTATTTCTCCTATTGCATTCAAAAGTGAAGTATCTCAATTTTCAGATGTACCCGATGAATGCAATGATGATGCTGATGATGAATGTCAGAGTGATAGGGATGAATCTATTGATGGCGACTTCTATGATTCTAAAAAGGATAATGATTCTCAATATGGAAATGAATGTAGTTTAGAATATGGTTATTCAGATGAAGATGGTGTAAGTGAAGATAGTAGTTCTTTCATTGATGAATGTGCTGATGTATTGGATTTAGATTTGAGTGATTTAGTTTCGAATTTATCTTTTGCTGAAAATTTCAATGATAGTAAATCTGAAAATGAGTTTAATAATTTTTCTAATCCTTTGTTTGATGAAGACATTGACATTGATCAGCTGGTTTTATGTAAGAATTTTTATGATCAATATTTTCATGTGGTTTCTAACCCACTGTTTGAAGAGTTTATTGAAGATCCAATCCATGTTGAAGCTGATACAATACATTCATTTGATGATGAACTTGGATATGAATGTGAATCTCAGGTCTCATCTTAGCCGGATGAGAAAGAGGTAATATACGAGGAGCCTCTTGATTGTTTGCTGTCTTTGCATGGGTGTGAATATGAGATTTTTTCTTTCGATTTGCAAGAGGATGTTGAAGATAATGATAAATGTAAGAGTTGCAATCAGCAAGTTTGTGTGCTCCCATTTTGTGAAAATTAGTCCCGTATTAGTTTGTCAGATGTGGTGGATAGTATTTCTTTTTCTTTTGTGCAAACTAATGATATCAGTGAATGTGACCAGCACATTTATAAGAATGATCAGTATATCTAGATTGAGTTTGATTCTCAGGCTTTGGATGGATATGAATATATGGATTATATGTTGCATAATGTGCTTGTGGAGAATATTCATGTTTTCAGCCATGCAGATGCGACATTTTTAGTTTATTTTCAAAGCATGGTAGAAAAGAGAATCATGTTTTTCATCGGGGTAAGTGAGCCTCGGTTGGTTTCCATCTGTAAGAAGTTTGTGTATATTTGTATAGTTGCTTTGTTTTCAGCAGTAGTGTAGTTTGCTTTGAATAAAGGAGCTTTGGAACTGGTTTTTGGAGAAAGTTTTGGAGGTATAAGGAGAAAGTTAATTTTTGGGGTGGTCTGCTCTTCCAGAAGATTCTGGTGTTCTTGTGCTGATCTTACGCTCAACCATCCCCAGACGGAGCCACTGTTGGTACTCAAATTTTAGTTTTGAGGTACCATGTAAAACGCTTGCTAAAGTGCTCCTTTTGGTCCAAAATGCACATGTGAAATGGGTGTTTCTGGGTCCTGTAGTGAGTAAAGAATGATTTGACACCTTGTTTATGTCCCATTGATTCAAATTGAGCTTTCATTCTGCATTTTGAAATGGGTTTTCATCATGTCATTTTTTGGGTGGTCTCAAAAATCAGAAAATGCTTTAAGTGTAAAATTTGCTGGGAAAGGCTACTTTGAGATTGAATATCTTGAACCCTGAAGAGCGTCATGAAAATTTGAGCCTAGCATCTTGTTGTGCACATTACATACTCTCTATGTATCATGTTTTAGGCCTCTGTGATAAGTTTTGACCCCGTTTATTCATCCCCTTCCGGAGGAGTTTTCTAGAATGTGCACTTTGTTGTTTTTCCAATTTTGCCAGGAGCCTTGTTTGTGATCCTATATTTTGCACCTGTTGGATTGGTAGAAAGATTTTAATCATTTCCTTTCATTATAGACAAGTTTTACTTTGTCCCTGTTAGTTTGCAGCTCATGACGAATCCACTGGATGAGTTTCCCAATGCGATTCCATTCGCAGTTTTCGCTATTTGGACAGGGTGCACTGTGTGAACTTTTGTCAGAAGCCTACTAAGACAGCTTGTATCTTTTGCCCAGGTGATCTAACTTGCAATCCAACTGCTCTCCTATTTTCCAAACATGAAATACTTCCATGACTTGGGATGATGAGTCTTGGTGAATCTGTTGGTCAGTTTTGTCCATTTGCAAAAAATTGAATTTCCTAGTTGTACTAAACTATTTGTTTGTCAACGGCCCACTTTACGAGGTTATAACTTTTGACCACTCAAACTTATCAGTGAAATTCTTATTGGTCTGCATTGCAAAGTCGACATATAGCTTCCAGTTCAGATTTGAGCTTTCTGCCAATCCAGTTGATGTCTTTTTGAAGGCATTTCCAAACTGAACTTTCCATTGTTTTCTATGTATTATGGGTCTATCTCTACAAGTTCTAATTTTCATGAAGCTATATCTTTTGCCTGATTGACTCCCAGATCCAGATGATGATTGAATTATATTGTTTACATCTCAATGAGCTTATGTGCCAATTTGTGGCTTCCCAAGGATTCGTTTGGTATTTTTGCCAAGGTAATTTCAAATGCAGTTTATTACTTGTAACAGTAGTTTACAAAAGGCAGAATTAAAGGGCAACTTCGAAGGTTAATATCTTTCGGCTGGGTTACAGTCAAGAGATGTCATTTTGTAGTATGAATGAATGTGGACCACGGAATATATGTGTCAAGTTACAAGCCCAGGTCACTTCATTTGGTCAAGTTTTAAAGGTCATTCTGGAAGCCAGTCATGGTTTTTGGCATTTTTCAGAAGCAAAAGATGGCACATTGTGATCAAAATTTTAATGCATGGTTTGTTTTGTTTTCATCAACGGTTCACATTTTGGTAAAGCAGAGCAGGCAAGTGGAAGATGGAGAAGAAGTCCTAGAAGAACAATGTTTGTACTGGCTTTGGAAAAGATCTTTCACAGTAGTGCATCTTCTTATCTTCATGATGGTGCATTTATGGTACTATTGCTAAGTATGAACTGGTAGCTAAAGTTATAAGTTTGATATCTATCACCAACTCAATCAATAGCCAGGTATCTCTTAGTGCACCAAGATTCATGGCTCTGATTAGATTGCTCTCAAAGTGTGCAAGTGAATTTGTTGTATTGTCAGGGGAAATGAATATAGAGAACTTCATGGTTTGTTTCAGAATATGGCGAAAGAGTGTGAAGAATTGAAAAGAATGCTTGTACATTACTAAGCAATGGACAAGGCAACGCTGTTAAATAAAAATAAGGTTCATAGAGCTTGCATAGAAAGACAAATAATTGATATGCTGGACCATCCATTCTTGCCAACACTTTTTGCTTCCTTTCAGACAAAAACCCATGTGTGTTTGATAATTGATTCTGTTGCTAATGGGAAGCTGCTTACTTCCATGCGCAAGATCAAGAAGGTATTGGTGCTTTGATGGGCACTCACGTAGATTGGAGCTGCTAACGTGCAAAGGTGGAGAACCAACAGATGTTACCCAATGGATTGCAAGTTATCCACCAACGGTATAACCATGTTCCATAGGCACCTTGGGCTATATAAAGGGAGCTATCTGCCAGTCTATTTGTGGGGGGCTCACATGAAAATGCATTGGGAGGCAGGCATGAATGGTAGAGTACATGATGCTATTGGCACATCTTAAAATGTGCACACAACTGCCAGTATGGGGACTGCTCATGCAGTGGGATTTCACTCCAAATTCAAAGGAGCTTCTCACACTATATATTAGATGATGCCAATGCCAAGACAAAGCAAACAAAGAGGAGCAGCATCAAACAAAGACATCACAAGTGCCAGCAAACATAAGATTTTCCTAGCATTTGGAAACTTGAGGTGGGTGCTAGGTTTGAAGGATTGAAATGACCCAGTCAAAATGAACTCCAAGCGCCCAGACCATGGTACGCACAACAAGCTCATCACTCCAAGAAAAGGCTGTCGCTACCCAAGAGAAGTTAAGTGCTCTATTTGACATAGCACAAAGATTTCCAATGCATAGATCAACAAATTAGGCCAGCATTTGCAATACAGACCCTAGCCAAAGTGATGAGAGGGAAAAGTAAGGGGGCGCCCAAGTGGAGGAAACTCAATGTTAAAATTGGTCATCACTCAACAGCAGGTTGAGCACCCAAGACAATTTTAAGGTGCCAGTGACCTTTAGCGCTATGTTTTGGAGGAGACGTTAGTAGTCCAAGCGCCCAGCACCTTGTTGGCCAGCGTTAAAATCAAAGGAAAAAATGCCTAGTTCTTGGCGTCTTGCAGGGGCGGATAGGGGTTGTCAACATAAACACAAGCCCAAAGAGGCAGCGTGAAATAACAAACAAGCTTGCTAGCACCCACACAAAGCAAAAGCCAGCATAAAATGTTTTAAAGACCAGTCAATGTTTTGAAGATAAGGATGTGTGTAATGTAACAGGATGTTTACGGAGCAATGAGAAATGGTGCCAGCGCAAGTTGATATGGGGAACCAATGCAAAATATAAGGGGAACATGACAACATGGAATGCCTGATGGCTCAAACACAATAATGAAAGGTTTCACGCAATAAGAAGAATGAAAGCTGAATGGTGAAGGTGGGCACATAAACTGTGTGAGATTGGGTATTCAGGATTTATCCCACATTTGCAACGGGATAGTTTATTTTATTATTTATATACACCGCTGCCTAAGTGTATTACAAAGTGAAGTAGGTGTAGGCATGTGGAGACTTATTCCCCTGTGGGCCTGCTTGGAGGTGCACGCCAGCCAATATTTTGAAAGGAGATGCATAGGAAGTTTTAAAACATCCAAATGCATTATCCCACATTGATGTCATTGGGAGTATTAGAAGGGTTTATAAACAAGTCTACTCACACACAAGGTAATTGAAGTGGAAGTGGAGGCTCTTGGCTCTACCCGCGTGACCAGTCAAAGCTACCTCAGTTTCTATGCTAGCGGGCCTAGGAAAGAAATTTTGCGACAAAGAGAAGGTTTTAGAGAATGGACACGTGTCAAGAGGTCGCATGATCGCAAGGGCCAAATTCAACCCTTGCGAACATGAGACAGGCTGACATGTGGCAGCCCAATGAGGTGACGAGGAGGCTCTCGGTGGGCCCCTTGACTAGAGGAAAATGCACTGAAAGCTTTAAAACTCTAAAAGTCTGAAGTGCCTCAAGATTTGTGCGGTAATCTAAGGGTGGTCACATGATCTCATGGGCCATTTCTAGCCCATGTGATCATGCGCCAGGCTGCCATGTGGCACTCCGGTGAGGTGGAAATAAGTTGCTATTCAATGTGCCCAGTCAGAGACGCGACCCAATAGTATTGTGACACATGGCACCTAGTTGGAGAAATAAAATATTTCTATTATTTTTTATTCTGTTCTTTTCTATGCAAATCCAAGTAAAAATCAAAGTTAAAAAACATATTTTCATATAGTTTGAACTATATGATAAAATTCAAATATCAAAATGGCACAGCTGGGAGATTGTTTAATAGCTGGGGGCTTTATTTTTCGCCCAGATAGCAAGTATCATATACCATCGAAAAGGTCTCGACACAAGGATTCCAATTTTGGAATCAGATTTTGCACAGGTGGTCATTTTCTCACGATATTTGCAGTTGAACAAAATAAGGGGCTGGGAAGATATTTTGAAAATATCTATTTTGTTCAATCTGGTGATTCATAGTTTGTTTGAAGATATGGCAGGTGCTTTCCAGAGTTGATAGCAAGTTCCATTTCCAGTTTGAAGGCAAATGATTCATCCTATGAGAAAATGAGAGAAAGACAAGTGTCACTTTGTAATGCCTCCTAAATTTCCTCTTTGCCTTCTTATTCTAAATTCTGAGGGGGGTCAAGGGTTCCAATATTTTTGCATGAGCAGAGCTCTGCAAGTTTGAGTTCCATGAATGCAAGTTTTTAGTTTCATTTTCAGAGTTTTGATTCTGAGTTTGCTGTGATTGAATGCATAGTTTTAGAATGATTCAATGAAGTACAATGATAATCCTTTCTCATGTTTGTCTGATGTCTCTTTGTGTCTTTGTCAAATTGTTGTATACTAATTTGTAAGGCATCTTTGTATACCTGTTTACAAGGTAAATGGTGTAATGATTTTTGAGTTTCTTTTAAGGAGAGTGTAATATCTTGAAGATTGTTACTAATAGTATGATGTTTCATAAGGATCTGATGTCCAGATAGGGGGAAGAAAGAATGGTGTGCAAGGTGCATTTTTTGATTTCTAGTTGTATAAGATTTGAAGTTTCCTGTTGATATGCATCTCATGACTCCATGCCCAGGATTAGGCATTGGTTGGACTAAGCTTGTAATCCAATCTTTTAAATCAACTTTCCCTTTCTGTTGATGAGTTTGAAAGATAGATTGAGCATGTGGGTAGGCTTCCCATAACAAAGATTCATCTCAGTTATGAATCCTGTTGCAGGACATATTTATTCTATTTAATCCATTAGTGAATCTGCTTATTAGGTGTTTGTATTAGTTCATATCAGTTTGCATAAGCAGAGAAGTAAGGTACACCCACCTGGGTTTGTGGAGCCCGAAGTGAAGAAGGATTCCATCCTTGTCAATTAGCATTTCTCTTGCTAGGAAAAGAGCATCAAAAGGGAGAGATCAGGTTATGGTCTAGTTATTTACCCCTGCAAGAAAAATAGCTAACATCACCCATAGACTGATGGACAGACATAGGTTGTAAATAAAAGATTGGATAATCTTTTGAGATCTTTAGTTGGAGATAAACCAAGTAATTAGGGTTCTATGTTGGCACAAGAAGAGTTTGCATACAATAGTTCAATGAATGGGAGTACTGGGAAAACACCTTTTGATATTTTTAATGACATACAACCAAGAGGTATATCAGATTTGAAGAACATTGCTAGTGAAGAAAAGAGAAGTGTTGAAGGAGAAGAATTTGCTGAATTCATGAAAACATTGCATGAGGAGGTAAAACATAAGTTGGAACATAGCAATCAGAAATAAAAGGATAAAGAAGAAAGATCAAGAAGACATAAGAATTTTGCAGTTGGGGATGAAGTAATGGTTCATTTGAAGAAAGATAGATTTCTTGTTGGAACCTATGGAAAATTGAAAATAAAGAAATTCAGTCCTTGCAAGATATTGATAAAGTTTGACAGTGGAAATTCTTATGAGATTGAATTACCTGATGACATGGATATATCACCTATATTCAACATTTCAAACTTGGATGAGTGTCCTGAACCTGATGAAGTAATGTTAGTACCAAATGATTATCCTAAGAAGCAGACAAAATAATTTGAGCAGATTTTGGAAAAAAGAGTTGGTAGAAGCACAAGAGGAAAGGAGTACATGGAGTACCTAGTAAAGTGGAATAACAGTTCATGGATTGCACAATCTGAGTTGGATTCAACTTAGATTGTACCTACTGCATAATTCAAAGAGTCATCTCAAAACAACCCCAGGTGTCTAATGCAAGAGCATCTCGGGTTCTTGGCAATCCTGTATCACCAAAAATAAGTTACAGTTGTTAGTTAAGCTCGGTAGCTTCTTTTGGGCTCTCGATGATGTTTCCTATTTCCACCGATAGGGCTCAATTGCTACTTGGTTCCTTCGTTCATCACGTTGGCTCGGTTGGTTCACTGAGTTAATTTTCCTACCGCTCAGTAATCTCTCACCGAGTGGTTTATTTTGGATTTCTGTTGAGGCTGACTTATGCATCTAATTTTGGTCACAGAGTTAATGGTTACATCGATCATTGGGAAGCATGTGGACCTAGATCTGGTCATTTTCTTCTCCAATGATGTATTTGTAGGCTGACTTATTTTGGTAGCCTCTTGTATAAATAAAGTAGTGTATTGTAGTTTCAGAGAGGTTAAAAAGATAGAAGATAGGTTCTAAACATTGAATCCTTGCATGTTGGAGGATTGTTGTAATTAAATTATGGTTATATTTGGCCGTATCTGAGAAGGCCTTACAACCCAACATGTATGAGGTTATTGATGAATAATAAATGTAGTATTTGCATTCTCTCTCTCCCTGCTTGTAATATTGCTTTCGTGTAATATTTCTGTAAGGAGGTTGGTGATTTGGGAGTTCCTTTGAGTATTTGCATTCTCTCTCTCCCTGCTTGTAATATTTCTTTCGTGTGATATTTCTATAAGGAGGTTGGTGATTTGGGAGTTCCTTTGGCCCCATTCCCAGCATCCTTGTGTTAATTAGGAATTAAAAACCCCATGAAGCATATATCTTGCATTAGCACCCTTCCTCCTTTGGTTATGCTAATCAAATTAGTTTTGTGGGAGGATTTGTATTCCAACATATATCATAGGACTTGGTAAGTAATCTACATGTTAGTAATTCTTAAAATTTTCTATTATATACATGTATATATTCTCATTAGGATATTGAGTTTGAGTTCTATTCAAAATATTTAATTAGAGAGAGAGAGAGAATTTTATAATCCAAAACATTTGACTAGTGCCAAATATGGTGACCAAGCCTATTGGCATGCACCTTATATAACACACACCAAAGTGCTCAATGAGGCCTAAAAAGTAAAGTGGTAACTTTTTAGTCCCTCATCTTGGTGCACTTACCCAATTGGGATTTGTTTGGATCCATATGGTACCATTTACTTCCCTTTCATCAACTCTTGTTTTAACTTCTTTGCTTCCTCAAAATTTACCCAAGCCTAAAAGTTAGCTAGTTGTAAGGCTTCTTCTATCTCTTCTAGCTATTTGTCCATACTCTCCTTTTCAACACTATATTTTTTCTTGGTCATATTTCTTCTTCTATAGTAATCTCAACAATCTCTTCTTCTTTTCTCCTAATAATTTATTTGCGCAAGGTCAATTCAATCCAACATTCTTCTAATTCATTCTCAATTCAAGATAGGATCATGACATGTAGGTTAATTGTGCAACTTCTTTCTTCTCTAACATTTCCTCATCCTATCTTTATTATTCCCCCTCTTAAATGGACACCTTTCCATCTATTTTGATAAATATTATAGTTGGTAGAGGTTATGAAGTGGATAAATATTGTGGAGAAGAAGGTGATGAAGAAAATAAGTTTCAAGGAGACAAAGGTGTTGATGGTAGTGAAGAGGGTTTTAAAGCAGCAATGCTCTCCAAAATATTGGCATAATCAAATTCTTCTAGTTTCTCTTTCTCTACCTTCTTTTGCATATAAAAATGACTATATATCTTCTTGTTCAAGTGGGAGAGATTATTAAGTTGAGGATTCTCTTTCTCTTTTTATTATGGCTTTTCAACCACTATGATTGTCTTTGAAGTACTAGGTGCATCTAGAATGGTTAAATTCTCTTTAGGGTTGGAAGGTAGTCAGGGGTAAGTTAAATAAGGTTTCCTTCCTCATCATCATAAATTTGGATAATTGGAGGGGGGTCCATAGGTATTTTGTGAGTTGCAGCCTCCTAAATTGTGGGCTCCTTCACATGTTTCCTTAGGGTAACCTTGGTAAAATAGAGAGATCATGAAACATTAGTCGATATGATAAATATTAAATATTATTTCAAATTACAATGAAAAATAAATAACTATTAAAATTATAAATATCAACTTACAAGTTCTATCAAAAAAGAAAATAAGATTCAATTATCACAAAGTAGTCATTCAATGTGTGTGTGTGTGTGTGTGTTAAATGACAAAACATTACAATGACCCCTAATCAAGAATTAACTTTTATTATGAAAGATAAAACCATAATATTTAAAAGGGCCGAATAGGCTACTTAAAAAAGGGAGGTGAGTTTTGTAGATGTGGGAAAGTGTAGGGATGATCAAGTATAATAAGAGAAAAGTGATAGTGTTGTAAGGAGTATAGAAGTAGTAAATAGAAGGTGACTTATCTTTGGGAATTAGTTGAAAAAATGAAATTTGGTTATTCTATTTGTATGAGGAGTTTTCTTTTGTTATTATTATTATTTTTTCTATGCTTTACACAAGAGGAATAAGCTAGAAGATTGCATAAATAGAGAGGAAGTTTCATAAAAATTAAAATAACAATAAACACCATAGTCTAAAATTGCCACTCTAATTACTAGATTGCATTTAACTACTTGAAAAACCCTTTTTAATAAATATTAGCTCTAATGATTTCTTGTATCTTGCAAATAAATTAAATGTTAGAGTTGAGGTTGCACTGTAATTTGAAAAACAAATGATGTAGGGTTGAAGAGGGAATATTGTTTTATGATAGTTTACGGTGTCCTAGAATGAACACTTCTATCTTTAGGGGCATACTTATATTTTCTAGAGATAGTGGTGTCTTATGTTCAAGTAGTCATGTCCTTTGTACTTATTGAAAAATCCCTCCACCTATAACAACTATCTGTATTGTTGCAAAAATTATTTTTGATGTTGTACTACTTGTTAGATCTGAGGAGAGGATGTTGTGTCAAAGGCATGTTTATGGTGTTACCTCACTCAAGCCCCCAATTTGACACTTCAACATTGAAGTACACGAAGAACTGGTGTCTCCAATCTTGTACGTATTGTTGGAAACTGCAATTGAAACAATTGTTGCATTGTCATTGATGTCAAACCTTAACTGGTAAGATTGTTGCTACTTAGGAAAGTACTATATCTATTTGAGTGTTGCTAAGGGGCTAGGCAAGGTTGGTAACAATAGCACCTAAGGAAAGGTTGAGTTATCTTGATACTACAAAGTGTACTTGACTATGTTGCATAATGATGAGACAATGTATTGTTTATACTAGTAAGATTGAAGACTAAACTGGTAGGCTTGACCGAGCAAAGAATGGAAAAATCATGTTTAAGCTGAGTAATGTTAGTGTCGACCGAGTCAATGTATGCCGAGCAAAATTATAGTGTCGACCAGACAACAGTTAATTACCAAGGAAGATAGTGTAAGTCGAGGAAACATTTTTAGTAATGACAAAGCTTTTCACATGAAGACCGAGTAGTTGATCACAGTATTGACTGAGCATCGACAATTTTATATTTGAAGAGAATTTAATTTTGGAGCTGACATTGTTGAATTCTTGGATTATGTAAAATGTGTTGACTTTATTTATTGATTGTTTGAAAGCATTAAATGCACTGTAAAATGTTTTATTGTAAATCTTTAAGAGATTTGAGATGATTCTAGAAAAGGAGCCGAAGAACATGAAGCGGGTAGACTCAATGAATCTAACCTAACCCTAAGATCTATGAATGTGATTGAGCGGCATAAGATGAGTTAACCTAATTGAGAAAAGTATAAAGGGAACCTGAGCATTTGGATATGCAAGTGCATGGGTGAACAGAGAATGCTGGAAGATCATAAAAGTTTTACTGACTGTTTAAGCAGGAAAGGTTGAAGGAGAATTGTGGTAGTTGTTTGAAAAAAAGTTTCGAGCAGATCAGAGATGGAGATGGAAAAGTTTCAAAGTCAGTAAACCAACATTAGTGTACGGAATCGAATTTGATATTTGCAAAGTGAGTTGTATATTTTTCAGATAAATATTGCTGCTACTTTCTAACCATTGTAACAGTCAAAATCCTTTTAACAAAGGTTGACCTAACAGTCATATGTTAAATCCTTTGAACAAGGTTGCATTCTAATGGAGTGTATGTAAGTCCTATGACAAGGCTCACTTTTAACAGGGTGATTGAAATCCTTTAACTGGGTCACACCTGATAGTGTGTATTGTAACCTTTGACAGGGTTGACTTTTTACCGAGCTCACTTCAGAAGAGTGAAAATAATAGTAACATGTTACAAAGTGGTTTTTTCCAAATTGGGTTTCCACTATAAATCCTAGAGTTAATACTTGTGTGAATGTTTTGGTTTGAACATTTCTGTGTTTTACAAGTTAAGTTATAGTTGGGTAGTGGACTACATTGTTAGATGTTTCTATTATTGAATTAGTGATGACCGAGTTTATTTTGGTTATTGGATCTAATTTAAGGAAAAGATTTTAAGTTTGTTTTATACAGTAGGACCTGAGAAAAACTGATTCACCCCCCCTCTCTATTGTTCTAAATCATATTAATAATTGGTATCAGAGCTTTGTTTCTTATTATTAGTGTTGACAGAAATCAAGTTTAAAGGGGCTTGAAGCAAATGATCAGGATGTATAAGAAGGAGGTACCGAAGTTGAATAAGGAAAACTTCCCTGCATGGCAAAGCTTGATGAAGCTACATTTGGCCGGTATTGGTGACTTTGCAAAGTACTACATTGAGAATAGATATTTCTCACCTGTTGCACCTTTGACTGTAGAAGAAATGAGAGCTAAACAAGAACATAATCAGGCAATGCTGGAAATTGCATCTACCCTAAGCTATCTAGAATTTGAGGACATTAAGGACTACACAACTACTAAGGATATGTGGGACACTCTTGCAAGGATCTATTGTGGTGACTTAAATGTACTGAAAGCAAAGGTTGAGAGTCTTAGAGATAAGTTTGATGAAATGAGAATGCAAGAAGGTGAAAACATTGCACAATATTGTGGTAGAATAAAAGAAGTTGTGAATGCTATTAGAGGAGAAAATGGGGCTATTGATGATGAAATTATAATTGGAAAAGTACTAAGAATCCTACATCTTATATATGCTATTAAAATCTCAGCTATTCAAGAATCTAGATGTAACTCTGCTAATGTGCTTACTTTGGAAAGTTTGGTTGGTAAGCTGATTGCTTTTGAACTCTCTAACTATGATAATTTCACTATTGGAAGCATTGGTAATGTTGAATCTTCTTTCAAGTCACAACTAGTTCTGAACAAGCCAAAGAAATTAAAAAAAAGATGCATAAGTGAAAGTGAAAGTGACAGTGACACATCTGATGAAGATCTGGAAGATCTAGAAGCTCTTATGGCTAGAAGACTTAGAAGGGGAAAATGAAAGTATAAAGGTAAACTCCCTATTATATGTTTTGCATGTAATAAAGTTGGTCATATAGCTGCTAGATGTCTTGACAAGAAGGATAAAGATGATGAAAGAAAAAGAAAACACAAAGATAGAATAAATGACAGAAGCTACCGATGGAACAAAGACTACAAAGGAAATGGTAAGAAATCTTGTTACATTGCTGAAAAAGAAACTGACACTGATAGTGATGATTTTGAAATTGAGGTAGTCTATGTTGCAATGAAAGATGAATCTGATGAGGATGAGAAAACTGCATTGATATCCTATGTGAACAAGAATGATAAATGGATTATTGACAGTGGTTGTTCACATCACATGACTGGTGACAAAAATAAGTTTGAGACCTTACATCATTATAGAGGTAAAAGTGTAAAATTTGGTAATGATGCACCATGTCCTATTAGAGGAAAATGTTTGATTAAACTGACTGACAAGATATCTTTTGAAAATGCATATTGGGTTGAAGGTCTTAATTATAATTTGTTAAGTGTTTCTCAGCTTAACAAAATTGGTTACCAAGTGGAATTTCATCACAAGCAAGCTAAAATATTTAATGCTACTGGAGAACTAATTGGAAGTGGAGATCAGACTAGAGGTAATATATTCTATCTTGACCTATCTGAAGAAACATGTTTAATTGCACAACTTGATGATATTTGGTTATGGCATAAAAGGCTATGTCATGTTAACTTTAACAATATAGTAGAGATAAGTAAGAAGAAAAAGGTAAGAGGTCTACCTAGATTAAAGAAACCTGAGAATGTGATGTGCAAGGAATGCGAGTTGGAAAAAATGACAAAGTCAAGTTTTAAGAGCAAATCCTTTACTTCTAAAAACATTTTAGATTTGGTTCATATTGACCTTTGTGGACCTATGGGTGTACAAATTTACTGTGGTGCTAGATGTGTGCTAAAATGTTGTCACACTTCTATGAATCCTTACATGCAAGAAAACTCAAGAATGAGCCCTCACAAATCGATCCATAGCTCCCTAGGCATGGAGTGCAAGGGTTTTTAAGAATGCTCTCAGCTAGAGCTATTAAGCCTATAACCTTGCTAGTAAACCATGCAATGGGAGATTCAAGGAAGACAAGGGCAAGAATGTCAATATCTCCACTGAAGCCAAATGTATGCAATGCAAAACAAATCTATATGACAATGCAAGTTAATCTATTGCATAAAAGGAAATCTAAGCTAAGAATGAAGCTATGAAAATGCAAATACTATGCATGAAAATGAAATCTAACTATGAAGCAAGAAAGCCATGATGATGCAAGAATGAAGACAAGAAGATAGAGTGTTGATGAAGATCCAAGATGAATGCCAACAATGCTCCAAATCTTCAAACCCTAGATGCAAGAATATCTCCAAAAGCTCCAAGATGATCTAGAAAACCTGTAGCATAACAATAGCATAAAAATTTGTGTGTGCAAATGAGGAAAAGAGCTCTTCTTTTATAGGAGGTGAAAAATCAATGGACCATGGAGATTAAGAGGCAAAAGATTTAATCAACGGTGGAGAAAAAAAGAAGCTTGATCCTTGTGCACAAATATCCTCCAATAGGAAAATTGGAAGCATTTACTTTATGTTGAGCATTTACTTTATGTCCATGTGAGACAAAAAGTGCTTTTCTTTTCTTTTTTATTTTATTTTTCTTTTTAAATAAGAATTAAATGCTTTATTTGTGCAACTTAGGATAAGAAGAAAAGTGGAGCTTTTTATTTAATAAAAGGGGAGGAAATATTCCTTTTAATAAATAAAGACTTAGGATAAGATGGTTAGCCCATAGAAAATAATCAAATAAATGATAGGACTAGGATTTGATCAAGAACAAGTAATTGATGATTTTAGCAAAAGGGACTAACAGTCTAGATGACCATTTTTAGGTGTATACATTTACCCCTCTTTGACTAATGTGTGATCGATTTGGGAACACATTACGTCAAAGAATAGATCAGCCAAGAAGGCAAGAGATAGCCAACAAGGCAAGCAGATAGCCAAGAACAATTTTTTTTGGATATATGAATTTTTTTGGTATTTTTTCAGGATCATAAAATATGTACAAAGGATGCCCCAGACAGAAATGGGCATCAAGAATCTGCTTCCTCTGATGTAGAGAATTGATAGGCCCCAGGCCCAAATGCTGTAACTATGACGATAGGAGGTCTCAACCAGTTTGACTAATAATAACCAGCCTTAAGCAATGTTTGAGCTAGCGAAGGATCGTTAGAATGTGATCCACATATGCCATCGTGGATTTCAGTTAGCACTTTTTCTGACTCCTCTATTTCTAGACACTTAAGGAGAGTTCCGTTTAGACCCTTCCTATACAAGTCACCAAAGACAAAGGCAAAGTGTAAGGGATGGCGGAAGGAATGGCGTGGTGGATTTGCAAGAGGAATATGAGGTGGAAGATATGAAAAGATGGTAGGATTGTAAGATTTGTGAGTAGGATAGTGTAATTCATCCACCAGGAACTTGAAGCAAAATTTATGCTTTTTCATTTGTAAGATGGATGTTGAAGTAACCAAGGCATTACCAACTTTGTTCTTAGCTCTAGGAATGGGTTGAAGTGTAACAGATATGAGATCATGCTTGAAGTAGTGCATCATTTTTTTGTAGAGAATCAGCTTGTCATCTTTTATTTGATAATCAATATTTTTGAGCAGATTTTTATTTTTACTTTTCTTAGGTTTGGATACCGCCACAATGTGGTTTTTGCCATCTGACCATTGCTCTTTTCCTTTGACTTGATGACTATGATGTTTGATTGCTGATTCAATCTTTTTTTTTGCTAGTTCGCTAGTGGAAGAAGTAACAGGTGTTGATGTGAGAGGAAATGAAGTGACCGGTTCAATAGCATTTATGTGAGGGGTGTCATCTCTGGTAACAAGAGAGGTTAAGCCTATAGGGTAAGCTCCAAAAGTAGCTATATCTAGACTTGTCATAGAAGAACCAGCGTGGTCCACTAAGGCAATACGAGGAACAAACTCATCAGACCCCACACAAGACCCATCAACCACATCGGGATGGTTACTACAAGAATGAACCATATCAACATCCATATCATCAATAGATATACATTTTTCTCCCCAAAGAAGTGAAGTAGAGGGAAGATCATCTCCCATGTGAGCCATAGTGTGTATTGGTGACTCATCTATATCTGTGTCTGAATTACTGAGCATGGAAGTATTTCGGGCATCTTCTCTATAGATCCACTCGTGAACAACTTGTTCTTCTCTTTTGGCTTCAAGGATCACCATAGCAGAAGTGGAAGGTTTCCCATATGACCTAGGGGAAATAGGTATAGAAGCAAAGGAATCCAATTTATATTCACCCATACCAAGGCTCATCATCTTAAATGATTTCTCAGTAGCAACTAGAGACATACTAGGATCATCAATAGGTTCATTGTGAGGAAATTTTTTTTCAGTAGCAGCAAGAGCATTAATAGCAATAGTATGGTCTCCAGGAATCACAATTTCAGTGCCATTGTATGGAAATTTGACGCACTGATGATAAGTGGAAGGAACAGTCTGCATGTCATGGATCCAAGGATGACCCAAAAGAATGTTATATGCAAGTGGAACGTCTAATACTTGGAAGTTAATATCTTTTGTGATAGGGCCCACTCAGACAGGCAACGTGAAAAGACCTTTGGAAGATCTTTCCACTTCATCATAAGATTTTATAGTAATCTTCTTCTTAGAATCCACAGCAAATTCTGACAAACCCAACTATTGTATGACATTGAAAGAAACAATATTTAACCCTGCACCATTGTCTATCAGGACTCGATGGACTCGGGTATTGTAGACTAGAACGTCAATGTGTAAAGCTAGATTATGCAGGTGAGCAATAGATATGTCATCTTTTGCAGAAAAGGAGAGAGATAGTGGAGATGAAATGTGGTTGACCATAGCCTAAAATTGATCTGGATCAATGTCATTAGGAACACATGTTGTATGTAGAGCCTTATCAAGAATCTCTCTATGCGAAGGGGATAATCGAAGCAACTCAAATATTGATATTTGAGCCAGTGTCTTGTGCAAATGTTGGACAAGATCATAGCTAGGGGTGGCTGAAGGAGCCACTTGTTTGGAAGGTAAAGCTTGTTTGGGATTTTGCATAGTTTTAAGGACAATCTTGGCTTGTCCCCTAGTAACAGCATTCAGTGTCTCACTTTGGGAAGATGAACTATCACGTGTTTGCAAGATCAACTTTGGCTTACCATGATTGGCTTTATTATCATCTTGAGACCTCATCATTAGAATGCTCTCAACGGGCTCTACCATGTTGATCACAGGTGTATTAGAAGGATACGTGTAATTGATCTTAGCGTCATGATTCTTCTTATGTGCTTGAGAGGTTTCCCCCTTATCATGCTTAGGTAGAGGATCTTTGAAAGCTGTGTGATCAAAATTTTTAGTTAAGCCATCAGTGGAGATTGTGCCGTTCTCAATAAGATCCTGAATATCATCCTTAAGCCTAAAACAATTGTCTATTGGATGTCCCTTGTTTCTGTGATAATGGTAGTAATGATCCTCTCTCCACCAATCAGGCTTATTTATTGGATCCCAGTTACCAGGTTTATCAGGAAGCATAAGATATCCATTGTCAACCAAAGTCTTGAGGATTACATCGTAAGGTTCTGCCAACTTGGTATAGACTCGCTTTCGAAATGACTTCTTAGGCTTATCTGCATATTGAAGTTTAGGAGCATTGTGAGCGTTGTCAGCTTCTTGTTGTTTTGCTGCATAGATAGCATTGGAAAGATTCAAAGAAGACTCTTTAACTTTAGGAGCGTCAACAACCCCATCATTAACAACATACATGTTCTTATTCCAAGGTTTTTTCTTGTCTTTACCATTGCCTTTAGCATCTTTATTAATAACAATATCCCCTTTTCTTATAGCTACATCCTCAATCCGATATGCACTTTCAACTATGTCATGGAAGGAGGAGAACAATTGCTTCCTTAGATCATAAAATAGCTCAGGCACAAGTGTGTTGATGAAAATGTCAATCTTTTCTCTTTCGGGTAGCTGACGAGGATATCGAGAATACAATGACATCCAATGTTGTAAGTAAGTTGCAAATGGCTCACCTTGATGTTGTCTTAGATTACTGAGATCTATCATGGTGATAGGTTGTTGGATGTTGTAAGAATAATGTTGGGTAAATCACTGAGCCAACTCATCAAAAGTATTAAGAGGTGGTGTCAATTTTGCAAACCATTCTAAAGCTTGGCCTCTTAAGCTTCGAGGGAATAAGCATAGAAGATATGTGTCTTCATGAAGAAATTCCATACTAAGAGCATAAAAATGATGCACATGGTCATGAGGGTCACCATTTCCATCATACTTGTCATATTTAGGAACCTCAATATGCTAAGGAAATGGGACCATGTAGAGATCTTTATCAAAAGGAAGAGCACAAATTGATTCTACAAAAGAGACCTTTGGAGGCTCTCTTTCTAATGCCATTTGGGTAAGGCGTTGATTTGTCCGACGTAATTCTTCTTGAAGGACTTCCAATTTAGTTGGTACTCTTTGTTGGACAATTTGTCTGACATCATAGCCGGGAGGAAGCTTGTATCCTCTAGAAGTCATATATTGAAAGTACTGATCGCCGTTACACTCTAAAAGCTTATGCATCATTCATTGAGAGACCACATCTTGCTCAAATCTCATAAGATCCTCACTAGAAATCTCATCATCAGCCTCTACCTCATGTTGAGAGGGAGGAGGTCTAGGAGGTGAAGAAGGCATACCAAAAGTGGTTCTTGGAGGAGATCTTGGTTGCGTATTGTTGCTATTGTTTCCACTATTAAAAAGAGGTCTATGGTCATGATTACTAGTCTCAGATTGCTCATGAAATGTCCCTCTATAAGCCATGTGCCTAGCAGCATCCATCCTTTGTTGATTGTGTTCTTTTTCTAAGCATGCTTGGTTATCCTTACGCTCAAAGCGTTCTTGCAAGAGTTGAAATTTTTCTTGTTCCGTCAAAGTGAGTGAGACACTATCTATGTTTTTGGGGGTCTTGAATGTGGAAAAGAGGAAACCTCCTTTGTACCACGGGGTAGCTTTAGAATCCTCAGATTGGTTAGAACTAGAACTGTTGTTGCTAATGGGTGCTCATGAGCATCTAGTTGGAGAAGTTAACTGTGTATAATTGAATAGAGGATGACTCTCTTGCTTAAATTGAGACCGAGCTGTAACCGGCATGAAAAGAGATGTTGGTTGACTAATAGAATGAGACAAAGTTTCTCAGATTTGAGATAAGAAAAGCTAATAAAGATCACTTGTCAAAGTAGAACAATAGAGAGATGGCTCGTCAAAAGTGCTCAAGCACTTACAACAATCAATTGACTAAAGCTGAGCAGCGAGCAAGAAGCTCAATAAGCAAGTAGCTAGAGAGGTAACCATGATGTGACAAGTGATCAAGAGTAGCATTCGTTAAGCTCAAATCCAATAGTTTTAGCTCATTTGTTTCAGTCTAGAACAAGTCTAAGCATGTAGATAACAGACCAGCTTCAGGTAAGAACAAAAAAAGACACTCTACGACCGGTTAAAATGCAAGTTTAGCAACTCCAGATTGCAATAGCAACAAGACAGCAAAAAGGTTTTGGGTGACACTGTTGCAGAGTCATACAACTCTATGACCAATGAACATAAAAATCTTAGTTTTGAAGTGTTTTAAAAGATCAAGTAAGTATATCAATAGATTTTTATCATGGATCAAGCACATAAGACAGCAATCAAGGAGTTCAAGCAAGCAGTTGTCTTCAAACAATGAGCAAGGGGCAAAGCAACCTTGCACATGAACAAGAATAGTGACTTAGTATTTCTACTCCTTAAAGATTCTACTTGTGTATGTTCTTGAAAATATTTTAGTAGGCACTTAGAACACAACAACACCTTATCAAGCTATCTACAAGGATATACATAGCTTTGCTAAAGGGAGTCCTTGATATATGTAAGATACGTGAGGCCCAAATCCGTAGATGAGAAGAATCCAAAATCACATAGCCGGGGGGAGACGGTAACCCAAATCTCCTCCTTCACTTCTCAAAGGTATAAAGTTCTTTGAGGCTTAGCCAAGAGTGATATCAAACTCAATTCCCAAAAGAGGTGTCTTTCGATTCACCACCCACTATTTATACTCTGTCGGAACACAGGAGTTAAGGTCGTTCCTTGAGGTGGTGTGTCCCCAAGCAGACCTTCTAAAAATAAAAACTAAGTAATTCACTATCAAAAGTATTTAGAGCACTAAAGGTGGAACACTTAACTCTTCAAGTAAATGCAAAGTGAGTCCAAAAGTGGGACACTTAACCCTTCAAGTGAATGTGAAGCGAGTCCAAAAGTGGAACATTTAACCCTTCAAGAGAATGTGAAGCGAGTCCAAAAGTGGAACATTTAACTCTTCACACCAACTCAAAGTGAGTCTAAAAGTGAAATATTTAACTCCTCACATCAACTCAAAGTGAGCCTAAAAGTGGAACATTTAACTCCTCACATCAACTCAAAGTGAGTCCACACCTTAGAAAATAAGTGAGTTCCAAAAAGCACAAAAGGGTTGCCTAGTGGAGCAATTAACGCTTCTTTCCTATAGACCCCTCCCCTTTAATGTAGCGCTGATCTTATAACTAAGGGGTGGAAATGAGGGGCCGATGGATTAGCGAGTCCAATAACTCAAGATAGAAATCTAGATCAATCACAAGTAATCTAAAGTTGCTTATCAATACTACTCACAAATGACAAAGGGTTGAATCAATGGAATATTTAACTTTCCAAGCAAACATAGAGTGAGTCCACAAAGTGGTGCATTTAACTCCCTATGTAAACAAGAAATGAATCCATGCCCTCAATCACTTAATGAGATACTTGATATTGGAACCAAGAATTACTTAAGGTTTAAACACAAGCATTCACTTACACAAACTTGTATGAAAGCAAATCTATGTTCATTCATTTCCCATTAAGAGCATCAATTGAAATGTGTTCTATGAAAGCATGTAAACACTCAAGCCAAACACATGAGAGGTTCAATTTTAATCCCAAGATCCAAATGTTATAGAGTTGTACCAAAATACCTCAAGTCCAATACAACGCGCTTAGTAGATTTCACCCTTTTTTTGTTTGTTTTAAGCATTTTTCATGAAAGCAAGTCATGCACCTTCAAATGAACATGACAAGAAAACAAGCAAACAAGATATGCAATATATATCCAACTTATGCAAACCCTAGGGTTAGATTTGAAAATCAATTGTTAGGAGCAATGATAACCAGCAAATAATCCAAATGATAACTCATATCATGCATTGAACAATGAAAAATAAGTGCATACCCATCACAAAATTTTATTTTTTTTGCATTTGACCTAGTCAACAAGATCTGATTTTTACCACATGAATTTAGACCCTAAACTCAAAATGTAGAAAAGAGACCTCTATCAAAAAATAAAGAGCTTTTGAAAAATGTAAATTTTTTTAAAAAATCTCTTCATTTGTGCCCTAGAGACCCATTTTACCAAAATAGACTAGTTTTAATAAATTGACCAAATGAGCTATGATATGATTTCTAAATTAAAAACACAGTGAATGGATCCCCTGTAGAATTCCAAGACCTTTCCAGAAATATAAAAATTTCTAAAAAATATGCTGATTTGCACCAAAAATTGATTTTTTATGAAAAATTAAGAAAAAATCATAAAAAATACAAATCACCTCCAAAAATTCTAATTTTTTTTTTGAAGCTTCTCTAATATGTCACCAACTTGAAAAAAATAATTTTAGACCAAAATACCAAGCCATTTGGAAGATATGATCAAATCTTTCAAATCTAAGATTTTTCCATCTCCAAACAAATTTGCACAAGGGTTAGCTTCAAAAATAATAAAAAACCAGCATGTAAAAGTGGGTTGCTCCATGATGGGCACCAAAAATGTGTGCTAAAATGTTGTCACACTTCTATGAATCCTTACATGCAAGAAAACTCAAGAATGAGCCCTCACAAATTGATCCATAGCTCCCTAGGCATAGAGTGCAAGGGTTTTTAAGAATGCTCTCAGCTAGAGCTATTAAGCCTATAACCTTGCTAGTAAATCATGCAATGGGAGATTCAAAGAAGAAAAAGGCAAGAATGTCAATATCTTCAATGAAGCCAAATGTATGCAATGCAAAACAAATCTATATGACAATGCAAGTTAATCTATTGCATAAAAAGAAATCTAAGCTAAGAATGAAGCTATGAAAATGCAAATATTATGCATGAAAATGAAATCTAACTATGAAGCAAGAAAGCCATGATGATGCAAGAATGAAGACAAGAAGATAGAGTGTTGATGAAGATCCAAGATGAATGCCAACAATGCTCCAAATCTTCAAACCCTAGATGCAAGAATATCTCCAAAAGCTCCAAGATGACCTAGAAAACCTGTAGCATAACAATAGCATAAAAATTTGTGTGTGAAAATGAGGAAGAGAGCTCTTCTTTTATAGGAGGTGAAAAATCAATGGACCATGGAGATTAAGAGGCAAAAGATTTAATCAATGGTGGAGAAAAAAAGAAGCTTGATCCTTGTGCCCAAATATCCTCCAATAAGAAAATTGGAAGCATTTACTTTATGTTGAGCATTTACTTTATGTCCATGTGAGATAAAAAGTGTTTTTTTTTAAATTTTATTTTATTTTATTTTTTAAATAATAATTAAATGCTTTATTTGTGCAACTTAGGATAAGAAGAAAAGTGGGGCTTTTTATTTAATAAAAGATGAGGAAATATTCCTTTTAATAAATAAAGACTTAGGATAAGATGGTTAGCCCATAGAAAATAATCAAATAAATGATAGGACTAGGATTTGATCAAGAACAAGCAATTGATGATTTTAGCAAAAGGGACTAATAGTCTAGATGACCATTTTTAGGTGTATACACTAGATACTTTATCTTATTTGTTGATGATCATACTAGGATGATGCATGTGATGTTTCTAAAAGAAAAATCTGAAGCTTTTCAATTCTTTAAGTGGTATTTGACTAAAGTTGAGAAGGAGACAGGTAGGAACATGAAATGTCTTAGATCTGACCGAGGTGGAGAATTTACATCAAATGAATTTAATCTATTTTGCAATGATAGAGGAATTAAAAGAAAGATGTTTGCACCTAGAACACCTCCATAGAATGGTATAGCATAAAAGAGAAATAGATCTATCTTGGATTGTGCAAGGACATTGTTGATTGAAAAAAATGTGGCATAGGAATACTGGAAAGAAGCTATAAACACTGCTGTCTACACTTTTAACTGGGTATAGATCAAGAAAGGTACAAATCTGACACCCTATGAATTATGGCATGGGCATGCACCGAGTGTTCAATACTTTAAAATCTTTGGAAGCAAGTGCTATATATTAAAAGACACTAGGAATGGAAAGTTTGATGCTAAGAGTGATGAAGGCATATTTCTAGGGTATTCCACAAAAAGTAAAGCTTATAAGTGTTTGAACTCTAACACTAATAAAATTGTGAAAAGTGTGAATGTCAAAATTGATGAATATGTAGAAAGAAACAAAGCTGATAACAAAAGAGAACCAGAAGATTATAGATCTTTTGTGTACATTGAGGAAGAAGAAGAGGAAAGTAACATACTTGCACCTGATGCCAAGTCTCGGGTAAGTAATGCTGAGCAACAGACAGATGTTGCTGAGCATCAGGAAAACAGTGCCAAAAGAGAATAAGAACATGCCGAGCTACAAGAAAATGCTGCTAAGTATCAAGAAGAGGTTGCCGAGCATTCAAAAGTTGAATCCAACAATCTTGTTGAGGAACATGATGAAATAGAGGAGAAAGGAGCTGATCTTGTTTTGGAAAAATATGTAAGAAGACATCACAAGCCTAAATAGATAATTGGAGATAAAAATACTGAAATTTAGACCAGAAGTAAGACTAAGGATCCAACATGCCTACTGTGTGAATTTGAATCCAAGTCAACTAGAGAGGCATTGGAGAATGAAGACTGGATACAAGCAATGAATGAAGAGATTGACCAGATTGAGAAGAATGATACTTGGACTCTGGTGCCGAGACCTGAAAACAAAAATGTTATAGGAACAAAGTTGGTGTTTCAGAATAAGATGATTGAAAATGGTGAAATCACTAGGAACAAAGCTAGGCTGGTATGCAAAGGCTATGCACAAGAAGAAGGAATAGATTATGGGGAGACATTTATCCTTGTAGCTAGATTGGAAGGAGTAAGAACTTTGCTTGCATATACTGCTTATAAAGATTTCAAGGTATATCAAATGGATGTCAAGTTTGCATTTTTGAATGTAATACTAGTAGAAGAAGAAGTTTACATAGAACAACCCGAAGATTTTATTGATCCAAACAAAAGACACATGATGTGCAAATTGAACAAAGCACTATATGGATTGAAGCAAGCTCCTAGAGCATGGTATGAGAGGTTGCACAACTACTTGATATGGATTGGATTTTCAAGAACAAATGACACAAGCAATCTGTACATGAAAGATGAAGAAGGTAAAGGTATCTTGTTAGCAAAATTTTTTGTGGATGACATTATTTTTGGTGGACAAGATGCATTATGTAAAAGATTTTCAAATGAAATGCAAACTGAATTTGAAATGAGTATGTTTGGTGAGATCAAATTTTTTTTTGGTTTACAAGTATATCAGAGGAAGAATGATATTTTCATTACACAGTCTAAGTATGTTAATGAAATACTGAAAACTTTTGGGATGGAAGATGCTAAACTAGTGGGAACTCCTATGGTTACTGAAAAAAAATTATCTAAGAATGATGATGCTTGAGAAGTGAATCAGACTTTGTATACATCCATGATTGGAAAATTGTAGTATGATGTACATAGTAGACTAGATATTGCACTAGCTGTTGGGATTGTGGCAAGATTCTCTACCAATCCTAAGGAAACACACATGATGGTTGTGAAAAGAATTATGAGATAGTTGAAAGGAATTGCTGACTATGGTCTATATTATAAGAAGGATGACAAATTTGAACTCAGAGTTTATACAGATGCTGATTGGGCAGGAAATGTAGATGATAGAAAGAGTACTAGTGGTGGAGCTTTCTTTCTTGGACAGAGATTAGTCTCCTGGACAAGCAAGAAATAAAATTGAATTTCCCAATCTACTGCCGAGGCTGAGTATGTTGCTGCTGCAGTAAACTGTTTAAACTTGGTATGGATAAAACAATTGTTGATAGGAATGAAAGAAGAAATCACTGAACCTGTTGTTATTTTCTGTGACAACACAAGTGCTATCAATATTTCTAAGAATCTAGTGATGCACACTAAGATCAAGCACATTGCAATCAAGTATCACTACTTGAGAGATTTAGTGCAAGATAAAGAAGTCCGAATGGAATATGTGAATACAAAAGAATAATTAGCTGACATATTCACTAAATCTTTACCCAGAGAAGCTCATGAGTATTTGAGAAGTCAATTAGGGGTTCTTCCCCTAACTAAGGCTGCCTATACAAGCTAGGAGCACTGCATCAAATGTGCTACAACAGAATACTTGACAAATTGATGCAGAAGATTGTCACACTTTAGGGCTGGCCTAGAGTTGTAAAAAAAAGCAAAGACGAGGAATCAATCATAAGCAAGATGACAGAGGGAGAAACATTGAGCTGCACAGATATTATCTACATCTGATGGATGTATGTTTTAGTTGCTGCTTTGGCATTTTTGTCAAAGAAGGAGATGAACTGATTTGATAACACATGACACTGAAACTAAGGATGATGAACTGAAATGAAGGATTAGGATAGAGGGAGATCTGAATACTTCTGATGGTCACAAAAGTGAGGCTTATAGGATTCTGAATCATAATGAAGCTAAGGATATTATAAATAATTTTTTGATGAACAGATAAATTTTTGGATTGGTTGGTAATCCATGTGTTATTCAAGTGATATCATATGGTAATCCATGTGTTGGATTGGTTGACTATTGTTAAGACTATTATTGTATTGTCATTGATGTGAAACCTTAACTGGTAAGACTATTTTTACTTAGGAAAGTACTATATCTATTTGAGTGTTGCTAAGGGGCTAGGCAAGGTTGGTAACAATAGCATCTAAAGAAAGGTTGAGTTATTTTGATACTACAAAGTGTAGTTGACTATGTTGCACAATTATGAGACAATGTATTGTTTATACTAGTAAGACTGAAGACTAAATTGGTAAGCTTGACCGAGCAAAGAATGAAAAAATCATGTTTAAGCTGAGTAATGTTAGTGTCGACCGAGTCAATGTATGCCGAGAAAAATTATAGTGTCGACTGAACAACAGTTAATTACCAAGGAAGACAGTGTAAGCCGAGGAAACATTTTTAGTAATGACGAAGCTTTTTACATGAAGACCGAGTAGTTGATCACAGTATTGACTGAGCATCAGCAATTTTATATTTGAAGAGAATTTAATTTTGGAGCCGACATTGTTGAATTCTTGGATTATGTAAAACATGTTGACTTTGTTTATTGATTGTTTGAAATCATTAAATGCACTGTAAAATGTTTTATTGTAAATCTTTAAGAGATTTGAGATGATTCTAGAAAAGGAGCCGAAGAACATGAAGCGGGTAGATTCAATGAATCTGACCTAACCCTAAGATCTACGAATGTGATTGAGCGGCATAAGATGAGTTAACCTCATTGAAGAAAGTATAAAGGGAACCTAAGCATTTGGATATGCAAGTGCATGGGTGAACAGAGAATGCTGGAAGATCAGAAAAGTTTGATTGACTGTTTAAGCAGGAAAGGTTGAAGGAGAATTGTGGTGGTTGCTTGAAGAAAAGTTTCGAGTAGATCAGAGATGGAGATGAAAAAGTTTCAAAGTCAGTAAACCAGCATTAGTGTACGGAATCGAATTTGATATTTGCAAAGTGAGTTGTATATTTTTCAGATAAATATTGCTACTACTTTCTAACCATTGTAACAGTCAAAATCCTTTTAAGAGAGGTTTGTGTGTGTGAAAATTATACCTGATCTGTAGACACAACACTCAGTAAAACATTAGAGGTTAGCTATAATCAAAATCATGCAAAATTGAAAGCTATCTAACCAAGCGATTTACTGCCTTCTAATAGGTGCGAGATTAATGTTCTCAGATTGTAATCAAGATCAGTGACCTAGACGACACCTAAATGAAGGATTTGAATGCAAAAGATGGATATGGAATAAATGCAATTAAGCTATTTTTTGGATTTTTCTATGCAATAATAATTGTAAAAACTGATATGAAATCTATGCTAAATGAAATTGATATGCTATGAATGCTATTGAAAATTGATATGCTATGAATCTAACAATGATATGTAATATGAATGCAAAAAAAATAAGATTGATCTCACAAAGCTTTGAATTCGCAAGTTGATTCCTCAGTCTCCAATTCTCCAGCGTGATTGTGCAAAATATGAGATGATTTGTGAAGAGCTGAAGCCTTAATTTATAGAAATCCAGGGCTTTGGAGGTGCATGAATAAAAGCCATAAATCACTCAAATTAACTCATCTTGATTTTTGAGTTATCTGATCATAAAAGATAGTTAATTCTCAAAATCATGCAAAAACATGCAAAAACAGCTTTTTAACTCAAATTAGAGTTTAGATCAGCTTTTTGAACTCCAAAAGGATGTTGAGTTCCAAAAAGTCAATAACTTGCATTGATTTTCTGATTTGGAGTTTAACTGTTTCTTTTGAATATGCATAATAATTAAGAATTAAATAAATAAATAAAGTGATTTATCCTCAACTCAACTGATTTTTGAAAATAAATAATTAATTTATGGGTTAATTAACTATTTATTCAAACTTTTATTAAAAATTATATTATTAAATAATGACAACATGCTTTAATTAATTAAATAAGAATTTAATCAATTAAAGATAGGAATTTTGATTTATTGTCAAAATTAAATAATATAATTAATAATAGATAGAATTAAATTTAATTACATAATTAAGTGGCAAATATTAAATCTAATTAATTAAATATGAAAATATTCAATTAATCAAATTTTAGGATAAATGTGATTTATTGCCAAATAATTATAAAATTAAAGATAATTAAGATAATTAGGAATATTACTAGGAATATTCTCCGATGCAAAATTTAAGATAATCAATTAGATTTGATGATGTTTAGATGTGCCTTAGATTAGGACTTTGATGTCGATTTCATATGATTTGATGATATAGGAGGTTAATGAACTTATAGCCCATTTTTGGGGTATTACATTTTGCCCCTCTTTGAATTACTGTGCGAAGCGCAGTGGTTCAAAGATAGTCTGTGTTTGATAAAGATATGAAACTGATTCAAAAGATAAACCGATCTCAAGATAGAAACCGATTGAAAGATATTGAGATAGGAGTTGATTGATATTGACTTGATATGGAGATAATAGGTCTTGAATGACCAAAGATAATGTTCACTGTAGCAGCAAATGAACCTATGATTGCGAAAAAGTGTCAAAATGCCTGATTCTGAACCTTAGGATTGATAAGAAGTGAGTGACCCGTTCTAGACTCGATTGTCTTAGCAGAACTAGCAAGTATCACATCTGAATCCTTCAGTTGCCGAAGAACCAAGGAAAGAACACTATGATCCGATGGTTGCAAAAATTGATACAGTTTACAAGATTAAGAAAATATCAGATTGATATGGATCTTGATGAATCTGATATGCCCCAAGTGATGATAGATTTGCCCCGAGCGATGAGGACTTTTGATGAATCAGTGACTAGACGTGATTGTTATCTTGATCACTGATGAAAGATATTGATAGATTTGATCGATAGAATTTTGATTTACAAACTTTGAATTGATGTGCAATACCATGCCCCCTTCGGGATTAAAATTGAAATCTGACAAGAGAAGTCAGCGTTAAATGGTTTAGAAGCATGTTAATTGATTTGAGAAGTGGTTATACACGTTCAAGAATGCATTCTGCATCGTTGGAAGGTCCCAAAAGACCAAGTTTGACTAGGTTTGACCATGAGTTGACCATGGTTGACCAAGTTGAAATTTTGATAGTTTGATGTAAGATAATCAGTTAAGTTGAATACTGGATTTCTGTGATGATTGAAGGTTGATTATGCAAGTAGTTAATAATATGAATGATCTCAGATTTGAATTTTGATCCCGAAAAAGGATTCTACTTGCTATTTCATTGGAGGAACCTTCGTGTGAGATTCAGGTCTTGTTAGACTTGAAGATGCGATTTGAAAAATCATTTAAGCATTGAAGTTCGTTTAATCATTGTGAGATCATGTAAACATGCAAAATGCAATGAGACATGCAAAATGAAATGCAACCTAAGACCTAGGACCTAGTCACTGATCATGTGTCGATTTGTTATCATCATTGAACTTTTAGGTAACCGGATAAATCAATACAATGCCCACTAGCCATGAAACCATAGAGATATGAATATCGATTTGTATGCGCAAGAATCAATACAACACCCACTGGACAACAACCATGGATATATGAATATTGACTTTATTTTCAAAATGTTGGATTAAATATAAGCATCAAGGCACAAATGCCAGGATGACCTGAATATCATGTCCATTTTGATATAGCAATTTGTACAAGCATCAAAACATAAACGTCGTGATGACCTGAATACGCCTTGCATTGCAAACACATCAAACAGTCAAGAGATCATTCTAAATCCAATGTGAATTACCCGTAGTGACCCTTTATCGTTCACATCCTTAGGAAAGATTGCGTTCCACAGTAGGAGAAAGAACTTACTAAAAAAGACAATAGTTAGATCAAACTTCCTTGAATTTTTTGGGTATCAATGGTCGAGGTACGCATGGCCATCCAATTCGAGATAGAGGCTCTTACAGTCGGACACCATTTCAATCCAAAATTTCCAAAGCTGTTACATTTTCACATACAAGCAGAAGACAAAGAAAAGATTATGCCCCCAGTCATCACTCTCTAAATCCTGTAAAGGACATCATTGAAGAGCTCGAAGGGACACAATATGCAAAAATCTCAATGCGAATCAGTAAGCCTACAAGGAGATAAAAGCATGAAAAGCACAGATTGTTTTCAGTTGAGTTTTGATGTTTGATTGTTGTTGATGCAAAATCCTTTCTGGAGACGAGACAGACTGACTGACTCAACTTGAAGCTTCAAAGGACTCTGAGTGGATAGAAAATGTCTAAGATACATTGGAGGCCATAGGATATGACATTGATTGCCCCCAAGTGTTAAACATTGATAGGATACAGACGCTTGAGCTGATTGGTGTACAGACTGACTTATTGAAACTAGGATATGCAGAAACAAACCGGGAGATATGTACAAACTAAAGAAAGACTGAAAGCTGGGAAAGACCAAGATTGTGCTGATAGATGGAGCATTTTGGAACAAGTGGCACCCGTTTGCCGGGTTTTCACCATCTTGGTAGAGATTCTATTTTTGCTACCAAGGCGCCTGTTTCCAGGTTTTCACCAAGGCACTTTTCTTCTTTTTCATTTTTTTGTATTTTTCATTTTTTCAATTTTTTTGTACTTTTGATATTTTTTGATTTTTTTTGTTGTACTTTTGATTTTTTATTTTTTTGTGAATCATCAAGGCGCCTATTGCTAGGTTTTCACCAAGATGTTCATTTTTTCAGGACTTTTTCTGATTTTTAAGATTTTTTCAGGACATTTACCAAGCACTGAATGCCTTAGGCGTAGAATTTCTTCAGATGGAGAACGTTGATTGGTTCTCGGAGCTGTTCTCCTTCAGTCGTTGAGAGTTGATAGGCACCAGAGCCAAAAGTAGCAGTGATTACAAAGGGACCCAGCCAGTTGGGTTCGAACTTCCCCTTGCGTTCTCGATGTGATTGATTTTTAGGATTTTCTCTCAACACTAGATCACCAACCTGAAATTCTCTGTGTCTGACTTTCTTGTTGTAGCCTCTAGACATTCTCTTTTGATATACTCTGAGATGATCATACGCTGCTTGTCTGCGCTCATCTAGTAGTTCAAGTTCTTGTAACCTCGACACTCTGTAGTCTTCATCAGTGACAAGTCCATGCATTCTAATCCTGAGTGATGGGATTTCAACCTCAATAGGCAGTACCGCTTCAGACCCATAAACTAAAGCGAAAGGTGTAGCCCCTGTAGGCGTTCTGATACTAGTTCTGTATGCCCAGAGAGCTGGATTGATCATCAGATGCCAGTCTCTTCCTGTTTTATTCACTGTTCTGTGCAAGATCTTCAGGAGATTTTTGTTTGAAGCCTCAGCTTGTCCGTTCCCTTGAGGATAGTAGATAGATGACCAATGTTGAGTAATTTTGAACTTGGCACATAAGTCATCTAGGTCCTTGTTTTTGAATTGTCCCCTGTTATCTGTGATTATAGAGTGAGGGATCCCATATCTGCAAATGATGTAATTCAGGATGAACATAGAGATCTGTTTCCCCGTTGCTTGTGTTAGAGGAACTGCTTCTACCCATTTTGTAAAATAATCTGTAGCTGTGATTATATGGGTATGTCCATTAGAAGAGTGCGGATGGATAGCACCTATGAGATCAAATGCCCATTGTTGAAAAGGCCATTGTGTAGTAAAAGGAATCAGATCTCTCCCTGGAGCATGAATCAAGTTGCCATGTACTTGACACTGTTGACAGTTTTTAGCAAATTTAATAGCTTCTTTTTCCATTTCAGGCCAATAATACCCAGCCCTAATAAGTTTTCGAGCTAACGTTAACCCGTTCGAGTGTGACCCACATATACCCTCATGGACTTCCTCTAATGCACGTTGAGACTCTTCTCGTTCTAAACATCTAAGCAGTGTACCATCTAGACCTCGTTTGTACAGATCATTACCAATGATGACATATCGGGATGCGGATCGGATAAGGTTTCGTTTCTCAAAATGGTTAAAGGACTCAGGGATGATTTGGTCGTGGAGATAGGAGAACAAATTTTTGTAGCGAGATGAGTCATAACTTACAACAGTGCAGATCATGCGGGTTTCAGGGGAGTCATATGCAGGATAGGATAGGGCTTCCACCAGGAACTCGTAGCGTAGTTCATGTTCAGGCTGTTGTAAAAGAGTAGATAATGTTGCCATTGCATCAGCAGCCTTATTCTCCATTCTGGGTATTTGCTCAAATGTGATAGAGATGAAGTATTTCTTTAGATCATCGACCATTCTCTTGTAAGGAATGAGCTTTTCATCTTTGGTTTGGTACACATCATTGACCTGGTGGATGACTAGTTGTGAGTCTCCATGAATGTGCATCTCTGTAACTCTCCACTGTATTGCCATTTTCATACCATTGAGAAGTGCCTCATATTCAGCAATATTGTTTGTGCAAGGAAACTTTAATTTGAATGCTTTGGGTATCGAGTATCCTTGAGGAGTAATGAACAATATGCCTGCGCCGGATCCATTCTGTGTGTAGGAGCCATCAAAGAATAATCGCCATGCTCTAGAAGAGAGGTGCATGATAGAGGAATCGGGAAATTCCATTTGCATGGGTGTATCATCAAACAGTGGTGCTTCAGCTAATTGATCAGCAATGACCTGTCCTTTGATAGCTTTTCTTTCAACATATTCAATGTCAAATTCGCTCAAGAGCATGACCCATTTAGCTAGTCTACCTGTGAGGGCAGCTTTGCTTAGGAGATATTTCAGTGGATCAATTTTAGCTACCAAATGAGTAGTATGAGCTAACATGTAGTGTCTCAATTTCTGTGATGCAAAGATCACAGTGAGACAGGCCTTCTCTATCATTGAGTAGTTCTTCTCATAGGCCACTAAAGTTCGGCTGATATAGTAGATGGCTCTTTCTTTCTTGTTCTCATCATGCTGTGCTAGCAATGCCCCCAGTGATGTATCTGTTGCGGAGACATATAATATTAATGGCTTCCCATGAATAGGAGGCATCAATATAGGTGGATTTGATAGATACTTCTTGATATGTTTAAAGTTGTTCTCGCATTCTTCATTCCATGCAAAGGTCACACCTTTATGTAATGTTTTTGTAAAAGGCTGTGAGATGTCTGCTAGCTGTGATATGAATCTTCTGATAGATTGAACTCTGCCTTGCAACGTCCTCATTTGACTGATATTTGTGGGAGGTTGCATCTCTATTATAGCCTTGACCTTAGCTGGATCAACTTCAATGCCTTTCTTGGAGACGATGTATCCTAGGAGCTTTCCAGAAGTGACTCCAAAAGCACACTTTTTAGGATTTAGTCGAAGACTAAATTTTTCCATTCTGTCGAGGATCATGCTCAAGTCTGTTAGATGTTTAGTTCTAATCATGGATTTTGCCAAGGTATCATCTATGTAATCCTCCATTGTTCTATGCATCATATCATGAAAAATAGATGTCATTGCTCTTTGATATGTAGCTCCAGCATTTTTGAGTCCGAATGGCATAACATTCCAACAGAAAGTTCCCCACGCACATGTGAAAGCTGTTTTCTCTTGATCTTCTGGAGCAATTTTGATTTGGTTGTATCCAGAAAAACCATCCATAAGGGAATATATTTCATAGCCCGCAGTCATGTCCACTATCATATCAATGTTAGGCAGTGGAAAATCATCCTTAGGGCATGCTCTGTTCACGTCTCTAAAGTCCGTGCATACTCTGATTGAACCATCTGGTTTGGAAACAGGTACAATGTTGGAAATCCACTCAGCATAGTCTATGACACGGATGAATCCAGCTTTTAGGAGTTTTTCTAGTTCTGCTTTGACTAAGAGTGCAACATGAGGATGCATCTTTCTCAATTTTTGTTTCATTGGTTTTACTCCGGGAGCAATGGATAGATGGTGCATAATGAGATTGGGATCCAATCCTGGCATATCTGAATATTTCCATGCAAAGTTGATCTTTTTCTCTGATAAGAAGGTAGTGAAGTTTTGTTTCTTTTCGTCTGATAGAGATTGTGCTACATGTACCAATTGTGGTTCCTCTGTTGTACCCAAATTGATGGATTGAGTTGGCTCAATCAGAACTGGAGATCTATCCTGTAAATGACTTGGAAGGACATCAAATATCTCATCCTTAGGTGCCTCAAAGAGGTTTTCACCTTCAGATACGTCTTTTCTTTTTACTTTTGTCAGTTCTGAGACTGCCACAAAGTGGTTTTCACCCTCAGAACTCTTTTTCTTTTTCCTTTTACTCTTGTTTTTCTGACTAAGATATTTGATGTCCGACTCGGTCATGCTGACACTCGGTTCACTGATGGAAGTACTCATAGGCTCAACTGCATTGAGGTAGTAGGCAAGGGCATAGTCATTTGGGAAGGTATACATACCATGGTTTGGGTTGATGGAAGTTTGGTCGATAAGATCAGGGCGTTGGATAGTCAAAGTGGGAAAGGCTTGGGATATGGTGTTCACGGATGTGGATATGTCATCATTGGTCCTAACCTGATGCTCAAGTTCAAAGGTGATATTACAGCTCAGAATGTTCAATTCGTGAATAGGCTCAACATCATCATAGGAGTCCTCTTCAGCCATAGGTGGATCAGACACGTTAAGTTCATTGTTTCGCTCTAGACCTACATTGGGTTGAGAGACATATTGGTGAATAACATCAATAGATTTCTCTGTTATAAGATCATCTTCTTCTGGAATGGCACCCCATTCATAATCATTTGACTCATCTTCTGATTCAGAATCTCTAGGAAATCTTAGAAAGTGCGTGAAATCAGGATGAATACCCCAAGAAGGATTACCCTCAGTCTCTGACTTGAATTCATATTCATGGGAATCAGTGTCAGAATAACTACCCCCTGCTTCTCGATCAGTTTGATTGCCTTCGAGATTGGTTGGTTCTTGTGGTACAACCATCTCTTGCACTACAGTAGGTTCTTGTGTTTCTACTACATTAATTCTTCTGATAGGATCATCTGTATCATCAAGAAGATCTTTGATCTCTTTAGGCAATTTTTCATAGGGGATAAGCTCAGAGCTATCTGAATCATCATCAGAGGGTTCTATTTCTTCTTTCTTAAGAAGGGGTTCTCCTGGTGCAATTTGTTCTATGACATGAGAACAACCACCTTTGAGATGATAGGGTTTCTTCTTAAACCCTATGCCACCATTATCTTTTTTGGCTCGACCAATATGTGAAATGGGGGTCACAAGACCCTTTCCCCTAATTCCTAGAGGTCCTTGACCAGAATATCCCATCTTGGCTATCAATTTGTTTCCTGGACCATATGAATTAGAAGGGACTGTAGGTGCTATAGATTCACTAGGTTGAACAATTTTAGATTCAGAATCCTCTTTATATAGCCATGCCAGCACAGCTTCATCCTCTTCAAATTCTTGTTTAGATACTTGCTCCACCACAAAATGTCTTTTGTATGCTTCCATAGGTTCCTTAGGTTCTGATTTAGACTGCTTCAAGGATTGGCCATATGACTTAGGTGAGATTGGGAGAGATGTCAGAGACAAGACTGGCTCTATAGTGTATTCTCCCATCCCATTTTCTTTGATATTGATCTCTTTAGCAATGTCATCCATCTTAGATGTGGAAGCCACATTTGGTTGCTTGATGGAAGATTCTCTGTTATTGGGAACAAGTTTATCGGCACTTTCCTTCAATGTATTACAAGTTGTACTCAGATCAGCTGGGATAGTAACCTCCACTCCTTCATAGGGAAATTTCAAGCATTGATGGTATGTTGAAGGAATAGCCTGCATTTCATGTATCCAGGGTCTCCCTAGAAGGATATTGTAAGCCAATGGTAGATCGAGCACCTGACATGTGGTATCTTTGATGACTGGACCCACCCGGATGGGCAAGACAATGGTGCCTTTAGAAGCTCTTTCTTGTTCATCATAGGCTTTTATGGTGATCTTCTTTCGAGGATCAATAGCCATCTCTGAGAATCCCAACTGTGTGATTAAGTTGTAAGAACAAATGTTGAGGCCTGCGCCCCCATCTATCAACACACGTTTGACTCGACAGTTCTGGATCAAGACTTCTATGTGCAAGGGCTGATTATGTGGGTGACTTAGGGAGTTGTCATCCTCTTCTGAAAAGGAGATATATTGCGGAGATGTTAGATGACCAACCATAGTTTGGAACCTGTCTAGATCTAGATCATCAGGAACATTAGAGCTGAGCAAAGCTTTGTCTAGGATATCTCGGTGAGCTGGAGAGATTCGAAGTAACTCAAACATAGAGATTTTGGCATTGGTATGCTGGAGTTGTTGTACGATGTTGTAAGATGTAGGTCTGGTATCCTTTGGATTGGGAGATTTTGAGGCAACCTTCTGTTTAGAAGCAGATGTGAGATTGAAAGGTATCTTAGGGACATCAAATGAATTTGGTGTTTGTCCTTTCAGATGCGTCTGAGCTTGTGATCTGGTAACTGCATTAGCTGAGGAATGATTTCTATCTCTTCGTACAATCGTGATGACATTACAGCTCTCAGAGAGGCATGGTTCCACCATATTGATGACAACATCATTTCCAGGGTAGGCATAGTTGACTTTTGCCCCCATGTTAGGCTGAGAAGTGGAAACTCCCTTGCCATGTTGTGGAAAAGGTTCTGTAAATGCTGTGTGATCATTATTGATGGTAGGATTATCGATTGTGATGTCCCCTTGATCTATCAAGTCTTGAATGGTATGCTTCAAATGGAAGCATCCATTAGTTCTGTGGCCTTTAGTTCGATGGAAAGCACAAAATTCATTATCTTTCCACCAACATGGTTTTGGATCCGGATCAGGTTTTCGGATTGGTGGTAAAGAGATCATGTTATCAGTTATCAGGGTCCTCAGAGCAGATTCCAAAGATTCTCCCAGGGGAGTAAACTTTCGTTTATTATCCCATCGTTTGAATGGCTTCTTTGGAGATGGTTCAGCAGATTTTTGCTCTGAAGCTTCAATGGCTTTGGTGGCAAGGGTGAGATTGTAGGCCGGTGCCTTTGATGGGGTGTGGATAGTGTCAACAACACCGTCAGAGACGATACCTTTGTTTCTATTCCAGGTCTTGTTTTTATCTTTTGAGCTAGATCCCGATTCAGACTTGTCCTTTTGAAGTGTGATTTCTCCTTTCTTGACAAGTACTTTCTCAATCTTGATTGCATTATCCACCATTTTATCAAAAGATACATGATCTTGCATTTGCAATGGATAGTTGAGCTCTGGAACAAGGTTATTGATAAAGATTTCAAGTTTCTCCATTTCGGGAATTGGTCTAGCATATAAAGAAAACTTCTTTCGCCACCTCTTGAGAAAAGTTAGGAATGATTCCCCTGGATATTGCTTGAGGTTACAGATATCGATCATGGTAATCGGATGTTGAATATTGTAGGAATATTGTTGATAAAACAATTTAATCAATTCCTCAAAAGTTTTGATTGTAGAAGGTAATCTTGAAAACCACTGAATGGATGCTCCTCCCAAGGATCTAGGAAAAAGACGCATTAGATAAGTCGGTTCATGCATGAATTCCATGGATTGTGTACAAAACTCTCTGACATGATCTTGAGGATCAGAGTGCCCGTCATATTTGTCATACTTTGGTATCTCCACTCTTTTTGGGAATGGAGGCATATACAAGTCTTTGTCAAAAGGGAAAGGACAAAGGGCCTCCATGGAGAATTCCTTGGGTTCCTTCTCTTTCTCAATTTTATTCATTTTGACCTGCATAGCGTGCAGCTGGTTCATTATGGCCGTCATCGGAGTTTCTTCCTTATGTGTGATGATATCTTCGACATTGAAGTGAGGAGGAAGTTTAGCTCCTTCTTGGGCTAATTGCAAAAAGTATGCCTCTCTATCCATTTTCAAGAAATGCCTCATCATTCTTTTGAATTCATTGTCATTCTGACACCGATGGATTTCAGAGAGTGTAGGGTCTTGGTCGGCATTATGTTGAGAGTGGTGTCCCTGGGATCCTCCTCCTAGAGAACCATGGTTTGTCCCTGCTTGAGACATGGTAGGAGTTTTTGGGCTCCCTGGAATAGATTGAGGAAGAGTTTGTTGATTACCTCTGTGAGTTGATAGAGGAGGTCTGTAACCAATTTTCAATCGAAAGTTACCGAGACCGTCGTCTTCGTAGATACCTGACTTGATGAGTTGTTCAAGAGTTGGACTCGGGGTATTGGTCAAAAGTAAGTTTTGAGATGTTTCTTCTGATTTCTTGTGTGAAGAAGCTCTGGTCTCCACCATTAACTTTGAATGAAACAGAAGAAAAGGATGAAGACAACTGAAGAACAATTTGATTTGAGAAAATTGGATGACGCAACCTTGTCAAGATTATGATAGTTTTGAAGATCTGATGAGATGTGGGTGAAGGAAACTGTGCCCTGGATGCATGGGATAGATCGCCCAAAAGATAGCGGACACGAGTTCTCAACACTTAGTTTGTTTTTGAAGATTGATTGATTGAAGATTGATAGTTATGACAAGGTTTTGACACGAGATAAAAAGGACTCAAATTGATCAAACAGAAGACTAGATCGGATTCAAAAGATCAAACTCAGAAAATGGTAGAATGCTCAATAGCTACTGCTCTGTTCTGACACAATGATATTTTTGACAGATTCTGGAACTAGGCTGGAAACATTGGATATCTTGCAATTTGACAATTTCTGACAACTTTCTCAAATTTTTCCAAACAACACTCTGCAGACTCTTACGACACTGGGTAGTCTATGAAATGACAGTTGCTAAACTCATACGACAGTTGGGTAATGCTGAAATGACACTTGACAAAACTCGTACGACTTTTGAATTCTTGAAATGACTTTTGACTCCAGAAAGAACTTTACGTCAATTTTTGCAAAATTTAAGATTTTCAGTTTTGGATTGTTTGCAAATTGTACTGTCTAGATTTTGAAGGTTATACCAGATTTGATCATTTTTAATAGCCAAGTAGATAAATAAGCACACAGAATAGCAAGCAAGTGATTCCAAGCACGTCTGAAAATAATGATCAAGGGCAAAAGCAACCTTGCGCATGAACAATCAAGTGACCAAATTGTGCTAATCCCTGAGAGTACTAATTGTGTATGTTCTGAAAAGTTTTGCAATAACACACATATACCTGAGAATGAAAAATTGGCCTCTCTAAGGTTTTTAGTAATGGTTTGACTCTGCAACTTTTATGATTCAAAGGGGTGAACTCCAATCCCGGCGCACCAGGGTTTTGACACAGTCCGAGAACTTAATCTTCAAGAGCTGCTAGGGAGATCTGACAACCCAACAATGAACCATACCCGTGGAGATTTCTTCCACAAGGACATTTATATAGCGGTTGTCACTACCATGGCGAAAATGGCTATTACCGCTTGAGGTTCTGTCAATGCAGTTTGCCCTGTGAAGGGATTGTCCGCTACGGTTAACCCTCTCTAAAGATGACTCACAATAGTATACCACAAGGGGACTTGGCTCTAGATTCAAGGTTTTGACACCTCTTCACTTTTAACCCAAACAAAGCAAGCAGATTAATTCGACACGCTAAGACAAAGTTTTGTTCCACCAAGGTCTGTGATATCAACTCCACGTGATCTATCAACCTCTCCGGGGAGAGAATGTATCAATCAATAAGAGAAGACGCACTAACCAATTTTGATTCACCAAAGCTTGTGATATCAACCCCACATGATCTATCAACCTCTCCGGAGAGAGAATGTGTCGATCAATAAGAGAAGACTCACTAACTAAGTTGAATGTGAAACGCACTAAGTATCCTCCCTACCTACAAGGATTCTATCGTCAAGAAGGATTTCGCTAGGAATCCAATCTCTCAAGAATCACAAATAGTGTTCATAGGGCCTAATTACTATGTGAGCACAGATGTATGTTCCGAAAGCAAATCTACCAAAAGCATCCAAAAAGTAGAAAGAGGAACACTTAACGTTTAAAGCGAATATGAGATGATTCCACAAGGTGGAACACTTAACACCTCACACAAGCTAAAAACGAGTCCACAACTTAGAAAACAAGGGAGTTCCTAAAAGCACAAAAGGGTTGCCAAGTGGAACATTTAACGCTTCTGTCCTGTTGACCCCTCCCCTTTATGGCGCTGAGATTGCAACCACGGGGCGGAAATGAGGGGCCGGCGGATTAGCGAGTCCAATAACCCAAGATAGCAATCAAGATCAATCACAAGTATTCTAAGACTACTTAATGAATCCTTAAGGGTTCACAACCTAGTATCAATTATGCAAGTGTGTAGAAATAGATCAAAAGCATGAAAAGATGCACACAAGCTTGACACATAAGAGATTTATTTTAAGTCCCAAATCAAAATATTATTAGATGAAGGAGAATACCTGGGATCCTTGCAACGCGCTTAGTAGATTTTACTTGATTTTTAGCAATTTTTGTTGAGCTTTTCCATGCAAGCAAGTGACGAACTCTCCAACAAGCAAACAAGCAAACAAGATATGCAAAATATATTCAACTTATGAAAACCATAGGGTTAGCTCTAAAAATCAATTATTATCAGTAATAATAACCAGCAATCAACCCAAATGACAACTCATATCATTCATTGAACCATGTAAAAAAAATAAGTGCATACCCATCACAAAACTTTATTTTTTTTGCTGCATTTGACCTAGTCAACAAGATATAATTTTTTTGATATGATTTTGGCCACAAAAATAGAAATTCAGAATAGAGACCCCTGCTAAAAAATAGAGAGCTTTCCAAAAATGCAAAAATTTTAGAAAAACCTCTTCATTTGTGCCCTAGAGACCCATTTTATCAATACAGACCAGTTTTTGTAAATTGACTATTTGAGCTATGATATCATGTCCAAATTTAAAACACAAAGAATGGACCCCCTGTAGAATTTAAAGAGCTTTCCGAAAATATAAATTTTTTTGAAAAATATGCTGATTTGCGTCAGATATTAATTTTTTCCGTAATTTCAAGAAAAAATTATTAAAAATTCAAAACATCTCAGAAAATTCTAAATTTTTTACTGTAGCTTCCATGACATGTCACCAACTTGCAAAAAAAATTTCAGATCAAAATTCCAAGCCGTTTGGGAGATAAAATTAAATCTTTGAAACTTTGGGGTTTTAGCTCCAAAAAAATCAAAACCAGCATGCAAAGGTGGGTTGCCCCACGGTGGGCGCCAAAAATGTGTGTGTGAAAATTATACCTGATCTGTAGACACAACACTCAGTAAAACATTAGAGGTTAGCTATAATCAAAATCATGCAAAATTGAAAGCTATCTAACCAAGCGATTTACTGCCTTCTAATAGGTGCGAGATTAATGTTCTCAGATTGTAATCAAGATCAGTGACCTAGACGACACCTAAATGAAGGATTTGAATGCAAAAGATGGATATGGAATAAATGCAATTAAGCTATTTTTTGGATTTTTCTATGCAATAATAATTGTAAAAACTGATATGAAATCTATGCTAAATGAAATTGATATGCTATGAATGCTATTGAAAATTGATATGCTATGAATCTAACAATGATATGTAATATGAATGCAAAAAAAATAAGATTGATCTCACAAAGCTTTGAATTCGCAAGTTGATTCCTCAGTCTCCAATTCTCCAGCGTGATTGTGCAAAATATGAGATGATTTGTGAAGAGCTGAAGCCTTAATTTATAGAAATCCAGGGCTTTGGAGGTGCATGAATAAAAGCCATAAATCACTCAAATTAACTCATCTTGATTTTTGAGTTATCTGATCATAAAAGATAGTTAATTCTCAAAATCATGCAAAAACATGCAAAAACAGCTTTTTAACTCAAATTAGAGTTTAGATCAGCTTTTTGAACTCCAAAAGGATGTTGAGTTCCAAAAAGTCAATAACTTGCATTGATTTTCTGATTTGGAGTTTAACTGTTTCTTTTGAATATGCATAATAATTAAGAATTAAATAAATAAATAAAGTGATTTATCCTCAACTCAACTGATTTTTGAAAATAAATAATTAATTTATGGGTTAATTAACTATTTATTCAAACTTTTATTAAAAATTATATTATTAAATAATGACAACATGCTTTAATTAATTAAATAAGAATTTAATCAATTAAAGATAGGAATTTTGATTTATTGTCAAAATTAAATAATATAATTAATAATAGATAGAATTAAATTTAATTACATAATTAAGTGGCAAATATTAAATCTAATTAATTAAATATGAAAATATTCAATTAATCAAATTTTAGGATAAATGTGATTTATTGCCAAATAATTATAAAATTAAAGATAATTAAGATAATTAGGAATATTACTAGGAATATTCTCCGATGCAAAATTTAAGATAATCAATTAGATTTGATGATGTTTAGATGTGCCTTAGATTAGGACTTTGATGTCGATTTCATATGATTTGATGATATAGGAGGTTAATGAACTTATAGCCCATTTTTGGGGTATTACAAGGTTGACCTAACAGTCATATGTTAAATCCTTTGAACAAGGTTGCATTCTAATGGAGTGTATGTAAGTCCTATGACAAGGCTCACTTTTAACAGGGTGATTGAAATCCTTTAACTGGGTCACACTTGACAGTGTGTATTGTAACCTTTGATAAGGTTGACTTTTTACCGAGCTCACTTCAGAAGAGTGAAAATAATAGTAACATGTTACAAAGTGGTTTTTCCCAAATTGAGTTTCCACTATAAATCCTGGTGTTAATACTTGTGTGAATGTTTTGGTTTGAACATTTCTGTGTTTTACAAGTTAAGTTACAACTGGGTAGTGGACTGCATTGTTAGATGTTTCTATTATTGAATCAGTGATGACCAAGTTTGTTTTGGTTATTGGATCTGATTTAAAGAAAAGATTTTAAGTTTGTTTTATACATCAAGACCTAAGAACAACTGATTCACCCCCCCTCTCTGTTGTTCTAAATCATATTAACACGTATGACATGTGTATAAAATCCTATTTAGTAGACAAGAATGTATTGCATTGCTATCTCATATAGTGGGATAATGAAGAGTGTAGGAACACATGTTTTCACAACTAGAAAAGGGTCTTTTTCAGATTGAAAGAAGTGTTTTCAATATGCTTTTAAGATTGGACATATTTTAAAAGTTAAGAGAAATACAAAACAAAATTAAAAAGATAAAATATACACTTTTCATCTCCATATTCAACTAAACATTATCAAATATTTCAATAAATTCAACTCTAAAATCAAACTTTAATTAGAGGAAGATAAGAAGTAATTATCTAGTACACGCCATGTTCCATATGTTCTTTTAACTTATGTGGAAACTAGCTCAATAATGAGCACTATTTTTGAATAGTCATTCCCTATTAGAAACTATCAACTAAATTTAAAGTTGTTCAAGCAATCCTATTGATTGTGTGATATATATTTTCAAATAAAAAAATAGAATATTTAAAAATTTAGATGTTATCTAAGAAAAAATGGGTCTGAAATTTCACAATAGACTTGAGATGTTGGAGGATGAGTTTGAGAACAAGTTTTTTATATCATCATGATGTCAGCCATATAAAGAGTTGCACACTTGAATGATCACTCTTGATATCCCATAATAACCAGTCAAACTTTTTTGAGATTCCGTAACGTAATAACCATGCAAACTTTTTTGATATTCCACAATAACCATGCAATTCTCACGTAGAAAAGGATAAGGTCCAGTACAAACTTTGACTTTGTATCCAAACACACTGAAAGTTATGATAAGCATAACCATAGCCTGTCATATTTTATACGTAGAAAAACAGGCAACATAAACAGTTAAACAGAAGTGTTTTTCTGACTTTCTGTTTGAGTTGGTGAGACTGAATTCCTGTTAATGACACGTTGCAGAGAATTCCCAATAGAAAAACAAGCACATGGGTTCTGAAAATGACCAGCATTTCCGACAGGAATGGAGAATGAATAAGATAATTGTTGTCTTCATTTTCCTGGTAAATTTCAAGGCGTCGGTGACCTAAAACTTTTTTGTCTAGAATTAGATTGCTACTATAGTGGAATGATATGGTTTTACATCAGATGAAATTAAATTTATCTGGTTAAATTGTTGTTGTCCAAATTGGTAGGTAATAAATTATAATCAGAATAGTATTTTTATATTTGGGTGTTCATTATATTAGGAACATATATATGGTTTAAAAAAAATTATTTAGAGATTGTTTAGGTGAAGTTTTCATTTTGACAAGATTACTCTTCTTTTGTTAGATGAAAAAATGAGGGGTTAGAAAGATCTTTATGTCTTTGAAGTATGGGAATTAAACTAATTGCATAATAAGTATAGAAATTAGAAACAAAGTTGGAATTAACTCGAAGTCAAATATAACCAAAAGCATTTGTCTGAAGAGTATTCAACAATTAAGCAACAACCACAAGACAACATAAGATAGACTAGGGCAAGCCTAGAATACTAATCACTATTGTACATTCCTATTATTTTGCCTTAAAATTAATCAGATATAAGTCTACATCCTTGTCTTCCATAGCTTTTACTCCCAAGTCTTTAACCTTTTGTTGTTCCTAGAGTCTCAATATAGCTATTTTTCTTGAATATGAAGCATTCTTTTAGCATTTTAATTGTAGTGACAAAATTCTTTTTTGATTAGATAGAGAAAATGAAGGGTTGGTAGACCTCCACATCTTCAAAGTGTGTGAATCAATATAATTGTACAAGTATAGAAATTAGAAACAAGGTTGGAACCAATTCAAAGTCAAATACAACAAAAACAACTGCCCTCACAGTAGTCAATACTTAATTAACTACTACAAGACAATAAAGATAGACTAGGGCAAGCCCATAGTGCTCATCGCTTTTGTAAATTTTTATTCTTCCTTCGTAAAATTAATTATATTTAAATTCAAATCCTTCTCTTCCAGAGCTTTATCTTTCTCCTAAGTGTTTAACCTTTTGATGTTTCTAGTATCAATATAGTTGTTTTTCTTGAATTTGAAGCTACGCTTTAGCATTTTAATCGTAGTTACAAAATTCTTTATGGTCATTTTTCTTAATTGAATAAAATTTTCTAGATTTTCCTTTCAAGGCTTATTTTCAACTATAACTTTGTTTGATCCTCTACTTTATCTTTGAAATATTTTTTAGATAGGAAAAAGAAGGGGCTTGAAAGGTAGTCATATCTTCAAATAGTATTGTAACTTGTATATATGAAATAGTAGAAATTAGAAAGAAGATTTCAGCTAACTCTAAGTCAAATACAACAAAAATCAATAGACCCAATAGTAGTCAACATAAATAACTAATACAAAACAACAAAAGATAGACTAAGGAAAGCCTAAAACATTTGTTGCTTTTATAACTTCCTATTCTTTTGGAATAGATTGATCAGGTATAAATCCACATCCTTGTCTTCTGTAACTTTATCTTTCTCCCAATATTTTAACATTTTGTTATTCCTAGTCTCAATGTAATTGTTCTCTTTGACTTTGAAGCCATCTTTTAGCATTTCACATTTTAATTTTAGTTTGGTCATTTTGTTTAATTGGATAACCTTTTCTAGGTTCTCTTTTAGATTTATTCTCCTTTGTAACATTGTCTATCATCTCCTTTATCTTTGGAATCTTTTCTTTGAGAATGCTTTATTTGTTTTATTGCAAATTGTCATGCACTGTTATGTGTTTTTTCACATTTTGTGTTAATTTGCCATTGTCCTTAAGAATTGACTTTATGATACATTTATAAAGGTTGATATCATTTTTAGTAGATTAGATTTTGTTTTGAGAATTTTGGGGATTGTAATTATTGTCCTTCATTTGTTACTCCAGTATATCTATTTCGCATAATGTTTTTTTCTTTTGTAGCTTAGGTCCCCTTTCTTGTCTTTCTCTTGTCTTTCTTAACCCTTCAACTACCGTTTGAATAATCATAGGAAGATGTTAGCAACTCTAAATAGGAAGAATTTGATTGAATTTCTTCTACACCAATGATATTGTTCTTGTTCTCACCCTTTCTCCAATTAAAAGGCCTTCTCTAGGGGTGTTGTATAAGGCAATTTTAGGGATTTTGGAAGGGCCATTCTTAACCCTAACCAAGGTTTCTAAGAGTATTAAACCCAAATAAAGCCAACCTCTTCATAAATAATCCTTGGGGTGCTCCATGAATATGAATAATATATCCTATAAAGATTATCATATTTAATAAACAAGAACTAGAAGAGTAGTCTACATTTAAGTGTTTAGAACAATATGAGATTTATGACATGTACTTCTTTAGACAAATTAATAACTCTATTCAAAATCTTATTCATCATGACAGTAATTTAAAAAAAAAAATATTTACGATCAATATAGTCAAATATAAAATTCACATTCTTAAGATTGATAAAAATAGCTCTATATTTTCAACAACAATTTCAAAGAAATATTTTTAAAATTATATTTTATCATTCTTCCCTGAAAGCAATTTTTAATTAAAAAATACATTTTTTTAATGTCCATTATTACTACAGGTCAATTCTAAATAAATTTATGGTGCTCTTCAGCAATACAGAAAAGCCTACAATTAAAAAATAAAATTAAAAAAATTAGAACGATCAAATATCACAAAACTGTTTCGTTTTATGGACTTGAATAATTTGCTGAAAGTTATCATGTGGAGATGATTACATGAAATACGTTTCCTTTTTTGTCTCATGCGGAACTAAATTTAAATCAATCAATTCACTCCTCGTAGTACTCGTGGCACGAATACCAAGATGAGAGCATTAACGTACGGCATACATCATAACTAATGGGACCCAATTCTAATTGCTCTCTTCATTATTGATTTGGTGTATTATTTAGAACTATATAAGGGTGATCTTTAGAGGTTTGGTTTCATTCCAACCAGTTTAGTGCATGAAGACAGTTCTAAAAGGGTGGAAAATCATAGTTCAACATGTTAAGTACAATTGGCGAAGATGTTGGAAAGTGAAGATGTCGATATATGATAAAAAGCCATCTATTAAGGTTCAAATTCAAAGGTACATTCGGTTTAGATTCAACATTTAGGTAACTTCGACATATAAAATCTTGATGAATGTGACTACTTAATCAAAAGGTGAGTTATGGGTTAGTGTATGTTTGCTCAAGTTGTTGTAATTTGCTATTTAAAGATAGAGATGTCAACATATATGTATAGGTGAAGATGAAGATGATGGCAATTGAAGATGTCAATATGTAATAGAAAAGTCATCCATCGAGGTTCAAACCCCAAAGGTGTATAAAATCCTTATGTATGTGAGTCCTTAGCTTAAGGATGAGTTCTAGGTTAGGGTGTCCTTGCTTAAGTTGTTGTAATTTGCTATATAAAGATAGATATGTCAACATCTATGTAAAGTTGATGTTTCCATTAAAAAAATAGGATTGAAAGTATTTTGACAATGGATATGATTAATTAAGAATAATTTGATTTATTATATAAGTTTTAATATTTAGAATTTTAAACAATTTTAAAAAAAGGGTGTTTAAAGTTGTCTATATAATAATAAAAGTAATTGCATTCATTTGATAAAACATGTATTTGTATTAGTTATTTTTATAATATATTTTATGAAAAAAAGTGGGTGGAGATTGTTACATTCCAAAGATTAGGTAACATAAAGTCTTATATATATCCAAAGAGAAATAAAGTTGTAAAACATCTTAATGTGGTTTCTATACATCTTCAGTTCTATGTCCATCAAGAATAGACTCCCAACAAATAAAATCACCATCTAAATTATACTCATTAGATTGTACTTCCTGAAAATGTTGAGAATCAACATTGGTAGAAGTGGCTAGGGAGAGCTAGGGGAATTCACCACAATCTAGAAACTCTAAATCTCCTTTGGAGTGGTAATTAGGGGGAGGTGAATGATAATAAGAAGGCTAGGAAAAATCATATGAACTATGGTCATAAGATCTGTACTAAGAAATATGAGAATGATCACATTCATAAGTAGTTTGATTTAGGGGCTCATCCCATAGTGTGTCGATTAAGTGGTGGTATTGTTGTGGTGACCAACAAGGTTTAAGCCCTCACTAGGCCATTGTGTTAGGATTAACAAGGCAGAAATAACAATTATGTGCAAATATAACTAATATCAGAAAATAATAAACCACACAGAATAGAACACAAGACACACAGATTTAACGTGGTTCACCCAATCTTTGGGCTACATCCACCAACAGCGAGTCCAATATTATTATTATCCAGTAATTACAACCTGATTACAATCTGTAATCCCTTACAGCCCAATTCTGCCGCAAGTACTAAAATCATACATAATGAAAATCCCTAACCCTAAGCCATATTATACAATATTTTCCCGCTTTAGGGTTAGAATGAGTTATAAGTAGTCGGCCCAAATAACTGAAAAGTAGTCAGCCTCAAACTTCGGCGAGGTCGGGAGGAAAAGTGTACAGTACTTTCCTGGATAGTACTTTCCTGATTAGTCACCACAAGCTAACAATCTCCCACTTGGTGACTGATCAGTATCCACACTATACTAAAAAACCTCCCACTTGGAGACTGATTCTGTAGCAATACCGCTACCCACAGGAGGCTCCCACTGGATTGAACCACCTTGGACTTAGCTGTTCCTTTATTTTGTTCAGTCTAGAAGACCAACTGAAGCTGAACATGAGTTCAACTTCTCCCTTGTTACTACCTTTGTAAACATATCTGCTGGATTATCATCAGTATGAATCTTTTCCAGCCTTAACTGTCCATCATGCAAAACTGATCGAATGAAATGGTACCGCAACTGTATGTGTTTTGTCTTTGAGTGCAAAGCAGAATTCTTTGCAAGATGAATGGCACTTTGGCTATCTGTATGTAGAAAATTATCCTTTTGTGGATGTCCCAATTCTTCCATGAAGAATTGAAGCTATATCATCTCCTTGGCTGCCTCTGTAGCAGCAACATACTCTGCCTCTGTAGTGGATAAAGCAACCACCTTTTGTAGTCAAAAAATCCAACTCACTGCTGTCCCCCCAACAGTAAATATATAACCTGTAGTACTCCACCTGCTATCTATATCTCCTGCCAAATCTGAGTCAACATAGCCTTGTACAGTAGTAGTAGAACCCCCAAAGTGTAAACACTTACTGGATGTGCCTCTCAAATATTTGAGAATCCATTTGACTGCATTCCAATGCTCAATACCAGGGTTACTCATATAACGGCTAACGACTCCCACTGCGTGTGCAATATCTGGCCTAGTACATACCATAGCATACATTAAGCTCCCTACAGCTAAAGCATAAGGTACTTTAGACATTTTAGTCTCTTCTTCTGGTGTCTTGGGACACATATCCTTAGTCAATTTCAAATGACCAAGCAAAGGTGTGCTGACAGCTTTGGCATTTTCCATAGAGAAACATTACAACACCTTCTCAATATAATCAGCCTGAGATAGAGACAATTTTCTATTTTTCCTATCTCTACAAATTTTCATACCAAGGATTTGTTTTGCTGCCCCCAAATCCTTCATTGCAAAAGATTTTGCTAACTGTTGTTTCAACCCCTTAATGTGATTCATGTTAGACCCAGCTACAAGCATATCATCAACATATAAACATAAAATAATGTAGCTGTCATCATCCAACCTCTTAAAACAAACACAATGGTCAGAATGACACCGACTATATCCATGCCCATTCATAAAAGTGTCAAATTTAATATACCATTGCCAAGGTGCTTGCTTCAAGCCATATAAACTTTTCTGCAATCTACACACCAAATTCTCCTTACCCTTGACCTCAAAGCCTTGTGGCTGAACCATATATATTTCTTCATCCAAATCACCATGAAGAAAGGTTGTTTTAACATCAAGCTGCTCTAAATGCAAATCTTCAGTAGCTACAATACTTAAAATAGTACGAATAGAAGTCATTTTAACAACTGGAGAAAATATCTCATCAAAATCAATACCATGTTTCTGTGCAAATCCTTTTACGACTAATCTGGCTTTAAATCTTTTCGTACCTCCATCCTCTTCTTTTATCCTGTAAACCCATTTATTCTGTAAAGCCCTTTTACCTGCAGGTAACTTACATAAATCTCATGTCTGATTTTTCAGCAAAGAGTCCATTTCATCTGTCATTGCAGACTCCCACTGAAGCTTTGTATCCACCTGCACAGCTTCATTATAACATTCAGGTTCACCAGCATCTGTTAACAAAATAGAATACAAAGATGGAGAAAATCTTTCTGGAGGTCTACTTAGCCTTGTTGACCGTCTAACACTCACTGGGGTGTGTGGTATTTGTTGTTGCTGGTGTTGCGGAGCATAAGGAACTATTGCAACATGAACTTGTGGAGTATCATCCAGTACTACATAGTCATTTTCTTTCTTCTCATGCTGCAGCAACAGATTTTTGTACAATACTTTCTCATTGAATATGACATCCCTGCTTCTTACAATTTTATGATTTTCAAAATTCCAAAGCCTATAACCAAATTCATCAATGCCATACCCAACAAATACACATTTCTTTGACTTAGCTTCTAGCTTGGTTCTATTTTCAGAATCTATAAGTGCAAAAGCTTCACAACCAAAAGTTTTGAGAAAAGAATAACTCACCTTCTTACCACTCCATGCTTCCTCTGGGATACCACAGTCCAAAGGAGTAGAGGGGCCTCTATTGATTAAATAAACAGTAGTGTTCACTACCTCTGCCCACATATTTTTGGGCAGCCTAGCATGCAACCTCATACTCTTTGCACGCTCCATTATTGTACCCTGTTCATGCGTTCAGCCACTCCATTTTTTTGTGGAGTCCTTGGTACAGTTTTCTGCCTATGAATACCATTAGAGGAACAATATTCTTCAAATTCTATGCTGCAATACTCACCACCATTATCAGATCTGAGACATTTTAACTTTTTACCAGTCTCATTCTCAACCAAGCATTTCTATTTCTTAAAAGTTTGAAATACATCAGATTTCTGTCTAAGGAAATAAATCCATACTTTTCTTGTTGCATCATCTATAAATGTAACATAATACAGAGAGCCACCAAGGGAAGATACCTGAGCTGGTCCCCATACATCTGTATGCACAAGCTCAAATCTCTCATTTTTCTTTTCCTTCCCACTCTTCACAAAACTAACTCTCTTTTATTTTCCATAAACACAACTTTCACAGAAATCCATATTGACACATTTCAGACCAGGTAAAACTTTCTTTGAATGAAGTAATTTCATACCTTTTTCACTCATGTGCTTGAGTCTATTGTGCCACAGTGCTGTGTCAGAATCTACAGCAACAGTTTGATGTTCTTCCTGCTCAACTGCAGCCACTGTTCCTGAACATTCATTATCTTCTGAAATAATTAAAGTAGAAGGAACAATATGACCTATACAAAGATATAAGGTGCCTACTTTCACACCTTTTGCTACTACTAAGGAACCTTTTGAAACCTTTCAATTTTTATCATTAAAAGTAACTGTGCAACCCTCATCACCCAGTTGCCCTGCTGAAATTAAATTCCTACTCAGCCTTGGAACATGTCTTACCTCTTGTAGTAGCCAATGATTCCCATTCTGAAATTTAATCTTAATTTTTCCCTTTCCAACAATCTGACAGGGTTCATTATCTCCCAAATAAACTAGCCCAAAATCCCCTTGGACATAATCAACAAAATAACTTCTATGGGGTGTAGCATGAAATGAAGCCCTAGAATCTAAAACCCATGAATCATCAATACTTTCTAAGGACAAGAGCAAAGCATCCTCCTCGGATTTGTTACTTACCACATTTGCCTCCTTGTTTCCATCATTTTTGTCTCCTTGATCTTTCTTCCGAGACCAACAATCTTTCTTCTTATGATCTGGTTTTCCATAGTACCAGTAATCATTTGGCCCTTTAGATTCGGACCTCTTTCCCTTTGATTTTCCTCTTGATTTCCCATGATTTCCAGAGTTGTTTCCTCTATCTCTTGTTCTGCCTCTGCTTTCTGTGTTCAATACACTACCCGATGTGGATGCCTCTGAGCTTTTCCTATGAATTTCCTCACTCAATATAACACCAATAACATCATCATACTTTAGGGTATTAGAACCAGAAATAGAATTACTAACAGCCATTACCAAGCCATTCCAGCTTTCTGGCAAAGAACACAAAATCAAGAGAGCCCTAACCTCTTCATCAAAAGTAATTTTAACTGAGGTTAATTGACTTGTAACTGTATTAAACTCATTCAAATGATCAGTAACTGATCCACCTTCTACCATTTTCATATTAAATAAATGCTTCATAAGAAATACCTTGTTTGAAGCTGAAGGCTTTTTATACAACTTCGCTAGGGTTTCCATCAGATCTTTAGCTGTTTTTGCTTCAGTAATATTGAATGCCACCGATTGTGCCAGGCTTAGACGAATACTCCCCAGTGCATTCCTATCCAAAATATCCTAATCCTCCTGAGACATTGATTGCTCTTTCTTGGCTACTCCCTCTAATGGCCGCCATAGATCCTTCTGATAGAGATAATCCTCCATTTGCATCTTCCATAACTAAAATTTCTGCCCATTAAACTTATCAATGTTTAGCCTACCCTCGTCTGCCATTTCTCCCACTTAACCGAGAGACTCTCCCACTAACTCGTGAGACCTGCTTCAGAGAATAGATGAAAGAACGAATGAAATAACCTCACTCTGATACCACTTGTTAGGATTAACAAGGCAGAAATAATAATTATGTGCAAATATAACTAATATCAGAAAATAATAAACCACACAGAATAGAACACAAGACACACAGATTTAACGTGGTTCACCCAATCTCTGGGCTACGTCCACCAATAGCGAGTCCAATATTATTATTATCCAGTGATTACAACCTGATTACAATCTATAATCCCTTACAACCCAATTCTGCCGCAAGTACTAAAATCATACATAATGAAAATTCCTAACCCTAAGCCATATTATACAATATTTTTCCGCTTTAGGGTTAGAATGAGTTATAAGTAGTCGGCCCAAATAACCAAAAAGTAGTCGGCCTCAAATTTTTTTTCAAATGTACCCCGGCGAGGTCAGGAAGAAAAGTGTTCAGTACTTTCCTGGATAGTACTTTCTTGATTAGTCACCACAAGCTAACACATTGTGATTGCATACTTGTGTCTTCACTAATCTAATGTGCTATTGGTTTTGAGCCTCATAATTGATAATTGAGGATGAGGTCCCATGTTTGTGACCTCATCAATTCATAGTTTTGGGTCAAAAGCGTTTCACATAGTATCGAAAGGTGTATCATGCCAATCTCACTAGTCATGTTGATTAAACTCTATTAAAAGGGGAATGTGAAGTTAATACTTAATAAAGCTATAGAAACTATACAAGGAGCATACATCATGTTCTACAATGATGGATGGACAAAATTTGAATTGCACCTTAGGCGGGAAACTTTATGTTGGCCCTGTGCTCTAGGATGCATGCAGTAAGGAAGGTTCATGGTCTGCAGGTGACTCTGTTGGTGTTCAGGGTGATGGAGTTGACCCAGATGTTGCGGACCCACATAGGAGTGTCGATTAGGGTGGGGGGGGGGGGGGTCCTCCACATACTAAGAATATGCATTTGTCAGTCTGGATACCTATGGAGACCTTGCACCCTTGGTCTTCCCTTTTTGGTGTTAAACAAAGTGGGAAATCTTCCTTCCTTTAGGTACAAAACATCTCTGATCCTTCCCAAGGGAAATTTGCAATTGTTGTCCTCGACCTGATTATTGATGTATACACTTAAAAATGGCTTCATTAATTAATTAAATATTTATTATTTAATTAATATTGACTTGATAAATTGATTAAATATTTATTATTTAATTAATAATTATTTCTTCTATTTATTAAATAGATTATTCAATTTATTTAGTAAATTCACTATAGTCTATTCTTCTATCCTAAGTCTTCTAATTAGTCTTATTAAAGTGATTTAATTAAATATATAATCACCTAAATATGACTAAGTACTCTAGTCCACCTCACTTACCTAGTCACCTGACACATCACTTTGGCTAAAATAAATAATTATTATTAATTATTTATTGATAATTATCCTCACCCACACATGTCCTATTCTTAAGGGCTATGTGGCCTCATAGGATTTGGCCTCATGACCACATGTCCTCTCTTAAACTAAGTCAAGAGACATGCCCTATTCCTAAGGGGCTTCTCAAGCCACCTCTAAGGGTCAAAGGTGACTCATGGGACACTTGTGCCAAGAGTCCTCATGAGGAAAAAGTCCTTCCCTCTTCCTCTCTTTGGTCTTTATGAGACACTTGATATGTGTCTTTCCCTTCCACCTTGTTCTCCTCCATGTCAATGTGAGAGGAACATCATCCCTATTCTTCCTCTCACATTCCAACTACATCCCCCTTTCTCTCAACTCTTTCAACCAAGTCAATCCTAGCCCTAGGATCTTCCACCTTTCATTCTCCACCGTAGGATTGTGCCACCTAGGCTTAGATCCTCCAAAACTCTATAAAAGGAGCCTCATTTCCCCTTTGTGAGATAATAGTGAATAGGCAATCAAGCAATCAAACATTCTAGCAATCAAGAAATCAAGCATTCTAAGAGCATTTCAAGAGCATTGAAGCATAATCAAGCCATTTTCATATCACTTGCATCTCATTCACCACATTTGCATAATTAAGCTTTAGTTTTGCATACATTCATCATCAATCTCCACACTTTGGTATCATCTTCAGCAAGAGGCTTCATTTGGAAATCTGAGAGCTCAACATCCTCAAGAAATCAAGGCTAGGAGGGCAATGGAGACAAGCTACATGGTAGGTGAAGGTAAAACCTTGTTTTAGCTTCATTTTTAGTGTATTCTTCATTGTTGTTTGCTAATTAGTTTGATTTGTTAATCTTAGAATAATTAATTTATCATTTAGAGTAGTTAGACATCTAATTTGCATACATTTTTGGCGCCCACCATGTGGCAACCCACATTTTTAACATTCTATTTTTAGTTTTCCGTTTGCAAATTTTTCTATAGGTCGCTTCTATGCATTTGTACTTGATTCTTGCGCATACATCCATTTCTATTGCGCATCCATTTTGACATTTTTTGCAATCTATCTTTTTCATTTTCCTACACATTTACCTTAAGTTTTTGTGTTTTTAACATTTTCTGCTGCGCATTAGTTCTTTCTGCACATTGGTTCCATAGCACTGCACATATATTTTGTTTCACTATGCATTCATACATTCTGCGCATTTATCCAGTCTTGTTGCGCATTCACATCACTGTTTTGTGCATTTGTTACTTATTGTAGTAAAATTTAGTTTTCTGTTAGTTTTGATTTTAGCTAACCCTTGACAAGTTTATGTTCGTTCTGGTAGTCTCTAGGCTATTTTTGCAGGATGTTATTTTGAAGACCCCATTACTAAATTTCTAACAAGTTTGTTTGCAGGATTCTTAAGGGGTTTTGCAAAATAAACTATAACCTTGTTTGGGCTTTAAAATAGAACATGTTTTTGATTTGTGTGTCTTCTTTAGCATAGATTAAGTGTCTGTTGTGTCTTGCTTAATAGCTATCTATAATCCCAAAATTATAGCAATGTATCCTCTCCCCTCGCCATTCGTGGACCTTGGGTGTAAGAGAAACTGTTATAATTTTTAGAGGGCGGTCTTTGGTGGGAAAAGAGGTACTCACCCCAAGGAACGACCCAATTGGTAATAGGCTAAAGCCAATCCCTTCCAAACTGGTATATAAAAAATGCCAGTGTGATTAGTCTCACATTAGACAGGTGTGAATTCGTTGTGGCAACTAAAATCTCCTCCAGTACCCTAGTGGTGCGTTAAAGTCCTACTTAGTAGAGGTGAAAGCCTTGTTTTGAAAGGATTGGGAGAGCCCCCTTAATTGGGAAAATGACTTGATCACAACCACCTGAATAGATGTCCTTATTAACTACTTTTGTATAGTGGCCAAAAACCTTCTATTTACTGGTTCAAGGGGTCACCCAAGCCCGTGAAGACACCCCAAATTACTCACGGTTCATAGTAGAGATAGCAGTTCTTTGGAAAGTAATGACCCATTGAATTCAGAACTTGGTGTGCCTCAAAAGTGAGTGCACTATAAGGAGGAACCCGTACCTCCAAGTTTCTAGGCTGTTCGTTGTGGATTTGTGTGGCTAGATTTTATTATCCTAGTGGGGATTCAGCAGATATCGTCCTTGCCAACCTTAGGATTGTAAGCGTGTTTGTACATTCATACTAGAACAATTAGATTAAAATCATTTATATCTTGTGTGTGTGCGTTTATGCATTTTACCTTTGCCAAAAATGCAAATATCAGAAAATCAAAAAATTCCAAATCTTGCAGTTGCAATCAATCAAAAACAAAAAACCTATGCATTCATACAATTTTCTTGCGCATCTATTACACGGTCCTGCACATCTGTTAATTTTACCATGCATCAGTTCATAATTGCTGCACATTTGATTCATTTGGCTGCGCATTTATTAAACTATCCTGCGCATTTATCGCTGCACATATACAATAGAGAGCATTTCCACAAGCTTTGAAATTTTCATAATCACTTTTTCGGATACCCATTTTCATCCTTAGTAAGATTCTGGAAAAACATTCACGTTACACAGACCTCTGATCTTTAGTTTGACCATTTTCATCAATTTTCATCATCCTTCCTTCACCAAAAGTCATCAAATCATTTCTTCTAATCTTCTGAAATTCCAAAATTTAGTGTTGAAACATCACCTTATCTATCAGATTTTGATCTTTGTGAGTTTATCCTATTAGGATCTATCATCCTCAATCAAACTTACTTAGGTTACTATCTCTTGATTTTTCTTTGTCATATCATAGCGAAATCTATACCTCCTATTGACTAGGATTTTATCAAGTTGTCTCATCACTTTTCAACACTTTTCAATATCTTTTCTATCAAACACGCTTTCTATATCATTTCATCAAAAACCTTTCATCCCACAAATTAATTTTCACATTTTTATGGTTCAAACTCGATCTCAAAAACTTAAACAAACCATTGATTCAGAATCCCTAGACAAGATGGAAGGAAACAAAAGCAATGAAGAAAATCCTTGGTTTGGAATTCCTAAGAAAACTTCACTTTTTACATCAGAAGAGGAACCCATAGATCAAGAACTTAGGGATGCTACACAAGATCCTAGATTTTATAATGTCATGGAAAGACTCCTAGACATGGATAGAGAGATGTATTTCCTCATGCTTGCTCAACAAGGAGCCAAACTACCAACTGATTTTGATGTTTCCCATCTTAGAGAAGCACCTAATACAAACAATCAAGAAATCCCTAGTGGTTCTCAAGATACTCATGGAGCAAAGGACACCAATCAGCAATCCAATGCTTCTCAAAACAACCAACAAAATAATACTTTTCAAAAAAACTAACAAAACAATGCCTCTCAAAATAAGCAACAATCCAATGCTTCTTAGGATACTCAACAACAAAATGCTTCCCAAAACACTCAAGGAAACACGTTATCTTTGGATCCCATTCTACAACAAATCCAGATGCTTCAACAACAAATCTATGACATCCAAACTGGATCATCAAATAAGAAGTATTCCTTGGATGATATATGTCCTTATCCTTTTGATAAGAATTTAGCAATGATTCCATTCCCTCTTCATTTTGAGGTACCAAAATTTGACAAATACAAAGGGAATTTAGATCCACAAGACCACATTCATGAGTTTTGTGCTGCTTGTATTGAAGTTGCTCACAATGAGATTTATCTTATGCGACTATTTCCACGAAGTTTAGGAGGACAAGCCATGGAATGGTTCTCCAAACTACCTCTAGGCATAAAATCTTTCAATGAGCTTCTTGACAAATTTGTGACTCATTATTCATATAACATCAAACATGAAGTCACTATGCTTGATCTTTGCAATGCACATCAAAAGAATGGAGAACCCTTCCTTACTTTTTTGCAAAGATGGCGTCAATTGTTTACCAAATATCCACGAATGATTCCTGAATAAGAAAAGATGGATATCTTTGTCCATAACCTTACACCAGAAATGAGTTATAGGTTACAATTGCAATGTCCACCAAACTTCAATAAGCTCATAGAAAATGGTATCCAAATTGAGGAAGCCATGGTCAAAAAAGGTGAGATAAAACTTTATTCCAAGGACAATGTTGGGTCCTCAAATTTCAATCCCAACAACTACAACAATGACAAATCCAAATTCTGGAATAAAAACAAAAACATTGTCAATGATGGGATTGTTGATAATCGTAATGTCAAACCAACACAACCCCTTCTAAATCTCACAAGTAAGGCCAATGCTACTCAAGCTACTTACAATAATCAATCAAAAAATCCAAACACCAACAAAGATTCGTCTAAACCAAGATTGCCTTTTATGTCACCTTGAAGAAATTTTACTCTTTTAGGGGAATCTCTCAAATCAACATTACGAACATTAATCACAAAGAAACTCATTACGCTTCCTAAAATGAAAGATTTTGAACCTAGAGTGAAACCTTCTTGGTGGAATGGGAATGATTATTGCGAATTTCACAGAGCAAAAGGACATAAAACCAATGACTGCCAAAGGCTCAAAAATGTAATTCAAGACTTGATTGAAAGTGGTGAAATTGGTGTTGACGGACATACCTCGAATGAATCACATACAAATTTCAAAGATCCACTTCCTGAGCATGAAAAATGAGGTTCTTCCAACACTAAGGGTGACAATCAAGCCAATTATAATACTACGCCCTATAGATATGTTGGTAGCATTTTTGAATATCATCCTTCTAAGTACTATGCCAATGTCATTACCATAAATGAAAAATTAGAGAGTCAACCAGTCCATGTTACTACTCGTGCTCAGTCCAAAGTTACTCTCCAAGGAGTCCCATCTAAACCAAGCACCTCTCAAAACAAATCTATTTATGTCCCAAAGTCTACACCAAATATTTCCAACCAGTACAATCTTTTGGAACAACTCAAGAAAACACCTGCCTAGATATCCATCTTAGAGCTTTTGCGTTTATCCCTGTCTCACAAAGATATCCTTGAAAAGCTCTCTTAGAGACACAGGTCCCCACAAATCTAGATCATGATCAATTTCAAGCTATGGTGGGACATTTAACAACCCCATGTTACCTATCCTTCACTGAAAATGATGATTTAGCTATTAGCCAACCTCATAATGCTCCCCTACATATCGAAGTCCTTGTACAGAGTCACAAAATCAAAAGAGTACTAATAGATGGAGGAGCTGGCTTGAATATATGCACATTGAAATTAGTCCTTGCATTGGGATTTTTTGAAAATGATGTAGATCCAAAGAAGAAAATCATAATAAAAGCTTATGATGAAGAAGAGAGGTCATCCAAGGGATCTATTTTTCTTCCTATCAAAGTTAGTCCTATAATCAAAGATGTACCTTTCCAAGTTCTTGACATGGATCTTGCTTATAACATTCTCTTGGGAAGACCATGGATTCATTCCATGCAAGCTATGCCATCAACTTATCATCAATGCTTGAAATTCCCTCATAATGGTCAGGAGATCACTATCAAAGGAGATACTAATCCTTTCCAATATTGTAACACTGTGAAGACATATGATTCTTTGGTACCTTATAATCGTATTGGATCTTCTACAACTACACCCATTGATCCTAGTAATATAGCATCAACTTCTAAATCAAATGGGATCAAGATAGACATAAAGAAAGAAGTATGGGAGAGTACACTTTAGGTCAAGCTCTTTGTATCACAAAGTTACCTTTATCTTCTAGATCATATGGTAGATCTTTGATCACTAAACAACAATCAAAACCCCCTTCAACACTTGTTTATGACACATTTATAAGTGGGGGCACAATATCCAAAGAGGCAACTAAGCATAATGCTAATCATTTGCTTAAGTCATAGAAGAATGAAGAGGATATCAAACATGAATATATATTACCTGATGTCTATGGTAAAGGGTATACTTTGCTACAAAAGATGGGATACCAAGGTGTTGGACCTACAGGGTTACAAAGAGAAGGTGTTATAAAACCAATTTTGCAAAATCCAAACTATCAAAGAGACACTACAGGATTAGGATACAAAGGCAAAGGACCAAAAGAACCAAAAGGAAAAGAAAAGATCACACTTTTTCATGAAATATCTAAAGCTCCTGCCTTACAATTCTGAAAACATGGTATGTATGTAGATCCAAAGAAACAAAGGATAGCACAAAGAATTATTGATAGACTTGGAGATAATAATGATTCTGACTCAAATGATTATGAATGGGATTCATTATCTAATTGTACTAAAGAGATAGGAGTTGATGTTGTCCATCACTATAGTAACGATTACCATGAGGGAGAGAGTTTAAGGATTGACTCACTTGGATTAGTCCCACATGATACTACTTTTGTCGATTGTGAGGAAAGTGACCTTTATCTTGCGATAGATGAATCGGATGAGAGTATGGAAATAGACATCGTTGCTACTATCATAAACCTTGACAACTTTTCCATCAATACCATCTCTACCTTTGAAACTAACCCGAATGATCCAATGCACCTTGTACATCCCAAACTTATTGATTGGGATTCTCTCGATCATCCAGAACTTGATGTCTTCCATAATGATGACACCATCATTGACTATCTTGGAATCAGGGATCATTTACCACCAGGGGATCACAAGTCAGGATTTTTGATAGAACTCAATGACATGGCCTACTTTGGAGAGAGTGCCAATCCTTTCAGTCATAAAAATATAAAAATAATCAACAGATCTAATGGTGAAAACCACTTAGTGGCATTGTTAGATCCAAAAATAGTAAAAAGAAATGATGCATCTGATGGTGAAAACCTCTTTGAGGCACTTGATGATCCAAGGATTGACACTCTTCCCAATTATCTGTATCGAGAGAAATCTACCATTCTTATAGAACCAACTGTACCTCTTAACATTGGAACAGAGGAGTGTCTATGTATCCTCAAAGTAGCAGCATCCTTGATAGAATCAGAGAAAGAAGCTTTTGCAAAAATTTTCAAAGAGAGACAAATCAACTTTGCTTGGTCCTATGCTGATATGCCTGGGCTAGACCCTAATCTCATTATGCATCATTTATCTATTAGACTAGGTGTAAAACCAGTTAAGCAGAAGCTCCACAAGATGCACCCGCACATTGCACTAATGGTTAAAGAAGAATTGAAGAAGCTCTTAGATGTTGGATTCATTCATGCTATTGATTATGCTAAGTGGATTTCAAATATCATCCCCATCTCAAAACCAGACAAGTCTATCCGGATTTGTATTGATTTTTGAGATCTTAATAAAGCTTGTCCAAAAGATGACTTTCCTTTGCCAAATATTGACATTATTGTTGATCTGACAGCTGGGCATGAGATGTTATCATTAATGGATGGTTTTTCTAGCTATAACCAGATCAAGATTACACCGGAAGACCAGGAGAAGACTTCTTTTACTTGTCCGTGGGGTACATACTATTGGAATGTGATGCCAATTGGCCTAAAAAATGCTGGAGCAACTTACCAAAGAGCTATGACCACAATCTTTCATGACATGATGCTTACCATTATGGAAGATTATGTTGATGATATTTTAGCAAAATCCAAAGACAGAGTTGGTCATTTGAGAGTGTTGGATAGAATATTCACCCAGATGAAAAGTATTAGATTCGACTCAATCCAAAGAAATGTGCATTCCGGGTCACCTCTAGTAAATTGTTAGGGTACATTGTCTCAGCCAAAGGAATCAAGGTAGATCTAGAAAAAGTTAAAGCAATAATGGAGATGGCTTTCCCCACTAACATCAATCAGTTAAGATCTTTGCAGGGACATCTCCAATCCATCTGAAGATTTGTTTCTCAACTAGCAGATCAAAGTCATCCCTTTCAGCATTTGTTACATAAAAATATCTTATTCCAATGGGATGTTAAGTGTGAGGAAGCTTTCAATAAAATCAAGCAATATCTGGTGAATCCTCCAACTCTGATGTCACCAATTCCAGGCAAGCCACTCTTGCTCTACATTTCAGCTATGACAGTCTCACTAGGTGCTCTACTAGCTCAACAAGATCATGAAGGGAAAGAAAAAGCCATCTACTATATTAGTTACACCCGAGTGGGATATGAGCTAAACTATTCTCCTATAGAAAGAGCATGTTTGGCCATTTTTTTTTCTTCATAGAAGTGGTGACATTACATGTTGTCACATTCAATCAATATCATTGCAAAGATTGATCCTTTAAAGTATCTATTAAGAAAGACAACATTGACAGGTAGATTGGCTAAGTGGGTCATGCTACTTAGTGAATTTGATATTGAATATGTGGATAGGAAGGCTATCAAAGGCCAAGTGATAACAAATCAGCTAGCTGATGCTCCATTAATGGATGACCAACCTATACATACAGAGTTTCTTGATGCACACATCTTGGCTTTATCTAAACAAACATGGCAACTATACTTTGATGGATCATGTACTCAATAGGGTTTAGGAGCTGGTATTCTCTTTGTCATGCCGCAAGGATACACAATTCCAAAATCTTACAAGCTGCTCTTTCCTTGCACCAATAATGTAGCAGAATATGAAGCTTTGCTGATTGGGCTAAAGATGGCTTTACAATGGAAAGTAGCTGAAATGAATGTCTATGGGGAGTCTCAGTTGATTATAAACTAGGTTAATGATGATTATCAGACTAAAGATGATAAGTTATTACCATATAAATGTATGGTTGATGACTTCAAACAATATTTCTCAGTCATCACTTTTGAGCAAATTCCTCAGCATGATAACAAGGCTACTAATGCAATGGCAATGATTGCTTCTTTGTTTGATATAGAGGATACCAAGGCCCGTTTTGAGTTCTTGGTGGAATCCCTGACTTGTCTTGCATATGATGACCTTGGTATGAGTATTATATGTCATCTAATTGGACATGACTCCCCAATTTATGGAAAAATCTATTCTTATCTGAAAAATGACATCCTACCCCCTGACCTATCCCAAAATAAAAAATGAACTTTTCTCCGCCAAGCCTCCCGCTATGTCCTAATATTTGACACCCTTTATCGGCAAGGTCTTGACGGTACTCTTGTATGATGTCTCGAGCATGATGAAGCTCAAACTTCCTTGCTAGAGGTACATGAGGTTATTTGTGGGACACATTCGAGTGGTCCCTCTTTGGCTAAGAAAATCATGCGTATGGGTTATTATTGGCCTACCATGGAAACAAATTCCTTTCATTTTGCTAGGGCGTGCAAGAAATGTCAGATACATGGAAACCTTATTCATGCTCCAACACAAGAATTACATCCTTTTACAACTACCTTTCCATTTAGTCGGTTGGGACTCGACCTTGTGGGTTCCATCAACCCTCTATCTTCCAATGACCACAAATGGATTATGACTGCAACATGGTATTTTACTAAATGGATTGAGGCCATTCCATTGATTACTGCCATAGGGAAACAAATATCCATGTTTATCCTAAATTATATCATATGTAGATATGGTATACCTATGTATCTCATTACTGATCATGGGAAATAGTTTCAAAATCAGGACATGGATGAACTGTGCACAAAATTCCATGTCAACCATAACTATTCCTCCATATACTATTCACAAGGAAACGGCCAAGATGAGGCGTCATACAAAAAATTTGTTAAAATCCTACAAAAGATTGTCAATGATGCTGGCTGTGATTGGCATATCCAACTGAATCTAGCCTTATGGGCTTACCACACCTCCATCCATACTCCCACTGGAGCCACCCCATATTCCCTTGTCTATGGATCCAAAGTAGTCTTGCCCCTCAAGGTTGAGTTGCCTTCACTTCGTGTCACTCTGAAATATTTGATTCTTGATGAAGAGTATATAGTTGCATGGGTGACTGAACTAGAACTACTAGATGAACGCCATCAGAGAGCTTATGATCATTTGAAAGTCTATCAGAAGAGTATGTCTCATTAGTATAATAGCAAGGTGAAAATTAGAGACTTTCAGCTGGGTGACCAAGTCCTTCGAGAAAATCCAAAGAATCAACAACATCATGAGAAATAGGGCAAGTTCAAACCCAATTGGTTAGGTCATTTTGTAATTACAATAGTTTATGGTTTCGGGGCTTATCAATTGTACACACCTGAGGGAGATCCTTTGGATGAACCTCTTAACAGCATACACCTCAAGAAGTTCTATCCTTGAAATCCCAAAGCAAGGGCTATGTATATATATTATGTAAATAAAAAATTAAAAAAATACAAAAAAATAAAAAAATCAAAAGAAAATTGCAATAAAAGCATGTGGTGAAAACCTAGCAACAGGTGCCATGTGTATCAAGTTAGCTCCTCTATCTATTAGGATTCTTCTAATGTGTCCGTTCATTGTATATATCCATAATAAAATGGCTAGTCAGTTCCCGTTCTTGCCATGTATATATCATAATAAAATGGCCAGTTCATAAACCATCCATTGTATCTACCCATAATAAAATCCCATCATAGCTTGATCTTTTGTCATGGTCCTAGTCCTAGTCTTGTTGCATCCTTCTTCATCCATAATAAGTCAGTCCATCACCTAGCTGAGGGCATGTCCTCAACCTAGTTCGGGAAGTGGATCTATGATTGTCATGACTCTTAGAGGACATAATGGAGTATTTTCACCAGACAAGCAAATGCAATCAAACGTTCTTCCACAATGGTATCTTCATGATGAATCATAATCTGTAATTTGTCCTTCGAAACATGGCCGCTTATCTATCATTCTTGATTATACATCATCAATTGAACTGATCACTGTACCTTACACTATCTTTTGGAAAAAGGAATGTATATTCATGGAAGGCAAGTTAGAATGATTTGTTGTAGATTATGCATTCATATCTAGATTTCATTGTTATCATGTTTCCTATGCTATTCCAGGATATCTTTGACATGATTTTGAAACTTCCATATGTCATTGATTAGACTAGCCAGGATGGGGCATGATATTTTCTTTGATTGCTGTTTGTGGTATATTTTCTGATGAAATTGAAGGAACACATAATTGGGGTGTCTTTGCATAAGTGCCTTCATCAGTCTAATAGTCTTGACAACATACAAATCATGTTGTTCTATAAATTCTATTAATGGTGATACACTAACACATACGTCGACTCCAAATATTTGTTCCTTGATGGAGGGGGGAATATTCATTGTCTGTTATGCAAATGAAACTTAGGTCATCTCGGTTCAATTATACCTAGATGCTTGTCAAGTTTGTAATATTAAACTCCACGCAAGAAGTGGTTAGGTCATTCTGGTTTAATTATACCATGATGCTTGCATTTTCTTGCAACATAACGAGCTCAATGATGAAAATCAAATTCCAGTTAGTAATAAGTTCTAAGATGTTACATGAATTTGTGGAGATATAATCATTGCATATTTCATTTGCATTACATTTAAATAGTTCACGACTTGCATATTAGTGCTCCTTTTATAGGGATTTGTAGGTTATCTTTCTTATTAGGTCATCTATTCTCCTAGTCCATTTTTATTGTGTTAGATACATTGTTATTTAAGTTGAGGACATTTGGACAAAAAAAAAACATTAAGTTTTCACTTCACATCTTCCAACATTTAATCAATTCATTTAGGCCATGCATTATCTTCATTAGGTATGTTCATTTGTATATTACCCACCTATGTTGACATGCATATTTCATGTGTTGTTTTGTTATAGTTATCATAAAATCTCATTATCTTTTTATTATGGTGCAAATTGTTATATTTAGTCATCTTACAAACATTTTTATTCATTACATATAATTTGCATTATATATCATCATTTATTATCCATTACATGTATTTTACACCATCATTTATTATCCATTATATGCATTTTACACCATCATTTATTATCCATTATAGGTATTATATCATCATGCATTTATTATCATTCATTTATATCATTCATTTATTATCCATTATCTACATTTTTCTTTACATCATTGCATTAGTAACCACATAGCATTGTATAGAGTAAAATCATTTAGGACATGCATTTATATCAACATCATATGTTAGATCATTAACCATTATGCATCAAATAGAAAATAAATCATTTTGCATCCTAGGACATACATTCTATGCATATTAAAGTAAATCATCACATCCTACATATGTCAGTATGCACATGTCTATAAAATCATCACAATAAATCATGATAGAAATGCATCAATGTATAGATATAGAGTCCATCATATAGAGTCCATAAAACAAATAAACTGTCCAAATGTCCAATGATATAAAGAAACATAATAATGTCCAACAGTGTCCATCAAGTCAATAATATAATGATACAATGATACAATGATACAAAGAGTATATACAATGATATCTAACATCTATGATCCACTGCCTCTAGACTCTATCTATCGCTGCCTGTGAGATGCAATGAGACCCTATGCTGCTGAACCACCTGATCCTGAGGCTCCGGCCTAATCCCCTAAACCTGTGGGTGCTCTCAGAGGGTGTGATGATACACCTCCACTACTAGCCAGTACCTGTATATTATTACTGTTGTCCTAATAGAAACTGAGCTCTCTCTGTAGCCCCCAATCCACTGATCCCTAGGAACCACCTGTCTATAGGCCTCTCGCCAGTAGGATATCTCCTTCCCAGCCTGTATCATAGCTCTCAAACTGTTTCTGTGAGGACCCAAATCCTCTATCCTCTGCCGCTCATCCAGTAACATCTTTGACTCCTCGAGTCTCTCTATAGTTGCATCATGCTCATGTCTAAGCACTCCCATCTAGATCTCTAGTCTCTCTATCCGTCTCTCTAGTCCAGGGACATGGTTTGCCTACACTTGTGTCATTGCTAGTTGGACTAGTAATGAGTTGATATCTAGATCCTCCTCCCCTATGACATCTCTCTATAAATAGGGATCCTGTCCCCCAATATCCATCTCAGCCTACTCCTCCTGAGCATCCACATTCGACATTTGTGCATCCTACCCTGCTATATTGAGCATCTACTCATCCTATATATCATCATGGATCTATCCACCTTTTACCACTCCAACCTTGGCTTATAGTATATCCACCTCATCCTATCCTTGTCTTGCCTATATCAACACCTGTACCTGTATTATTGGTACCTGTACTAGGGCAACTGGTATCTATGGTGCAGCTCTTGCTGCTAGCTATCTCCATCCCTGTCTAGCTAGAGGTGGCATTAAACCCCTCTATCTCACACCACCACCTCTCATCTGAGGTCCAACTCTATCTCCTCTCCCACCATCTCCTCCATCTCCTCTCCCTCCATCACCATCTCCACCATCACCTCCACCTCCTCTCCCTTGACCTCTCCTATCTCGGCCTCGGTGTCTCCCATAGTGTCTCTCTACTGGATCCCTCTCTGGTGTCCTAGCTACCAGATTAGTTAAGCATGGTACTAGATAATCTCTAAGGTACTGCTCTAGATTAGCCATCATCCCTGGGTCCATGACCCCTTGTCTCATCGTCCATGCCTGAAATGGCACATCAAGAAATTCTTGTCTAGCAATGTCAAACAAGACCATGGGCTCCCAGTCACGTCTCTCCTAATGTGTACATGAAAACTCTGTGACTCCTTGTGGCATGCCTTGGATCTTGCCAAACTGTTGCAGAACCCAGCTGACCAACTGTCTCTCAATGATATAGGGTGTCCACCCTATCAACCATCATGACTCAAAACAAAAACCAAGCTATCTCTCATCATCCCATGGTTCACACCCTAGGTAAGGTCTCCATGTGATTGTATCTAGTGTGTCAAAAGTGTACCGTTAGAACTCTAAGTGTCCCAGTTTTTCTTGAGACAAAATTGATGAATACAAATGAATATACGGCTATCCTGCACTGCAAAATTTGATCACCACTGACTGTGTAACTGCAATATGCTCCCATGCCCATACATGGAGCAATGTAACACCTGTTGATAATGATGCACCCCTATGGTACACCACCTAATGAAGATCATGATATAAATGGGCTAACAGATAGACACCCCAAGCAAATCAGGTCCTGTCATCCATCATCCACTGCAATGTGCAGCCCCAACCAACTATAAACCCATGTGACCTACGATTAGGGCATACGAATCCCCCAATCACTCCTGCTAAAACCACTGGTAGAGGCTCATACAAATCAACCATATCCTCCCACCTAATCTCCCCCTCATCAATATCATCATCACCAAAAATTTCTCTACATTCCATCACTCTGCCATGCCGATCATAGTGCACTAGCTCACCTATGATAGGAAGCCGGAGGATGCAATATACATCCTCTAGTGTAACTATCATCTCTCCTATTGGGAGAGGAAATGTACTCATCTCCAAGTGCCATTGCTCTGCTAATGCAGTCATCATACTCAAATTTGCCCAAATCTCAGGCGTATAGATAACATGGTACAAACTAGATGCTCTGATCAAGAGTCTATCAGTCTCTAACAACACCAGTCTCAAGTTCTATGTGACAGGATATCTCTCCCATGACATCAGAACATCGGTAATATCCTCCTATCAAAGTCAACAAATTCAAGCTATCAAATTTTGATTAACTGATCTATCAATCTATCTATCCTATCATATCAATTACAAACATGTTTATCACATGTTTCAACAAATGATTCTATCAATTATCTAATACCAAGACTGCTTAACTAGCGACCATCCTACGACGTTGCCTATCTTGATCAAATTGATCCAAATCAACAGGTAACAGATCAAATCAGCTTATTGACATCCAGTTTGACCTAATTGACTTGCTAATTTGACCAAATTCTATCAACTACACAAATGCACAGCACTAGAAAATGCATGTGTAGATTCCCTAAATATTTGCACAGGTTTACACACTTGCACAGTTTTATCTAATCTTTGTGCTGTATACCCTTATGTTTGTACAGTTTTAATGTTTGTGCAGTTTTAATCAACATTTGCACAGAAATACTTGACAAAAGTGCATAAACTATATATGCACATATTTATTGCACATTTTTGCATGCACATGCGCAGTTCTACGACATGTATGTGCAGAAACAAAAGTTTTCTGCGCAAATGTCACGAATTGCTGCATATTCATGCGCCGCAACTGCGCATATGTTTTCCGCCCAAGAAAAAAAAAATTTCTACACGAAATCTATGCTTCACACTAACCTAAACATGCTAAAATTCTACTACAAAGCATTCAAAATCATAAAATTTACAAAGAGGATCGAGTCACCTACCGGCTCTCCCAAATCGGGTGGTCGCTGGAAGCGTTTGGCCCTCTCAAAGTGATGATCTGACAATGAGAATGACATCCTGGCAGCTCTACTCTTCTCTCTCTCAGGCTCTGATCTCCAAATGACAAGTGTGCACAATGAGCCTATTGTGGACCCCTTTGCCCTATTTATAACCTATAGACTCGATGTGCTTGGTGTGCAGACCCTATCTCCCATTTTTCTTCCATTTCACCCCGTTTTCACCCATCTTTTCTCCCGTTTCTTTCATGAGATTGATTATCCAACTCAATAAAAACAAAAAAACAAAAACAAAAAAAAACAACATAATAAAATTCAAATCATTCTTTTGTCAATCAATCTCTCGAGGGGGCATGCATAGGTCATTTGGACATTGTCTGGGGCAGGGGCAAAAATGCGTGACATTTTCTTTGAAACAATGTGACACACATTATTTCAAAGAGGGGCAAAATGTATACACTTAAAAATGGCTTCATTAGTTAATTAAATATTTATTATTTAATTAATATTGACTTGATAAATTTATTAAATATTTATTATTTAATTAATAATTATTTCCTTTATTTATTAAATAGATTAGTCAATTTATTTAGTAAATTCACTATAGTCTATTCCTCTATCCTAAGTCTTCTAATTAGTCTTATTAAAGTGATTTAATTAAATATACAATCACCTAAATATGACTAAGTCCCCTAGTCCACCTCACTTACCTAGTCACCTGACACATCACTTTGGCTAAAATAAATAATAATTATTAATTATTTATTGATAATTATCCTCACCCACACATGTCCTATTCTTAAGGGCTATGTGGCCTCATAGGACTTGGTCTCATGACCACATGTCATCTCTTAAACCAAGTCAAGAGACATGCCCTATTCCTAATGGGCTTCTCAAGCCACATGTAAGGGTCAAAGGTGACTCATGGGACACTTGTGGCAAGAGTCCTCAGGAGGAAAAAGTCCTTCCCTCTTCCTCTCTTTGGTCTTTGTGAGACACTTGACATGTGTCTTTCCCTTCCACCTTGTTCTCCTCCATGTCAATGTGAGAGGAACATCATCCCTATTCTTCCTCTCACATTCCAACTACATCCCCCTTTCTCTCAACTCCTTCAACCAAGTCAATCCTAGCCCTAGGATCTTCCTCCTTTCATTCTCAACTATAGGGTTGTGCCACCTAGGCTTAGATCCTTCAAAACTCTATAAAAGGAGCCTCATTTCCCCTTTGTGAGCTAATAGTGAATAGGCAATCAAGAAATCAAGCATTCTAAGAGCATTTCAAGAGCATTGAAGCATAATCAAGCCATTTTCATATCACTTGCATCTTATTCACCACATTTGCATAATTAAGCTTTAGTTTTGCATACATTCATCATCAATCTCCATGCTTTGGTATCATCTTGGGAAAGAGGCTTCATTTGGAAATCTGAGAGTTCAACATCCTCAAGAAATCAAGGCTAGGAGGGAAATGGAGATAAGCTACAGGGTAGGTGAAGGTAAAACCTTGTTTTAGCTTCATTTTTAGTGTATTCTTCATTGTTGTTTGCTAATTAGTTTGATTTGTTAATCTTAGAATAGTTAATTTATTATTTAGAGTAGTTAGACATCTAATTTGCATACAATTGATCACAATATTGCCCTTATGGCTCTCATATTAGTCACAAAATTTATGGGTCCCATACCTAATATTAATGTTATGTAGTTTTTTGCCAAGAAAAAGTGGGACCTTAAGGGACAAGAAGAAATTACGACCATGTTGAAGGGATTTCTCTCCTTTTCCTTGTCTTGCCAGGAAGATATGTTGAAGGTTTATGTGGTGGTCATTGGATGGTTGGTAAATCGGCCTTGGGCCTCCAGAAATGGTCACCAAGATGGATTTGAATGACTCCTTTGTGCAGATCCCTATTTAGGTGAGGCTCTTTGGTCTTCCCCTAGAATTTTGGTTTGAAGATGTCTTTAGTGATTTAATAGTCAGTTCTTTTGGTGAGTGATGATGATTAGGAGGAGGCTCACGTATACTATAATCTATGTGGGAGTTTGTTAAGATGCAAACATGCCTCCCATTGTGGAGATAAAATCTAAGTTGGGAAGATGGATTTAGCATCTGGAATATGAAAGTGTCCCCTTCACCTACTTCTATTGTAAGAAGGTTGGTCATGTTGCCAAAAAATGTCATATGCGGGCGAATAAAGAGAAAGTTAAAAAAGAGAACAAAATTTGGAAGGCAAAAGATATAGAAAAGAAGGAAACTAATATTGTTGATGATAACATTTAGAAGGATAATGCTCTGGACTCTCTAGAGAATAAAAAAAAGAGGTTGTTGGTTTTCCTCAAAACCAAATAGAAGATAGTAGTAATGAGCCCCAAAATATGGAAGGACAACAAGAAGATGATTCTACTCGAGTTACTGAACATGATGTGGAAGGACAACAAGATGGTATTGTTATCCCAGATAGTGAATATAATGACCAAGATTGAGAGGAGGGGGAGACTCACTCAGATGAGGAGGAGGATTCCACCTCTTTCAATAAGGGTTCAAACAATGATCTTATTTTTTTTGATGCTCAACCCTACCAGATTTTGGGATATGACTCAACTCTAGTGTCACTATCCCATGAGTTTGTAGATTTTGTTAAGAGAACCTTCTCACCTTCTGCTAATGCTAGCCCTAAATGGGCTAATAAAGATAGAAATGATAATATATCTAAGATGGTTATGATTGATTCCAACTTGTAGGATGGGGTTGTTAGATACAAATAAGAGGGGGGGTGAATCTGTTGTATGTCCTTAATATAAGATTTATCTTTTCACATTAAAATATTAAATACAAATCTGAAACCTCAAAAGTAGCACAGATCAAAACACCAAGAATTATTGTCAAGGAAACCCTGTTAAGGGAAAAACCTTGGTGGGGATGAAACCCACAATATAATGCACTAGTAAAAAAGTATCTCTATTACAAGATCTTGCCCTGTTAGGAGAAAATAAATACAACTAGTATAAAGTCCCTATTAAAGGACACACTCTTTTCTTTGATTTAGTAACCTTGTTAGGAGTTGATAAGATGATCCTTTCTTTTCTCGAAGCAACTTTCCTAGTGTGAAGGTTAAATCCACCTTTTGGAACCATTGTCCAAATGAAAGTATATAAATATACTGATAATAGATAATGAACTAGCTAATAGAAAATCCTTTGCTAAAATATTTCCAATGAAGTACAATAAACATAATGCCTACTCTACATCCAACAGTCCTTGTATCCACACATTCTCATCCACACACTATCACTTACACACTCTTCACATCACTTGTTTCACTCCTTTATACAAGATAGAAATGATTTATTAGGTTGGCACCAAATTGGACTTTCCTAATAAAAATGATTACATAAAATCTTGTCAAGATACACATGGGATCTTGGACAAGAAAATAAAAATCATTAGTCGGCTAACATACTCCATAATCAAAAAATTATCTTCGCATAAGGTAGAATATGCCATATCCCATTAGGTCAAAACCAAATAACACCTCGCAAGGTCACATGCTACAACTGACATCACCAAGAGTGTGATGATTAAGGGAACTTATTCCTCAATGATTCTTCTAACATAACCTGAATGCGCATAACATGAATCCATCTTGCATCCAAGTAAACACATAAATTCATATACTAACTCTTCCATAGAACTTTGTTTCAAATTATTGTAACCAATCTATACTAAAACTATTGTAACTTATTCTTTTGATTAAATTAATGCATGCAATCTTAGATATAAGATCTAAACTCCTTCTGAAACATACATCCAAGCTCACATAGTTAGACATGTCGTACATAGCCCATACAACCATGATGATTCAACATGTTCCTATCTTAACCATTTTTACTACAATATTTGATATAGTCAATCTTCTGAAACATATGTTGACATCAATGAAAATATATGTCAAGAAACAATTCCAACAATATCCCCTTTGGCATTGATGGCAACATATGAGAAAAAAAAATCTGTTGGAAATTTGGCTAAGAGTATATGATAGGGTTGTCATTAATGGAAACATATAGAAATATTTTAGATAGATATAATCATCTATGAAGTGGGAATAATTATAGTTGAATTTTGGATAAAGAATACTTAGAAAATTGTCTAAGTATAAGGCAATTTATAGTGAGTAGATATAGAGATCTATTCAGCGGGGTTTACTATTGGCAGTTGGACTTTAGAGAGCTTCACTATAGATTGTATGGACATCATTTATGATGTGTACAATTGCACTAAAGAAGATACTATGTTTTGGTTATGATTTCTGAGGTTTTCCTACGACAACATGTATATCATAGAAATAGGGCAAGTTAGAGTATATTGAGTTTTTGGCTAACAAGTTATTTTTTATTGTAAAAGTAATTTATGGATTTATTTGGGATGACATCCTAGATTTCCATCATAACATGATAGAATGAGATATTAAATTTTTGGTAACATATATTAAGTTAAAGGCCGACCGAACAAAGAGAAAGGTATGAAGGAAGACACTTTGTTTAAGAGAAGTTTCCAATTGTATTTGTAATGATATGATTGACATATTCTCACTTTTTATGTTATGTATAGATGTGAATTTAATGATCATAGTAGAGAAGGACAATTGTATGTTTGATTTTATGTGAGCACCTACAAGGACTGATTAGATATTGAAGATATCAGCAATAGTCAAAGTTTTGTATTTAGATATATGAATTGAAAATTTGTATATGTATTGTATGTATAGTGAACACCTTGTATAAGTAGTAAGCTCCAATTTTTGTATTTTATATTTGACTCCTCATAGGGTCAAAGGCTTTTAACAGGGCCTAGTCCTCTCACAAGGGAAGATACACTATGTAGATGTAATAGACTACTCACAAGGTCAATATCTTTCACAAGATACTATTGATTAGTGGATCATTTTGTGGGTACCATCCCCACTGGGGTTTTCCCTTGGCCAGGGTTTCCCTAGTTAACAAAATATGGTGTTATGTGTTTGATTGTGTTAAGCTTGATTTTATTTTTCAGTACTATACTCTATGTATGTATAAAAGTAGTAAATGATATCCATAGTTGGACATAAAGTTGTTTAAGTTATATAAATGATTCACCCACCTCTCAATTATACCAAGGGATCTTTACTTTCTAATAATTGGTATTAGAGCCTCAGGCTCTTGAGGGATAAGCCTAACAACTTGAGTGAGATCACTATGGATCCAAGGTATATTCAAAAAAATCTTGAGGAAACTCTTGAAGAGCTAGATCAAGCGAATCAAGAAAGAGCCATATTAAAGAACAAGTTGAGAGATGCACAAGATTACATTCAGAAGTTAAAAGATCATCTTGAACACTCAAGATAAAAGAGGAACGATATACATGATAAAATCAAAGTTTGTGAGTCAACTAAGGAGGAGAAAAAAGTCTTAAGACATGAACTTGATATCATTATACATAACAAAAGAAAGACACCCGAAGAGATAAAAATAAATATGGAATTGAGATATGAAAATGTAGATCTGAAATTATAACTTACAAAAGTGACATCTAAACTTGAAGATTCTAGATTAAATTTTTCATAACTTGAGAAGTACAATTGTATCATCAAAGGAGAACTTACACAAGCAAAGAAACATATTGGGAAGTTACATTCAAGTACAAAAAAGATTCATGAATAGATCATGGCACAAATACCTAAAGTAGATAAGACAAGAATCAATTACAATGAAGGAGAATCATTAAAGAAATCTGAAATGACTAAAGATCTTGAAGCAAAGAAAAAACCAGATCTGATAAAGAATGAACCTATCCTGATTGAAGAACTTATTCAAACACAAAATCCAATAAAAAAAGCACACGATCAAATTGAACCACCTAGAAGGGAATTTAATGGAAAGTTTTGTAAAGCCTTTTCTAGCTATTGTTATAATTGTTCTAATTTTGGACATAGAGCTAGAGAATGTAGGAAACCTAGATATGATAATAGAATGCATGAAAGGACTAACATGACAGGAAAAATACCAATGGAGGCAAGCAATAGACCTATTATGTGTTACAAATGAAACAACCTTGGACACATTGCTAGAGAATGCAAACTTGAGATCAACCAGTTTGGAACTAGACAAGGAAATAAAGTTTTGGCATGTAATATTTGCAATAAGTTGGGACATACAACAAGATTTTGTAGATTCAATGGAAATAGAAGACCATGAGATAAAAGATAACTAGATCCTAGAAGAAACATGAACAAAAATGAAAGGACTGATCAGAATGTGAACATGAATCAAGTGGATGACATTAAGAAGACCTTTGTGAAAGAAAAGTTACCTACAAGTTCAAAGATTTGGGCTGAAAAGGAGAAGGATATATCAGAGGATAAGAAGATAGATGATTCACATGGAGAAAAGAAGAACTCAACATATCCTGATGAGAATTGAACCTTGAACTAAATGATATTACACCTGTTGGGATTATGGAAAGATATATACTAAGAGGGGAGCGGTGAATCAGTACCTTTAAAACTTTTCAAGACTAAAAACTTTGTAGGCATAGATAACATTAACTGACTGAATCTTTTGTATGTAGCATACATTCAAATATAACTAAAAATGTAAATGCATGTAACCTAATCAATAAAAATTCATGAAACTTTATACACTTAACAAAAATGTTTTTGTATCGTAGAAACCCTTGTTAGAAGGTAAAAATTATGGTGGGGATGACACCCACAAAGCTTCACTACTGCAGTAACAAAGTATGTCGGTTAAGGATACAAGATTGTGATCACTTTTGGTGATCATACCCTGTTAGGAGTAATAATACGATCAACTAGATCTACCTAGTTAGAGGATTTTAGCAACACTATCAAGTGCACACTTAGTTAAGAGATTTAACTAAGAATTGTTAAGTCCACTTTGTTAGGAGGTTTTGAATCTGCTACAATGATTAAAGAGTAATAGTAAGATGTATCTATAATTAGAAACTCAAACTTTCCTGATTCAGATATATGAAATACTATAAATATATCACCTTGTAGTGATGTATACGTCCTTCTTTTCTTCTCAGTAGTCTTATGTTTTCTCTGATAAACTAAATGCTTCTATCAAATTCTTATGTCAAAACCATGCCTGATCTTCTGATGTCCTAAATGTGCCTACTTCTTGATGGTACAATATCATAATGACATTTTTACAAATTTAATATCAAAATAATTTGACCTAATTAGGGTTTTACAATATCTTAGAAAACCTAGGATCAATGGTGAAAATAAATAACCTAGATCTACAATACAAAGGAATCATCAACAATTTAATGATTACATCCATATTAAATTCTATCTCGATCTTGGTAAACAATTTTCTGGTTGATTTGAACCATTTACATTGATGTTTGTACCTTTTCAAACTACTATGTCATTTCCTATTTTACTCAGTGTTCATTGCATTCATCACGCAGTAGTTAACTGATGTTTGGTTCATATGAATGTTGGGTGACCACTGTGCTTGGTACTCAATGATCATCTAGATTTGTAAGAGTGCTCGGTCAAAGCCATGTTCGGTTAACTTAGAGATCTACCTTGTGTCCTGCTCAGTGTATAGGCTCTGTATTTTGACCGACTGTCATGTTTGTCTCCTTTACCAAATGAATGACTGAATGATACTAATGACAATCATTAATGCTCAAATAGGAGTAACATTCTCTCCCTTTGGCATTAGTATCAAAACTTTATGTATATGTAATAAATGCAAAAAAAATGTGTACTGAACCAAAATATGAATCATATGTGAACTCCCCCTTTGTACATGCTCTCAGTGTAAAGTACATACACGCATATATATATATATATATATATATATATATATATATATATATATATATATATATAATTTCCCCCTATTTGAAATTAATGCCAAAAATAATGTACTTACAACTTGTCAAAAATATTCTGATGGGTTTTCTTTAGTGAAACCAAGAGGTTTTTCCATTCCTCTTTTAGGGGTTCGTAAGAGCAATGTGCTCTAAACTGACTTGTGCATGTATGTCAAAAATATTTTCCAACACTGATATTTCTCGGTGGCAACTAATTTTTTTTCCTTATTCACATGTCGCTCCATACACTAGTACATTTGAGACCATTTTCCGATGGCTTTGCATGTCAATTCTGACACTACCCCGTCGATCAAGCGACCCTAACCACTGTTGCAATTTTGGTGTCGGAATCAATGATGGCTAGGATGTGAGTCATAATTACAATGCATCAGACCATCAAAATATGCATGGGAAGAGGGCCTACCAACATGGTCAGAGATGGTCAACATGTCATCATAACTATTTATTGCTGTCACAATTACAATGGAGATGCTGCACAAATGATGACTATGTTGTACATGCAATGTCTACCTGTTGGATATTTGTGACATATAGCCATCATGCATAGTGCTTTGATGTCGGTTGTTCACTAATGACCATCACAATTATGATGGTATGTTGTATTTAAAATAAAATAAAAATTGTTGTGCATGGAGTGAGACCTTACAATATTGAGCTTCTCTTTGTTTCGAGAATAGTTTAACATTCTCTACTTAATAGGGCCAACCATGTGAAGGTGGAAGATCATCTGGCCCCTCCTAGGAGCCTCTTATGACCCTTTATGAAACTTTAAGAATTCTAAGATGTATTCTTAGGGATCGTAAAGGATCATAAAGGGTCATAAGGGGTCCTGGGACACAACAGCTGAGAAACATAAATGTAGGCATCATGGTCACAATTGTTTGGAGACACAACATAATTGAGTTGTATACCCAAATGATCCAACACAACCACTACTCCTCCAGTTCCAAGTTGACACTACAGGATCCAAAAACCATAGATAAGGAATAAATTTAGAGAGCAGAGGAGGAGGGCCATAACGACCGAAATAATATAGGGACCCTATATTATTTTGGTTGTTATGGCCCTCCTCTGATCTCTAAAATTATTCCTTATCTATGGTTTTTGGATCCCGTAGTGTCAACATGGAATCAAAGGAGTAGTGGTTGTGTTGCATTGTCTGGGTATACCATTCAATTATGTTGAGTCTCCAAACAATTGTGACCATGATATCTACATTTATTTTTCTCATCTGTTGTGATATCTACATTTATGTTTCTCAGTTGTCGTGTTTATGTGCATGTTCTTTATGTGTTTGGATTATCTCCGTCACATCCAAAATAAGATTTTCCCACTTTGAATCGAGAATGCAGGTGCAACTACGTACAATATGCATGGATAACAGGTGGAGCCGAGAAAATGCACCATGTTTACATTTTTTTAATAGGTCTATAATTTTTTTAATTTATAGACCATCGTGAAGGTTACAACTTTGGAAGCTATGGGTGAGAGAATGTCCTCAACAAGCCAGCAAATAAAAAGTCTTGATTTTCTTGCATGCTAAGGACATTACCCTCGCCCATAAGAGTCAAAATTACAATGTCTGCGATGGTATATAACTTAAAATACCTAATTAAAGACCTTTATAAAAAATGAAAACCTATTACATTTTTCAGCTCCACCTAATATCCTATGCATACGAATTGAGATTTCATATTGAACTAGGCACCTCCTTCTGCATTGCCTGAAACCAAGAGATTGTCATAGGTAACATCTAAAACCATTATTGAAATTTTGTTATAATTAAAAACTACATTAATACTTACTGTATAAGTTTGAACCAAGTGAATCACCAAATGGCTGATAGTGATTGATGAAGAAGACTTGAAAATGATGATTGCTCCAATTCAGATTGGTGCAACATTTTCAAATCTTCTTGATAATCATCATCAACATGGCCAATTTTGCAAAACTAATTTTGCATACACTGAATTCTGCATACTCCTTATTTTGTTTTGGGTTGATATTGTCAGACATGGTCTTTCTTGAATGGAATGACTCGTTACTTGTACATTTACTAGAATGTTGGTGGAAGAAGGATGATTTGTTTGCAACCTACATAAACAGACACTAAAAAACCATTTTATGAACTCTAATTTTCTCAACACAAAGGGACATTTATCATAGTCATAGAAACATGATTATTTTTAAATGGAATACACCAAGGAGTACCATCATAAATATTGACCATTTACAATCATGAATAGTAAACCTAAATCAAATAGCTCATTTTTTATTAGCATGTGTAGTCTCTGTGTATATGAAAAATGAATGAAATATCAAGCTAAAATAAAACAGTGAACAAAAATTCAAATTCAAGGCCTAATTTATCAAGAGAAACAAACATCAGGACTATATAAAAATCATTAGGACTATAGAAAAATCATTAAGACTATAGAAAATCAAGTTCTAGAAATGGACAGTTCTGATGCTTTACCATTACAACAATTGAGAGCTAGGGCATCATTGTTATTAACTTCAAGACATTGTGTGAAGTGTTTGATCTCTCTTTATTTATTTTTCTGTTGATAGTCACTATGTGGTACTCCCTGTTTATGATCATTTTATGAGGAAATGTCTTGATGGCTCATGGGCTGCAAGCTAGGGCATCATGAATTGTTTATGAGCTTATTATTTATTGATTTAGGAGCATCTTGGGTGTAAGAGCAATCTTGCATCACCCAAAAATATTTTTGTTTTTGTATTCAATAAGGGCTATCTTGTGCAAAGCTGCTATTTATGGAAACTTGCTATTTTTAGTAAGTTGGTCATCCAATCTTAGAATGTTCTAATTTCTTCCCTGGAGGTTCATTTTGGTCATATCAGCTTGCCAGTAAAGCTTCATTGACAGATCAAGTCTAGCTTTGTAGATATTGAAGATTTTTAGTATTGGCAATAGGGTACAGAAACTTTGAACTCAGTTTTGAAGGCTTTAGAGGCCCCAAAGGAGGTTGAAGATTTGGGTGACAAGTGCTTGCATGAGTCAAGGTTGTAGAGTGCTTCGTGGCCTTTTCAGAATGGGGTTATAATAGTCAATCGGGTCAATTGGCGATGACTTATGGTCTTTCAAAGTTGGGTCACCTAAAATGGTGAAAAATGATTTTCCTTCAAAATTTCTGTTTGGGTTTCAAAAGTTATTTTGAGCTGACTTTGATGTAATAAATTGTAAAATAAAATAATTCTAAGTTTGGTCGGCCTTGTTGGCTAAAAATTCTGCAACCTTCCTAGGCGGTGGGAAATTGCCTATATAAGGAAGGCTGTAGTGTTGTCTTAGGCAATTCGGGATAGTTCTGGGTAATAGATCTGGGTATTGATTTGAGGCTTTGTCCTACATAATATTGTAAGGGAATGCCCATGTGGCTTTTCATATTATAATTCTGAAAGTTTATAATTCCACATTTGTTGAGATAATAAGAGGCCCATTTTCTGTTCTTACATATTGTTGTTATTTCTCTATTTCTATTATGTGTTTGTGGTATTAAGGGGAGCACCCTTCATCAAGTGGTATCAGAGTAGGAGTTTCTGAGTGTGTAAACTAATCACTGACTGTGAGGCAATTTTCACCAGGACTGTGGTTAGGGTTTCAGTGCACATTGTGAAAATGCCTCCACAAAGGGAACGTGGAGGAAGAGCTGGTGTTGTAACACCTGAGGTTAGAGCACTCTAGAGACAAGTGTGAGAATTGCAAGAGGAGATTTGTAGAGGAATGAATCTTAATGTCAGAGATGAAAGGGAGGATGAAGCCGAAGAAGAAGATTAAGAAGAAGTCAAAGTTGTGAACTAGGAGGAAGAAAGACTTTTTTGGGCCATTTCCATGATCAAAAAAAGACCTAAGATTGAGGTTCCTGCATTTTTCAGGAAATCTTAACCCAGAAGGATTGATCGACTAGATCAATGAATATGAAGAATATTTTGAGTATGAAGATATTGAGGATCCTAATAGGGTCAAATTCATGAAGGCTAGACTGAAAGGTCATGCGAAGATCTAGTGGCAAGAGATTCAATTGGAGTGAAATAGAAGAGGGAAAGATAAAATCACAAGATGAGATTAGATGGTGGATAAATTGAAGTGATAATTTATCCCTGTTGATTATGAGCTTGACCTACTAAAGAAAATGCAAAGTTTGAAGCAAGCGGGATGATCTATTTAGGAGTATACAGAGGATTTCTATCGAATCCTCATCAGAACAGGCCATGTTGAATTTGATAAGGAGAAAGTTGCCCATTAAATTAATGGGTTGAGGCCAAGCATTTAGGAGGAGCCGAATTTGGTTTGAATGAATAGTATTGAAGAGGCATACCAGTTTGCCCTAAAAGTAGAGGAAAATTTGAGCATGAAGTTTGAGAGCATACAAAGCGGAAGAGGTCATGATTGAAGATTTGGTGGATGGTCATATGAAGATTGAAATGAAGATTCGAAAAAGAAGGATGAGGCCAGTAATAGTCAGAATCAAAGAGGAGATAATTTCAATCATTTTCAAGATCAGAACAATAGAGATCGGAGAGGAAGAGGAAGAGGACAAGGTTTAGGAAGAGGAGGCTTCCGTGGAACATGTTTTCACTATGGGGAAGAAGGTCATAGGGCATTTGAATGTCCTCAATGCCAAGGAAGGATAGATAGGAGAAATGAAGGGTAGGCTAGAGTTGCACATGTAGATGAAGATGCCAAATCGTCACATTTTGAAGATGCTAAAAGAGGAGAAACACTGATTAATAGAAGAGTCCTATCGAGTGGTGAGAATGAACCTAAACAAAGGAGGAGCCTATTTCACACCAGGTGCAAGTGTGAGGGTAAGTGTTGTGATGTGATTATTGATAGTGTTAGTACTGATAATTTGGTGTCAAAAGAGATGGTGAAAAAGTTGAAGCTCAAGAGATAGAAACATACACATCCATATCGGGTTGCTTGGGTGCAAGATGACCACAAGGTCATGCTCAGTGAACAGTGCCTAGTAAAGTTCAAGATTGGTGGGTGCCATGATGAGGTACTATGTGATATCATATCTATGGATGCATGTCATATGTTGTTGGGTAGACCTTGGCAGTTTGATAGATGTGTTGTACATGATGGTTGTGTGAATACCTATTCCTTAACAAAGGATGGAGTGTGACATAAGCTAAAGCCATTGAAGGAGACCGAAGAAAAGGTATGTGGTAATGCAAGAATAACTTTTGTTGATAGAGGAAATTTCTCAAATGGTATGTAGAATGAGCATATGTGTTTTACCTTAATTCAAAAGGCTGAGGAAGTAGAAGATGTACCTATAGAAGTTGTAGAATTATTGAATGAGTTTTAGGATATTGTATTCGATAATGTGCCTGATGGATTACCACCAGTAAGAAAGATCAATCATCAGATGGATTTGATTCCAGGAGCTAGTTTTCCAAATAAGGCAGCACACAGAATGACACCAGTAGAAAGTGAAGAGTTGAAGACAGGTTTGAAGTTTAGTTCATCACATCATCCACAGATTGTATATGGAAGTAGTCCCAGAAATGCATATCAGTTGAGAAAGATAGATAAAGGAGAAATAAGTAGTGTTGAAGCTGAGGATTTTGTGAAACATTTGAAGAACATACATGAGGAGGTGAGGAAGCACATTACCAAGATGAATGCATAGTATAAGGCTAAGGTAGATGAGAAAAGGAGGCATAAGGAAGTTCAAGTTTGAGATGAAGTCATGGTTCATTTGCGGAAGGAAATATTTCTGGTTGGTACATATAACAAGTTGAAAATAAAGAAGTTTGGGCCATGTAAGATACTGAAGAAGCATGATTCAAGAAATGCATTTGAGGTCGAGTTGCCTACTGAGATAAATATTTCACCAGTATTTAATGTTTTAGATCTGATAGAGTATCATGAAGGAGGTGTTGAAGATAAGGTTACAACAACATAGTGGAGTATTCTAGCAACCAGTTTAGATATCAAGGAGATTGAAGACATACTGGATAGTCGTGTTGGCAGAAGCACAAGGAACATGACATATGAAGAGTATTTGGTCAAATGGAAAGGATGACCTGTTGAAGATTCATCATGGCTAACAAAGGAGGAGGTTAACCATTTTAGTTTTCCTCTACACACTTGAGTCGTGACAGGGTCACTTCTCAAATTCAACTGGGTGTCTGATCCAGGAGCATCCTGGGTGTAAGAGAAATCTTGCATCACCCAAAAATATTTCTATTTTTGTATTCAATAAGGGCTATCTTGTGCAGAGTTTATATTTATGGAAACTTGCTATTTTTAGTAAGTTGGTCATTTGATCTTGGAATGTTTTGATTTCTTCCCTAGAGGTTCATTTTGGTCATATTAGCTTGCTAGTAAAGTTTCATTGATAGATCAAGTCTAGCTTTGTAGATATTGAAGATTTTCAGTATTGGCAACAGGGTACATAAACTTTGAACTCAATTTTGAAGGCTTTAGAGGCCTTAGATGAGGTCAAAAATTTGGGTGACAGGCACTTGCATGAATCAAGGTTGTAGAGTGCTTTGTGGCCTTTCCGAAATGGGGTTATAATATTCAATTAGGTCAACTAGCGATGACTTATGGTCTTCGGAAGTTGGGTCACCTGAAATGGTGGAAAATGATTTTCCTTCAAAATTTTTGTTTGGGTTTCAAAAGTTATTTTGAGCCAACTTTGATGTAATAAATTGTAAAATAAAATAATTCTAAGTTTGGTCGGCCTTGTTGGCTAAAAATTTTGCAACCTTACTAGGTGGTGGAAAATTGCCTATATAAGGAAGGTTGTAGTGTTGTCTTAGGCAGTTCGGGATAGTTCTAGGTAACAGATTTGGGTATTGATTTGAGGCTTTTTCCTATAGAATATTGTAAGGGAATGCCCATGTGGCTTTGCATATTGTAATTTTGAAACTTTGTAATTCCACATTTGTTGAGATAATAAGAGGCCCATTTTCTATTCTTGCATATTGTTGTTGTTTCTCTCTTTCTATTATGTGTTTTTGGTATTAAGGGGAGCACCCTTCATCATTTATGCATTTTACTTATGCTAATATTGATGCTCACTGATTTTTCCATGCTCATGAGTTGTTTGCATCATTGATTGGCATTATTTAATTATTGACGTCCCTATTTTCTTGGTGCCATATTCATGTTGTTTTGATATTTTTTGAATCTTAAACTAGGGCATCGTAAGTTTGATTTGGTACTCCATTCATTATTGTTGCTCATCATGGGTTCACAGCTCGTGCTTGCGATATATGAACAGGTGAAAAACATGCAGATTTGACCAATTTTGTTGGGAACTAGACCCAACAACAAATGGACTTGTGATGATTTTCATAATAGTACATGTGTTGTTGGGTCAGCTCCTAGAACTACTTAGGAAAATCTGCATGTTCATCACGTGTGCATATGAAGTGGCTCTAATGGTGGATACAGTCATTGAACAACCATTTTGTCAACTCTAATTTTGTCAACATAGAAGGAAATTTATTATAGCCATAGAAACCTATCTCAGAATTGTCCATTTCTCTGTGTATATGAAAAATGAATGAAATCTCAAGCTGAAATAAAACATTGAACACAATAGTATTCCACATAGAGTGAATGAAATATACCATCAAAATAAGGTGAACTCCACAATTGACACAAACTCGGACATGGGCAAAGTCAAATTCAAGGCACATACATAGGAAATAAAAAAGGGACAAATGACAAGAAATAAGAAAAATCATTAGGACTATAGAAAAATTAATAAGACTAGAAAATCAAGTTCTAGAAATGGACGATTTTGATGCTTTGCCATTATGACAATTGAGAATTCATCATTTGGTACTTCTTGGTGTATTCCATTTAAGTATGCTAGGCATAAAGTATTCCATTTTTGATTGCATACACCAATCTGCCTGGAACAGTCAACAAACTAATGACTTTCCTTGATCAAATCTTCACAAAAACCATAAAACTTTGCATGGAAATGATTAATAACTCAAAAAACTATGATATCAAATCATTTCCAAACATAATTCATTAACACATAAGATTAATTATCATTCATTAACACACATTCATTAGCATTCATAAGACTCATTAGCATTCATTAACACATAAGATTAAAACATCGAGACATAAATATCAACATTATTAAATAAGTTTCATAAATGAGAATCATTTCTTTTTTGAATTTTTCTTTTTTTTTGATTCCCTAAATTGTTGCAGAGGCATATCCATGTCATCATCATCATTTATTCTCGCTCGTGCATGTGATCTCACTATCCTTTGCAAAGGCGGGTCCTCTGCAATAACAAATAAAAGAGTTAAATTAAAAACATATTATCATAATTGGGATTAATTTAAAAACATATTATCATTATTGTTACAAGCATTTCAGTACTTTAAAAAACATAAACATGACACTCTTTACCTTGTCCAACCACATCATCTTGCCCGATGGCTTGAACCTCAACATGCTCATCGGGAACAACCTCTACATCCCCTACAACTGCAATACAAAATATTTTATTAATCTCAACACATTATAATTAAATTTTTATTACTACGCCAAATTCAATTTAAAATGTTTACTTGTATTAATAATTCAATAATAAAAATTCGAATAGAAAATATATACCTTGAGTACTAAAATGCACATTCGAATCGATGCCTCCATCGTGCTTAGATGGTGTATTAGGATTGACAGGCTGCATTCCAATGTAAATAATTAGTGCATTTATCAACACTATATACATATAAATACAAGATAAATACTGAGAAATGTTAATCATTTAGTTTAATACATATAAATATATTCACTTTAAAGTTTTAAATAAATATATATCATTGTTTCCTTACTTAAAAAAATATATTCACTTTATGTTGGAACTTAACATCAAATACAATAATTGGTAAAATATTCAATTGTAGTCCACTGGTAGCTTCTCGGCTGCTGGGTTTTTGTTTGGTCTAGGTTGAAGGAGCCTGTTGCAAAACCCTCAATGTGGTCTTGATCTGCACCATCTTAGAGTTCTTTATTGAAAATCTTTTTTGACCATCTTGTAAAGGGTTTCAGGGCCCCTTCAAAACCTATTTTCCTCTAATAAAAAACATCAAATACAGTAATTGATAAAATATTCAACTTGAAATAAAAATCAATTGGCTTATTTACTTGATCGACATATCCACTAGAAGAACCTTGTGCACTCATTGATTGAAATTGTTCAGCCACAACTGTATAGCCTTGTTTGTAGCCTATTTTCTTATCCTCTTCTGTAATCTTTTTTTTGAACTCCAAGGCCTACATTTTTTCTTGGTATCATGAATTTTTATTGTAGTGAATTTTATCAAAACTAAATTGATTGAAATTTATAAATATTTTCATTTGGTTTTTCATTTACTAATACTTACAACTCGTGCAACAAGTTTTGAATATCCACCCAAGCCGAGCTTGTGTTTCCTGTGCTTTTGTTTTCTTTCTTTTGTTGCCTTTGATGTGTCAGGAAACCTATGTGATGTTTGAAATATGTTAGATCACATAAGTACAAATACTAAATAGTATAACGTACCTTCTTTCCTCAAGTGATATTATTTGTCCACCATGTCTTGCGCTTCTCTCAAGTGCATCCTTTTTAAGATTCTCCCACTCATTAATGGGAACATAGAGGGGCTGCTCATAATAAGGGTTGCGTTCTATTTGGGACCTGTAGTTGTCCCTAATATACTTCAAATCTTGGCCCTCTTTCTCAAGGAGCCTAAGTCTTTGAAAGATGTTGGGTCCAAAACATTTTGTCATAGAGTCAATGAGTTTATCCTTTAACTCTTTATCTTGTAATTTCCACCTTTTAAGAAAAAAAAACTGTTAGATTCATAAATGAAGTGAAGCTACCTTTTAATATACTTGAAGAAAGGGATGAAAGGAAATCTGATCTAGAAATGAAATCAAAATGTGATACCATGTGCATATGGTTGACCCAAAAATGCACAAACATTCATCATTAAGTTTTTCATAAAATAGATTATTCATTGCAAAATAATAACAGGATTATTAGTTATTGCAAGGGACTACATAGGGGGTTATTGCATTACATTATGAGTATAAGATTGTATAGTAAAAGAAAGGATCAATATTTAAAGTACCTGGAAGGTGGACTAATCTCAAGGGAAGTCCATATTCATTATTCACAAACAATTGATCACAATTCTCTATTTTTCCCATACATCTAACACGAGTACATCCAGGAATTTCCTCATCGTCTCCTACATAAAATGAATCCACTATTACAAAATTCCCCCTAAGAAACAATAGTTCAAGTGAAATAAAGTCATGATAAATGAGAGAGAAAAAGAGGAATCTACTTACCAATAGGCATTTCCATCGCATCTGTGGTCATGCTACGTGTTGCCAATATTGCAGGTGATAGTACCTCTGTAGTTCTGATCCTCATAGCAGGCGGCGTACTTAACATAGGATCAATAGAGGTGCTGAAAAATAAAATTGTTAGAGCATACAAAAATATGGACAGCCATGGACAAGATTGTTAGAGCTATTAAAAAAAATATTGTTCGAGCAAAACACAAGTGGATGATAGAACATGTGATGTTCTTGAACCACCTAAATTATCTGCATTTGGGGCGTCACCCTTTAATGTTTTTTTCATCCTCTGTAAAAATAACACATGTATTTTAGTTAATGACATAAATAAAAGAGTATACTATAAAAATTATTATTGAAATTTTGTTATAATTAAAAATTACATTAATACTTACTGTATAAGTCTGAACACGGTGAATGAACACATCCTCTCTCATCTTTATTTGAGGAGTCTAACATTGAATATCTTCCAATCGAGCTAACTCTCTTGATATTTCATGAAGGACCTTTTGCAGTGCAACCATAGGATCAACGTCTGATGAAAAATCAACATTGAATGGATCCTTCTCATCCTGCAGCTCCTCATGTACTACTTGTTCCTTTCCCTTTTTATGATCAGTACTCATTTGTGAGAACAATATTATTAGCACTTTACTTAAAAGCAATCCAAAATAGTAGTGAAGAATAAAACATAACAAAAAATACACATTAACATTTTTCTTGTATGTGCATTTGTACAACAACAATGAGTTTTACCTGTCAGGAAGAAGTCCCATGAGAACCATCATCATTGTGCGTGTGGTTGTTGATCCATACTATAGCCCTATATTTAAAAAAAAATCATCATTGAGACATGTTAAAACACATGTTTTCTTATTCTAAGTTATGTTGAATAATAGACAATTATCAGAATGCGTACGACCTCGTCCATGATAGTCATGGGTTTTTTGTATCTATGTGATTCAAATTGTAATTGATAAGTAGCTCTTCACCTTCGTGTATTGATTTGATCGCACATATAAATACACAATTTCCCTTGTGCGCCTTAAATATGCAATTGGGTTGCTTATTAGTTGACACAGGTCATGTACTATTTATAAAACCTACAATATTCCCTAATGCTTTTGGCCTTCTGTCAATGTATATAGGTACTATTTTACTTTGTTCACTGACTTTTTGTTGTATATAATTTTCCACGAGTGCATACCTACACATACTTTTTTTTTATCTAACAATCTGCATCCAACTACTATAATCATAACAAGGTCCGACATACCCCATCAATTCAACAACTTTTTTGTAAGAGGCCTTTATGCCATCCATGGAAAATAGGCCCAAACCATGTAATGAAGATGGTGCTATGTGATATATCCTCTCTCTAACACAAAAATTAGTGTTTATTGAAGGAAGTTCATCAGGGAACCATTGTTTTTGTAGATGTTTGTACCTAAAGGGAACCTCAGAGTCTCCTTTTCTCTCATCATCATAAGAACATGACCCCCCTTGAGCAAGGAAAGATTTCATGTATTTATTGAATTTCTTTTTGATCTTTTGACCTCGAGTCGATCTCCTTGATTTAGACATACTAAATGTCTCACTTTCTTCTTCCATTCCTACATTTTCCTTGCTCGAGGAAGACAAATCTAACAAATACCTATTCGCTGGTACCATCACTTCATAAAATGAGAGAGACAGGTTGCAATGAGAGAGATATTTTACAAATGGTAAAAGACATTAATGTCTATGGGGTGTATTGACTTATACCTGACAATCCATGAGACTGTGCAGGATACTTGACAAAAGATAATAGTTATATAATTAGACAAACATAATTCACTCCATAGTTTTTATTACATCTTGTGAAGGACATTATACATTGTTAAAATTATCTATTTATGATTTCATAATTAGCTCACTCCATTGTAGGGAACAAAGAGAATCCCCTGTGATTTAACATCATTGATGTGCAAGGAAATAGAAATTATCAGAAGAAAATATCATAAGATAATATTTAGATTAAATGCATTGATATAAAAAAATACCCTAGAAAATGATAAAGATAGGTAATTTTCTTAATCATGTCACTAATTTGTGCATATCTAAATACTGGTGTCTTTCAAGTGATTTGATTCTTGTCATGCCCACTAGAAATGAGAATAGTCTTAACTAGTGAGGTTGTTTAAGCATACATAGATTAAATACACTCTTTTAGAATGAAATTTATCTTAACAAAAGATCAAAGATATCAGGAGGAAATATAAAATAAGGTGAATGAGAGTAGTTAGATATTAATGCTAAAACCAAAAATGCCATTAATACGAAACTAAGATGTTTGACAAAATGGCACAAGAGTGGTGTCTCATGCAATGCTGAGATATTCACTGTATGCTAGTTTGTCAAAATGATTCAAAGAAATGTGATCTACTACAATATTTTGAATATCTCAGCATTGCATATAACTAAACATCTTAGCATTGCATGAGACACCACTATTGTGGCATTTCATCAAACAATTCTCATGCCTTGATAGTGTTTTTATTATATCTTGTGAAGGACATTATACATTGTTAAAATTATCTATTTATACTTTCAGAATTAGCTCACTTGATTACAGGGAAAAAAGAGAATCCCCTATGATTTAACATCATTGATGTGCAAGGAAATAGAAAATTATTAGAAGTAAATCTCATAAGATAGTATTTAGATTAAATGCATTGATATAAAAAATACCCCAGAAAATGATAAAGGTAATTTTCTTAATCACGTCACTAATTTGTGCATGTCTAAATACTGGTGTTTTTCAAGTGATTTGATTCTTGTCATGCCCACTAGAAATGAGAATAGTCTTAACTAGTGAGGTTGTTTAAGCATATAGAGATTAAAGACACTCTTTTAGAATGAAATTTCTCTTAACAAAAGATCAAAGATATCAATAGGACATATAAAAAAAGGTGAGTAAGAGTAGTTAGATATTAACGTTAAAACCAAAAATGCCATTAATATGAAACTAAGATATTTGACAAAATGGCACAAGAGTGGTGTCTCATGCAATGCTGAGATATTAACTGTATGCTAGTTTGTCAAAATGCTTCAAAGAAATGTGATCTCCTACAATATTTTGAATATCTTAGCATTGCATGAGACACCACTATTGTGGCATTTCTTCAAATAGTTCCCATGCCTTGCCAGTGTTTTTATTACATCTTGTGAAGGACATTATAAATTGTTAATATTATCTATTGATACTTTCAAAATTAGCTCACTCCATTGCAGGGAACAAAGAGAATCCCCTGTGATTTAACATCGTTGATGTGTAAGGAAATAGAAAATTATCAGAAAAAAATCTCATAAGATAATATCTAGATTAAATGTATTGATATAAAAAAATACCTTAGAAAATGATAAAGAAAAGTAATTTTCTTAATCACGTCACTAATTTGTGCATGTCTAAAAATTGGTGTCTTTCAAGTGATTTGATTCTTGTCATGCCCACTAGAAATGAGAACAACCTTAACTAGTGAGTTTGTTTAAGCATATAGAGATTAAATACACTCTTTTAGAATGAAATTTCTCTTAACAAAAGATCAAAGATATAAGTAGGACATATAAAACAAGGTGAATAAGAGTAGTTAGATATTCACACTAAAACTAAAAATGTCATTAATATAAAATCGTAAGCATATTAGTGGAAAAAGTTTAGATTTCAACCCAAAACAATTGTTAAACATGCCAAACATCTAGCATAATTGTAAATTTCATTCATGTCATTGATATTCTTCTTCATCCATCTTATCGTCAAGATCATCATCATTGATGACATCATCACCACCACTATCATTATCTTTGTTGTCATCAACATCATCATCATCATCGTCATCATCATCCTCCTCATCATCGTGATCAGTAGAAGCATAATCATCATCTTCTTCTTCATATTCTTCTTTGACTAACTCTCGATCATGATCATCATCTACATCATCTTCCACTTCTTCCTCTTCCTCATTATCTTCTTCTTCCATCACATTATACTTTATCGACCTTCCTCTTGGATCATGTCTAACAACAAATGACCAACCTAGTTTACAAGGAACCTCTGAGTAAAATACCTACTCACATTGGCGTGGAAGAACATAGGGCTCTTCCCCAACTGGCTCAAACAACCTTGTATTAATAATTGAATTAATTTGAAGGAACTAAAGTCATAGTTAAGTATATCAACCAAAATACCATAGTATCAATTTTGTGACTTTTGAGGATGTAAGTCATTTTTAGATGAAATATTAGTCACGTGGAAGACTACACTTATCCCAGAATCATAAGTTCTCTTCATGTCATCTAACTTTTTGATGTGAAATTCATAACCATTGCATAACATAGCCTTGTGGTGTTTCACTTACAATAATGTCAAACATATATAAATTATTGCATCATGAGTTGAAAAACATACGGTTGATTAACAAATTTATAAGTACCTGGTGATCTCTTAAACCATATGCTAAATCTATTTCTTTTTGTGTAACATTGGGATCTCCATTACGACAAGCTTGTATAGCCAATGAAGACACAGATTCCCATTTTAATCTATGACCATAATATTGACATCATTCAATCCATACCATCATCCAATCTTGATTGTTTGTAATAAACAAATGTATTGCATCCCACTCTTTAGCTACTGTACAAAAGTAAATATATGACTTACAACAGATTTATTTTTAAGATTAAGAATTAATTAACTACAATAACATCTCATAATTTATTACCTTTCATTTTCCTAAATCTACCATTGCCCACCAAGTACTCCCCTTCAAATTTTTAATGGAGTCGAGATCCCAAATGCAGTCTATATGGGTCTTTGCTGCAAGATTAGGAAGATATTGAGTAACACACATCTCATCTAGTATACCATATATCCCTCAACTATAGAAATCTTAGGATGTGCTCTTTGTCATACCAAACCCTTAAAAAATTTCAAGTGTCTCTCAACCATCCACATTGGCCTAGCCTGTATAGGTCCACACAATTCAATCTCCTCAACTTGGTGTATGAGGTAGTGTTCTTGTGCATTGAAAAAAGTTGAAGCTAAATACTTTTGCATTTCACACATTAGTCAACAAATTCTTTTCTTCCAATATTTTATATCTTATTTATGGATTTCTTTAGATGACAACCACCTACAAAGGAATCAAGACACAAAAATATATAAATAAAAGACTTTATACTATATTACTTGTTTGATATATTAAACAAATATCACTGCTTACCTCATGTATTTTCCAAGATCATATATCACTTGTTTGATATTATTGTCGGAGTTCTCTATGAGTGATAGGGGTAGAAAATACTGCAATAATTGTCAACTGATAATTTCATACAATGAAAATTGAATGCAGTTACACAAATATATTATAAATATAAAAGATTATAACTTACCTTGATGAAGGTATGCAACCATGCATTTTCATCCTTGACCCAAAATCACTTTTCTTTGATATGATATTGCTTATATTCGCAGCAAATCCTATAGGAAATTGATTTTTTCATATGAATTCTTTTATGGCATTACTTTGTTGCTCTGTTAACAACCAAGGAAGAGCACTTGCATTAATCTGGTCTCCATTTCTATTTGATTCAATGATATTTTTCATTGCATGATTGGAATCATGAATGTCACTACAAATTTTGCCAAGTTTTTCTTTGTCATGCCTTCCATCCAATATTTTCCATAGTGTCTCTGTTACATTCTTTCCAATATGCATAGTATCAAAGAAATACACAATTTATAGCTGCTCATAGTAGGGTAGCCTACTAAATTCTCTGGGATAACATTTTAGTCCCTTTGGAAGTTGATCAGTGATGTCTTCATGACCTTCAAGATCATCAACTACATAATTAGCCAACAAAACACAATCAAAATATATAATTTTCAAACAACAACCATTAGGTGGAACAATATTACCTCAAATTCTATTATATTTGAACTACCATAGGTGAGGTGTCATTCTTTGGGGCTTTGATGTAGTCTCTTCTTTCCCATTGAAAATATATTTTTCCAAACTTTGATACTTATGATTTCTGTGGAGGAAGTGCCTATACTCATCAAAAACCTTCTTTATTAAACTTTTGGAATGACGAGATTTCATCTTTGGACCACACATTGGACATGAAAATTTTCCCTTTATTTGAAGACCTACAAGATAATGATACAATTAGATTAAATATGTTAATTTTTAGAATTAGAATTATCGCGTACAACTAGAATTCACCATAACATACAATAGAAATGTGTCAACCCTAGAGCATCATTAATTGTCCACACAAGCATTGCATGTAATTAAAATTGTCTTTGTCCAATTGGTCTAGAGATGTCATACATAGTGAAACCATTTCATAACACCAACAACTCGTCGATAAGAGGCACAATATATACATTCATATCTTTCACTTGGTACTTACCTAGTTGAATTAACAACAACATCAGATAATTATTGTGGCTATTTCACTCCAAGACTTATAATTACATGTAGATAACTATAAAATAATAAAATACTTGGAACAATCATTGCCAACATAATATGCTCCCTCTTTATTGACATCTATGGAGGAAGGTTATTGTTGATAAAAAAACATGCCACACTGAGTAAATAGAACTCATCTCTCCATATGGATTGACGCCATCTATTTCTAAAGAAAACTTGAGATTTTGAGGTTCTTCTTTAAAGTGTGGCCCTTTTTCCTCTATGTCCATAAATGATGAACCATCTGCAAGAATTCAAATAATCTCATCTCGACTCTTGCCACGTGCATGGTAATCCATAAATTGTGCCAAGATATTGCACTTGAATAATCATTTCAGATGTGGAATAATGGGGATGTAATGAAGAACCTTGTGAGGCACCTTTTTCATCATTTAATCATCTCAATATATGCTTGTATGACATTCAGGGCATTCTGTTGCATTTTTGTGTTCTTTATGATAAATAATATGATCTTTAGGATAAGCATCTATTACTTGATACTCCATTCCAACATATTTCATAGTGGCACATAATTCTCGGTACGAGCGAGGGAGAACATTTGATGGTGGTAACAAAAACTCACCTTTCAATCTACAATAAAAAATATATGTCATTACTATAAACAATCTTAATGGTACATGTTTCACTTTTTATAGACTATAATGACGCATATGAAAAACCTTAGCATACATGACATTACTATGTTGGATAAACCATTCATAACATTCAAATTCACCAACAATAATACAAAAAAGAGAAGAGTAGATTGGGAGCCTTCGTAAAGGGCCATGTTCGCCTTCTCAAGTAAAGGTATATCATGGATGACATCAATGTCATCCTTATCATAATCATTATCATCATCATCAGCAACACTAGTACCAAATGTGTCAATGATCAATCCATTCATACCATCATCTTCAAATGTGTTTTCTGGTGCATGATCGTCATCTTCCATGGGATCATGATCTTCCACTTCAATACTCACACCTCCATGTTCCTCTATATTCACACCCGCATGTTCCTCAGAGATGTGGTGGTCCATATCACATACTACATTGGGGAGATCAACCTATATAGAAATGATGATAATCAAACCCCCCTTCAATGTGATAATCAAACTTCCTTCCATGGTTCATATGTATATTAATTGTGAAAACAATACAACAAACAACTTACCAATGGATGATAATCAAACCCCCCTTCAACGTGACCATTCTCCCTACAATGTCTTTTTACTATTTTGATTTTGATTCTTCTTGTCTTTAAGCTGTTACAAATCTTGCATGGACCATAACATTTGTCATCACCTTTTCTTTTAAAGTTAGACAATAATCTAGTGATTGTCTCCCTATTTTGATTGAATTCCCTTTTATTATCTGACGTGATCATTAATGTGTATATTTGTAAAAAAATTAGACATGTAAATTTAACTTTAAGTTTTATAACTGTACATATATGTTCTTCGACTCCCCCACATCCATCTCATATACTCTCAAAAGGGAAATTCTTGTTAGAGATGCCTACTTTTATTAATATATTTCTCTAGATTTCATATGGACATTTGGTCAAATTATTGGTATGTATGTTTATTCAAATGGAGTTTCAACAGTGGTTCGTAACACCATAAGAATTCAATTTTCTTAGATCTGAAATGCTGATAATAATCTCATTAGATTTATGAATAAATTATACTTCAAATATCATTCAGAATGGATATATGACAGGTTGGTATCGAATTCTATGTCAAGATTTACAACATTAAATTGGTCATAGTTGGAAGACTGAGACACAAGAAGAATATGAGTATAGCCAAATTTCAAAACAATATGAAAGAATGCAAATATATATGTGGATGAACATAAATAATGAAGGTACCAAACATTGACCTGAAGTAATGAAGTGTTGACTCAAGGTTGAATCTAGTATGCTCCTGTATGATCCAGAACCTGCAAGGAAGGAAAAGATGGGGTTAGATCCAAAGGATCTAAGCAATGCCTGACACCCTATTACTGATCCTCATCTACAATTATGCATGTGCATAGTCAAGCCATACACTTCTAAAAGGAACTATGCTACAGAACATGTACACTCAGGAACATGAGCATTCATACTATGAAGATAGAATAGAAAAGACAGAAAGCATGGAAGCATAGAAAGGAGATCAACACTGAAAGAAGAAGTGGCTGCATTTATGTCTCTATGAACACCTATTGAATCACTATTGAAATTACATCATCCAAATAGTGCAACAACAACACCAGATGTTGTTGTTCCATCTGGTGTTGCTATGGCATCATTTCCAAATGATGCATCCACATTAGTAACCCACCATGCCCATCAACAGAAGGCAGTCATGATCAAGCATAAGTAATGGAGGGGACATTATCAAGGTCAAATAAAAGGTCAAAGTCATCTATGAAGTGTGTTAAATCTACATGCAATGAGTAAATCAAGATGAAAATGGAGCAAAAAGTATGATGTCAAATGTGTTATCAATAAACAACTCATGGGATGTGAGTCAACATGGTATGTTGTTTATACAAGATCAGTAAAAGGACATCTTGATAAAATAGTATGCAAGATCATTAAGCCTAGATGACAGTGATACAATGGTTCACATCTCGAACCTCACAAGATCTTCAAGCTAGCATGCTATCAAAATAGAATGGCAGTGGTGATTCAATGCATCTACAACCTCAACAACATGGAAACATTGATCCAATAACAACAAATACATTAAAAATGCCAAGCTCATAGTCTCAATGAAATAAATAGTGTATAAAACAATATATGGTGCACAACAAAAACAAGCATGCAATGACAAAAATAACATTGCATGATGCCCATGATGAGTAGTGAGAATGAATGGAGTACCAAATTAAACTTACAATGCCCTAGCTTAAGATTCAGAAAACATCAAAACAACATGAATATGACACCAATAAAATAGGGACATCAATAATAAAATAATGCCAATCAATAATCCAAACAACTCACGGGCATGGAAAAATTAGTGAGAATCAATATCAGCATAAATCAAATGCATAAACAATAAGCTCATAAATAATGCATGATGCCCTAGCTTGCAGCCCGTGAGCCATAAACAATGCATGATGCCCTAGATTACAATCCATGAGCCATAAAAAATTCATGATGCCCTAGCTTGCAGCCCGTGAGCCATCAAGATATTTCTCACATAGTGAATCAACATCAAAAAAAATAAAGAGAGATCAAACACTTCACATAATACCTTGAAGGTAATAGAAACAATGCCAGTATTAACATTCATATTGTGCCATTAAATAAAAAAATGCACTCAAAATAAAATTGATTTAATGAGAAGACAAAGCTCGAATGCCTACTTCAAGTCATGGTTTCCATATGCCAAGCTTCAAAATTGAGCTCAAGCTTCACAACAGATCAAGAGCAGTGCAAAGTGGGAAATTTCCAATTTTAGCATAGTTAGGGCCCTCTTCGCGCACGCAGTGGATTACATGACCTATTAAAGAATTATTTATAAGAAAGTTGAGGAAGAAGTTGAGACACATGTTAATTTCTTGGTTGAAGGAAGAATGGTGTAGGGGCACTAAGAAGAATCAGTCAAGACATGAAGACATCCAATGTAAACATGAAGACCTTAAAGGCATTCAATGAGAACCAGAGGGCATGGAAGATAGAGAGGGAACCTATGAGAATCAACTACAACCTATTGAAGCCTATAATGTCTTTTAATGTCATGAAATGACATTGCAATGTAAGGCATTTGTTAATGGCCTAAAGGCCCAAAATTACTTGTAAATGGAACATTAGTGTCCAAAGGAGTCTAAGGGTAGTTAGGGGCCTTAAAGTGTTTGGAATAAGTTTCCTAGGTGTTTACAAAACTTTAGGAGTTTTTATTGCTCAATTTTAATAAGTTTGAAGTAAATTTCCAATGTTTAAATATTTAAATTTTAAACTATAATGGATAGGTGGTCTTTTAGTGGGAAATCCCATTTATGGTACATTTTAATCCATATAACCACCAAAATTTGGTTGGGACATTTTTAAGGGATTACAAATAAACTAAGAAAGTCATGGTATGGTAGAGAAGTGACTGGAAATGTACGGGCTATAACAGAGAATCACTAAAAATATAAGTTTTTTGCAATTTTTCTATTCTCTTGTATTGTTAATTTCTTGTTTGTGGTGATACTAAGTTTAAATTAAATAAGGAAGGATCCCATACATTCACTTACACTAATTGAATGCTCTGAGGATAATTTTATTCATTGTCCTTTACGCTAATGCTATTTTGACAGTCATAGTCAACAAATTTTCATTGTTATTTTGATTTCCTTCTGATAAAAAATTATCCGATGAACTCCTAATGCCTTAAATTCATGGGATGATAAATATAGAATATGTATCATATAAATATAATGTGGAATGTGTAGATAATCAAGAGTTAAGGTGTTCACCAATGCTTGAAACAAGGAAAAAGCCTTGAAATGAGTGGGTATGCTACAACAATGAGAGATCAGGTTGAAGAGTAGGGACATTTTATGATTTGAAGAGTCTTAGGATATTGAAGAGAAGGTGAATCAATCACCAATTGAGTCTAGAAGTGTTGGGAAGGTCTAGATTTAGGAAGCCCTAGAAACAAGGGTTTGGGACACCAAATTGAGGCTTTTGGTGTTGCAGGAGGATTGAACCTAATTTCTTTTGGATTTGACCATTAAAAACAATAATAAGAGACTATCCAGGAGTTGGAGCCTTGGAAGTAATTATTTCATATAGTTCCTTTGTTAAATTGGTCATTTTATGTCTTTTGGGAGCCATAGGGGTGAGCAGCAGTACATGCTCCAAAAAAACCCTATGAAACCTTTTGATATGACAATTTACTAAGAAAAGGGTTCTCAAAATAGTGATTTTTTTTATTAGTGCTTTGGAAAGTTTTAGAGATAAGTTGTATTTTCCTTCGCTGTAGGGCTACTAGGCAGGGCAATTAGGTCTTTGGACAATTTGGGAAAGATTGGAGAGTTGGGTATGTTGGGTATTTCCAAGAAGCTTAAAACCTATCAAAACCATTTACATACACGCCTTAGACACCATCTATATAATTTTGGAACCTTGGAAAAGGTCTGGACAAGTTTGAGTACTTGGGAAGCATTTAAGGCTTTGGAAAAATAGTGGCTTTGTTAACCAAAATTCATAAACTTTCCTTGTTTGTTCACCCACCACCCTTACCTCTTCATCAAAGAAGGACTCAGGGCTCCAAAATTTTTGGAAGAATAATTTCACTATTATGAACTAGAACAAGGACATATCCTTGGTGAAGATGAGGATGAAGGAGTTGATGACGAGATTTAAGAATCTCATGTTTTCAAAAGTAATAAGTTTCCTATTCATGCAGGTGTAGATGATGAATATTTTCCTCATGAAGGCAATACCAAGGAAATTCCAATTAATGGAATTGTAGATGAAATTAATATGCAAGAGGAAAGAGATGTGGACTTCCAAGAAGAAAGAAACAAATGGCATCAACAAACTATAAAAGAGAAATCAAAGGTTTAAAGAGAGACAACTGTATATGGAGGGACAATGAACTACATATTTGTAGATGTCAATGAAAAGAAGGAAGAAATCATTCTTATGTTGGATGGTAATTTTTGGATATTTAGTCATTATTATAATAAATTCATTTCATGTGTAGATGCAAGTAACCACGATACTTTGGAATATGAAAGTCAATTTTTCATAAAACAGTCATGGAGGAGGCAACAAAGTGCCTTGAACATTTTTGAAAAATGTCTGGTGATTAAGAATGGAATTTGAATAATGAAATGGCAATGGAGGTGATAAAGGTTTTAAATATTGAAACAAAGATGTAGTGGAGCAATATCATAAGCATGGACTAGCAAAGGAGTATGCTAGGTAATGATATTGAGAAGTTATGTATACTGATGAACAAATTTACGAAGAGGAGACATACTAAAGTGAAGAAGACAATCCAACATATAAATCAATTGATCTCAAGAGAATACATTGGTAGGGAAAGTGGAGTATTGCAAAGTAGAGTATGGAAATGTGGAAGATTGAGGAGAGAAACAACATATCAAGAGGTGAAGAAGACAAAGTTAATAAAAAGGTCCAATGCCATAATGAAATTTATCGAACATGTTTAGAATAGAAAGGAAAACAGACAATGAAAAAAGAAAGTTTGGGATCTAGGAGGGAAATAAGTTGTAGTAAATGCACCTACAATTGGAAAATATGGAACAAAGTACAAATAGCAAATTAAGTTACTAAGGACATGAGGAATACTCCCAAAAACTATGACTTGTCTACTAAGGATTTATCATCCAAACATCCCATCAAGACATCATATTTGAATAAAAAATCTTTGCAAGTTATGACTATTACAATTTTTCCTTTTAGGATAGTCAAAAAAATTATTAATGACCCTTACTAAAATGGCTTCAAATAAATTGAGTTGGACTCTTAAAGACCCTAAAAATCCCTCTACCACCACAGATAAAATGGATCAACCTTTTTTTTGTCTTCTATAAGGTGATTTCTTCCAATTTGTTGTCAATTGAAGTCTTCTACATAGGGAAATTTATGGATGTATAATCATTCCTCAACCTCCAAAATGACCAAAAAAAAATTGCATCCAATTTACAAAATTTTTTCATTATGAATGAAAATGTTGTCATGACAACATGACAACTTTTAAGAAACTTTTACATCTTTTCATCAAATGACCCAAAAACATCAAGAATGGTCATATATGGTCACTAATGGTCAAAATTGACCTTATTTATATAACATAACTCAAAACAATATAAAACCCAAAAAATGTATCTCATAGGAACAAGAGTGCCCTTGCACCAAGTTATTCCCTTGTCATTTGATTACATCACAAACCTTTCCCTATGTCATTTCGAAAAGACAAATACCACGTGTTCAAAGATTTTGAAAAAAAAATTCAAGACAAGTACTAAAGAAAAAGTCTTTGAATCAAGCCATGTTGGAGTTAAGGCATGGGTATGTGATTGGATAATTCACTCATACACAAAAAATATAGGGATGGGAGAGCATAATACCTCAACACATCTAACAATTAGTCTAGTAGGGATTCATGTTAATATTGCTACCATAATTTTCATATTCATTTTAGATTGGTAACCTAATAACTAGATGAGAGATTGCATTACCCTAGTTTGCATTATTAGATGATCTTGTTTAAATTTGTGTTCATTTCATGAGAAAAGATACATGTAAGGGAAAATAAATTTCTACATGTAAAGATTACATGTATATATATACCAAATATCTTGTATGCGCTGTACAAATAAAGGAAGTGGAAGATAAGATCATCTAGGATCACACAGGCCGTGAGCATAGCCAACTTTCAGAAGACTATTAATGAATAAAAACATACATAAGTGGATAAACATAAATAATGAAGGTACCACACATTGCCTGAAGTAATGAAGTGTTGACCCGGGGTTGAATCCTGTATGGTCCTATATGATCCAGAACCTGCAAGGAAGGAAAAGATGGGGTTAGATCGAAAGGATCTAAGCAATGCCTGGCACTGTATTATTGATCCTCATCTATAATTATGAATGTGCATAGTCAATCCATACACTGGTAAAGGAACTATGCTACAAAACATGTGCACTTACGAAACATGTGCATGCAGTGAGTAAATCAAGACTAAAATGGAGCAAAAAGTATGATGTCAAATGTGTTATCAAGCAACAACTCATGGGCTATGAGGCAACATGGTATGTAGTTTATACAAGATCAATAAAAGGACATCTTGATAAAATAGTATGCAAGATTATTAAGCCTAGATGACAGTGATACAATGGTTTAAATCTCAAACCTCACAAGATCTTCAAGCTAGCATGCTATCAAAATAGAATGGTAGTGGTGATTCAATGCATCTACAGCCTCAAGAACATGGCAACATTGATCCAATAAAATAAAATACATTACAAATTCCAAGCTCACAGTCTCAATGAATAAATAGTGTATAAAACAATATATGGTGCACAACAACAACACACATGCAATGACAACAATAACATTGCATGATGCCCGAGATCAAATTCAAAATAGTAAGTGTATTAATGTATGATCTAATAGAAGCAATATAAAAAATAGAGCACCAGGTCCACTAAGTTAATGTATTAATTTATGATCTTCCTCTTGTTCTCTTATCTTACTTAATGGGTCCACTAAGTTAATATGTGTTTCTAGTATATCTTTTCACTTAGAATAGGGAAGACACATTTCTAATGCATCTCTCTCCCATTGCATTCCATATGTATCTTGAGCTTATAATTATCTTCATCTACTTGTTTGTAGATTATTTTAAACAAAGATTATACTAACTAAATTGTAGAATTGGAAAATATAACAATTATACTATGAAAGAAAATAATAAGAAATCAAATCTATGCTAGATAACTCCTAAGGCTTAACACCATCCCTAGCAATGATTGGCTTCCATTATGGATAATTAGTTGGTTTATAAAAATCTATGCATGCTCCTAAAAAGGAAACTATTCCTTAATTAAATAACCTTTTATCTTAGGGGAAACTCATTTAATTATTGACTAGGGATGTATATACTTAGATGACACTACCATTATATGTGCAATAGATTATCTCTAGCTTCTACTTTAATGCATAAAATAGTAATAATTTATAAAGGAAACAACAATGATAAAAAAATCTAACATTGGTTCTATTCAAATGGTAGTGGTTGTGAGTGTGAACACACAAGGATGGTTGCAATTGAATAAACTAGTGAAATAATAATAAATTAACTTATAATAAAATTCTTTTTATATTGAGACTAACTGGATCTATGATAAAATAGTTTAACTTCTTATTATTAAGTGAGTAAAATTGTCATCTAAAGTAACTAATAATCAATTAAACATATTACCACTATGAAGAAATGTAATAAATGAAACTAATAATTAATCTAATCTAACTAGAGGAATACTTCACCCCAAGAAGCCCTTGCATAAGGATTCATAACCTTGAATCAATTCAGAACTTTAATAAATTGAAGATAATTGTACCCTTGCATTAACAGTACTAGACATTATAATAGAAATAGTATATATTAATTATTGTAATCTAAAAAAATATTTGAGAACATTTGAACCAAAACTATTAAGACTTTCTTGGATTTTATAGGAAATCTTAGAAGCAGTGATCATAAATGTCATTGAATCTCTATCACCCACATGTCATTCTTTAACAATATATGAATTATTATAAAAATTAAACAACTACTTAACAGAGCTACAAACATGGAGTCCAAGTAGAACTCAAACATGTCATCATAGATCTTTTAATTTTATAGGAACAAAATTGTCACCCAACGGATGACCATTGTCAATGCATAAAGTCTCCATCTCTGTGTGCATTAGACGTAGCAAAGGAAAAGTTATTTTTGTGAGAGAAACCTCATTGATCATTACCTTTGACTCCTCCATAATTATAAAAGAGATAACTACCTACAACTATATTTAATAATTCCTCCTTTGAAGTCATAGGTTAGTTTAAAATGGAGAAAGTATACAAACACACCAATTTAATCCCAAAACATCATATAAATGGAATTAATCACATCTCACAAATGTATAGATTATACTATATACTATTGTATTATATATATCAAGTATCATTATGAGTATACATCATATATTTAGTCTTAATAAAATCTTATAAAACAACATAAAACTAACCCAAAATACTTCAAAAGATGTAGATTTTCAAGCTCATCAATAGTCGTGAAACATGATCCTAAATTTTATATAGAGAGTTTGGACTCTAAAGGGGTAAAAATACATATTAATTTTGATGTATAGTTTCTTGTAGTGGATCCTAAGAGAGGCCCTAATGATCAAGCTAAATGAATCCCTGAATCATATATGATGCCCTAGTTTAAGATTCAGAAAACATCAAAACAACATGAATATGGTGCCAATCAAACAGGGACATCAGTAATAAAATAATGCCACTCAATGATGCAAATAACTCAAGGGCATGGAAAAATTAGTGAGCATCAATATAAGCATAAATCAAATGCATAAACAATAATCTCATAAACAATGCATGATGCCCTAGCTTGCAGCCCGTGAGCCATAAACGTCAATGCATGATGCAAACAACTCATGGGCATGACAAAATTAGTGAGTATCAATATCTGCATAAATCGGTAATAAAATAATGCTAATCAATGATGCAAACAACTCACAGGCATAGAAAAATAAGTGAGCATCAATATCACCATAAATAAAATGCATAAACAATAAGCTCATAAATAATGGATGATGCCCTAGCTTGTAGCCCACAAACCATAAACAATGCATGATGACCTAGCTTGTAGTCCACGAGCCATCAAGACATTTCCCACATAGTGAATATCAACAACAAAACAAATAAAGAGAGATCAAATAGTTCGCATACGTAATGCCTTGAAGGTAATAGCAATGATGCCAGCATTAACATTCATATTTGATGCAGGAGCATCTCAGGTCCTTGGCAATCCCGTGTCACCAAAAACAAGTTTGAGTTTTCATGTGTTTCTTGGTTCCTTCTTTGAACAAGTTGGCTTGGTTCCTTCATTAATCGAGTTGGTCGGTTAATTCCCTGGCACTTGGTTATCCTTTCTTACCAAGTGGTTTCTTTTGGTTTTCTGTTGAGGCTAACTTGTGCACTTAATTATGGTCACATATTTAATGTTGGTATCTATCATTGGGAAGCATGTGGACCTAGATATGGTTGTTCCTTCCGTTTATGGTGGATTTGAAGGCCTAATTTTTCAGTAGCCTTTTGTATATATTGTAATCTTTGGTTGTAGTTTTAGGACATCAACTTTGGTAGGAGATAGAAGTTATAAGTTGGAAGATAGTTTTGAATCCTCGCATGTTGGAGGACTAGTGTACTTGAATTGTAATATTTGGCCCTAACTGGGAAGGCCTTACAACCCGACATGTATCAATCTATTTGATGAAATAAGAAGGATATGATCTGTATTCTCTCTCTCATTTGTGTGTTATTTCTTTCATGTGTGATCTCTGCAAGGTAGATCTGGATTAGGGTGTGCCTTTGGTCCCTCATCCTATCCCCTGCACTAGGTGGTATCAGAGCAAAGGTGAGATCTAGATCTAGATTTGTGAATCTAGATTTGAGGGTTCCTTCTTGTCAAAACCTAGTTGATTTGTTGTGGGGTAGTAGATTGTGGTCTGGCCTGCAATTACAGAGGGTTTCAAGATGGTTCATGAGAGGCAAGATGCAGATCCAGGATTGGCAGACATGTTGAGACAACTTTTTGCTAGGTTAGAAGTTGTTGAGATAGTCCATCATAGAGGAATACATCTTGAAGATGTTAGTGATGATGAAAATGAGGAAGAAAAAGGTGATGTAGAACATGCACCAGTGATGGATCAAGGTGAGGAAATATTATTGAAGGCTTTGAAAAATATGAAGTCTACACCACATTTCAATCCTCTTGAGTGTAGTGGAAAGCTAGATTTAGATAATTTAGTAGACTGGATCACCGAGATGGAAAAGTACTTTGAATATGAAAATTTTTCCTGAGGAAAAGAAGGTGAAAATTGGAAGCACAAAGTTGAAGAGTCATGCATCCTTGTAGTGGGAACATATGCAATTGGATAGAAAGAGGAAAGGAAAAGACAAAATTAAGGTATGGAATAAGATGGTGAATAAGATGAAAGGAAAGTTTTTACCTTGTGATTATCAGATTAACCTAGTTAGGTGAATGAAAAGTTTAAGGTGGAAAGATAGCTTGATAAAAGATTATAATAATGAATTCTATAGATTAGATATTAGATCTAGACATGATGAAGATGATGTGGAAATAATTTCTAGGTACCTGAATGGATTGAGAGTTTCCATCCAAGAAGAAATGAGTTTGGTTAAGTTGGAAAACATTGAAGAAGCTTATCAGTTTTCCTTGAAAGCTGAGGAGAAATTGAACAAAAGACATGAGAAAAGACAAATAGGTAGAGGTGGTAGATTCCCTAGAGGAAGAGGTAGATCTTATGGTGAAAATAATAGATCTGATCCAGAAAATAAAAATCAGGATAAAGGCAAGACCAAGTGGAAATGTGAAAATTCATCTAGAGGAAGAGGCAATAACTACCGAGGTGGTTATAATAAAGGTGTTTTCCAAGGAACTTGCTACAATTGTGGAGAAGAATGACATAGATCATTTGAATGTACATGTGCAAGTAAGAAGGTCGGTAGCAGTAGAAATGCTTTGGTGCAAGAAGACTCAATGACTGAACCTGAGAAGGAAAAGAACTTGATGGTAAGGAGAGAACTTTGGAGTGAAAGTAATAAGGAAGATCTGGTAAGGAAAAGTTTGTTCAAGACTAGATGTAGAGTTTTTGATGAAGTGTGGAAGGTAATCATTGATAGCTGAAGCTTGGAGAACTTGGCATATGAGGAAATGGTTACAAAGTTGTAGTTGAAAAGGCTGGAACACCCAAAGCCCTATCAAATTTCATGGATCAAGGATGAGCATACACTCTTGGTAAGTGAATAATGTTATGTAAATTTGAAAATTGGAAATTACTATGATAATGTGTTATGTGATATCATGCCTATGTATTGTTGTCATATTTTGTTGGGTAGACCTTGGCAATATGATAGACATGCTATATATGATGGGAGATTGCATAAATATACTATTTGGGCTAATGGGAGAAGACAAATCTTGTTACCTTTGATTAAAGAACTTGTGAGTAGTGTTTGTACATCTGTGAAAGTTTTCTTTTTGGAAGGAAGAAATTTTGTTAAGGATTTAAAGAAGAATGATGTATGTTTTTCTGTGATTCCTAACAAACCAAGTAAGAAAATAGAAGATAGCATCCTTGAAGAGATTGATAAGTTACACACTGAGTATAGAGAGATCATTTCTAATAATGTACTTGATGGTTTTACACTGAAGAGAAGCATTGATCATTGCATGGATTTAATCCCTAGAGCTAGTTTACCAAATAAGGCACCACATCGGTTGACACCTATCGAGAATTAGGAATTGAACCGACAGATTCAAGAATTTTTGCAGAAAGGTTTGATTCGAGAAAGTTTGAGTCCTTGTGCAATACCAGTTGTATTGGCACCTAAGAAGAATGGAGAATGGAGAATGTGTATGGATTCTATCAATCAATAAGATAATAGTGAAATATAGGTTTCCTATATTGAGAATAGATGACATAATTAGATCAGAATCAGTGGAAAATTATGTCATCTATTCTCCATACTAAGAATAGAATCCATACTGGAAAATTGATTTGAAAAGTGGATATCATCAGATCAGAATCAGAGAAGGTGATTAGTGGAAGACTTATTTTAAGACAAAAGAAGGTTTGTATGAGTGGTTGGTTATGCCTTTTGGTTTAACTAATGCACCAAGTACTTTTATGAGATTGATGAATGACGTTTTGAAGAAATTCTTAGGTAAATTTGTGATTGTATACTTAGATAATATTTTGATATTTAGTAAGACCAGAGAAGAGAATTTCTTGCATTTTAAACAAGTATTGCAGAGATTGAAAGAAGAAAAGTTGCTGATTAATCTGAAAAAGTGTTCTTTCATGCAAGAGGAGATTGTGTATTTGAGATTTGTGATTTCAGCTGATGGTTTGAAAATGGACCTTGAAAAGGTTGAAGCTATTTTGAATTGGCCTACACCTAAGAATCCTAGCGAGGTAAGATCATTTCATGGTTCGGAAAGTTTTTACCAAAAGTTCATTAGGAATTTAAGTTCAATTTGTAATTCTATGACTGAGACTATGACAGGAGATAAAAGAGAATTTAAGTGGACACATGGAGTTGATAAAATTTTTGAGACTCTCAAGAAAAAGGTTTTTGAATTGCCTGTGTTAGCATTGCCTGATTTCAATAAGGTATTTCAAGTTGAATGTGATGCAAGTGGTAGTGCAATAGGAGTTGTGTTGAGTCAAGAAGGTAAACCTGTTGCTTTCTTTAGTGAAAATTTGAATGATGCAAAAAGGAAACATTATGTATATGATTAAGAATTCTATGCTATTGTTCAAGTCCTAAAGAAATGGATACATTATTTAATACCAAGTGAATTTGTGTTGTATACCAATCATAAAGCTTTACAGTATTTGGGTAGTCAAAATAAGTGAAATTTGAGACATATAAAATGGGTTGAATATTTGCAGAGCTATACATTTGTGATAAAACATAAGAGTGGAGTCACTAACTGAGCATCTAATGCATTGAGTAGAAGAAGATCTTTGATGAACGAGATGAAAATTGAAGTTCTTGGTTTTGATGACATGAGAGATTCGTATGAATTTGATCTTGATTTTTATGAGTCGTGGAGAAAGTGCAAAGAACCTATTCAAGATCAACCAAGTACTAAATGGGAAGACTATTTCATTCAAGGAGGTACGTTGTTTAAAGGTATTCAGTTGTGTATATCAAGAGGATCAATGAGAACTAATTTTATAAAGGAGAAACATAGTAGTGGTTTGGCTGGACACTTTGGTGTTGACAAGACATTGAATTTTCTTAAGGAGAGATACTTTTGGCTGTAGTTGTATAAGGATGTACATAAATTTGTGAGAAGTTGTGGAATTTGTCAAGTTGCAAAAGGAGTAAGTTAGAATACTGGATTGTATATACCAATTTTTTGTTCCTAAAAAACCCTAGATTGATATTAGTATGGATTTTTTTCTTGGCTTACTAAAGATAGTAAGAGGTAATGATTCTATATTTATTGTTGTGGATAAATTTTCTAAAATGTCACATTTTATACCCTATAGAAAGATATCAGATGCAGTACATATAGAAGATCTTTTCTTTAAGGAAATTGTCAGATTGCATGGATTACCGAGGAGTATCATCTCTAACCAAGACATTAAGTTTGTTGGATACTTTTGGAAGAATCTTTGGAGAAAGTTTGGCACCGAGTTGAGGTATAGTTCTACAAGTCACCCATAGACTAATGGACAAACAAAGGTTATGAATAGAAGCTTGGGTAATCTTTTGAGATTTTTAGTTGGAGACACACTGAGTAATTGGGATTCTACGTTGGCACAAGAAGAGTTTTCATACAATAATTTAGTGAATAGGAGTTCTGGAAAAAAACCTTTTGAGATTGTATATAGCATACAAATGAGAGGTATATCAAACTAGAGGGATATTGCTGTTGAAGAAAAGAGAAGTGTTGAAGGAGTAAATTTTTTTGAATTCATGAAGACATTGCATGAATATGTGAAACTTAAGTTGGAGGAAAGTAATAATAAATACAAAGACAAAGCTAATAGATCAAGAATATATAAGGCTTTTGTAGTCAGTGATGAAGTAATGGTTCATTTGAAGAAAGATAGATTTCCTATTGGAATATATGGGAAGCTAAAAATGAAGAAGTTTGGTCCTTGAAAAATATTGAGGAAATTTGATAGTGGAAATGCTTATTAGATTGAGTTGCTTGATGACATGGATACATCACCTATATTCAACATTGCTGATTTGTATGAGTACCATGAATTGGATGAAGAAATGATAGTACCAAATGATTATCCTAAGAAAAAAATAGAAGAAGTTGAGCATATTTTGGAATAAAGAATTGGTAGAAATACAAGAGGAAAATAGTATATGGAATATTCGGTAAAGTGGAAGAACAGAATGATTGAAGATAGTTTATGGATTTCAAAATATGAGTTGGATTCAGCTTGGGTTGTACCTATTGCATGATTCGGAGAATCATTTTAAATAACCCTAGGTGTTTGATGCAAGAGCATCTCAGGTCCTTGGCAATCCTATGTCACCAAAAACAAGTTTGAGTTTTCCTATGTTGCTCGGTTCCTGCTCTGACCAAGTTGGCTCGGTTCCTTCATTAACCAAGTTGGTCGGTTAATTCCTTGGTGCTCGATTATCTTTTCCTGGCACTTGGTTATCCTTTCTTACCGAGTGGTTTATTTTGGCTTTCTATTGAGGCTGACTTGTGCACTTAATTATTTTCACAAATTTAATGTTGGTATATATCATTGGGAAGCATGTGGACCTAGATATGGTCATTCCTTTTGTTTATAGTGGATCTAAAGGTCAAATTGTTTGGTAGCCTCTTGTATATATTGTTGTATTTGGTTTTAGTTTAATAACATCAGCTTTGGTAGGATATAGAAGTTAGAATTTGGAAGATAGTTCTGAATCCTCGCATGTTGGAGGACTATTGTTCTTAAATTGTAATATCTAGCCCTAACCAGGAAGGCCTTACAACCCGACATGTATCAATATATTTGATGAAATAAGAAGGATATGATCTTTATTTTCTCTCTCATTTGTGTATTATTGCTTCCATGTGTGATCTCTGTAGGGTAGATCTAGATTAGGGTGTGCCTTTGGTCTCTCATCCTCCTATCCCCTACACCAATATTGTGCCATTAAATAAAAAAATACACTCAAAATGAAATTGATAAGATGAGAAGACAAAGCTCAAATGCATACCTCAAGTCATGGCTTCCATATGCCAAGCTTCCAAATCGAGCTCGACCTTCACAATAGATTAAGAGTAGTGCAAAGTGGCAAATTTCCAATTTTACCACATTTAGGGCCCTCTTCACGCACATAGGTCAATCTACAAAAATTAGAAATGAGCCTTTATTTTTATTTTTTTTTGTCTATAGTCACACTGGTGTCGAAATTATGATAGAACCGTCGCTATTACGACAACATTGGGAGCACTTGAAAAAAAAAATCACACACAAATGGTAGTGTTGTCACAAATTGGTGTCAGAATTCAATCCCAAATGTTGTAGTGATAATCTTAAGATGGGAAAGCAGTTTAGCTTGAAGCTCAGGTATTTGGTCTCCGATTGTATCCTCTTGCTTCCTCAAATCAATTATTAACCTCTGAAGTTCTTGAACTTTTGAAAAATGCTTATGATTTACACATTGGGCTTGGTTAAAGAATTATTTGCACTGACCTGTATCTCTTCATCAAGTTTCTTGATCTTTTCACTAAGCTCTGTAATGAAGTGGTCTATAGTGCATAACTTATAGAAAATTTGTCTTAACTACTAAATAATGGTTTCAAGCTTAGTAACAACCTTTGATAGCTTGACCTTATTGATTGCGACTTCCTGGCTTATTTTCTCTGCTAGCTTTATTTGAATTTTTTCTTCTGCCCATTCTTCCATTCTCTTTTTAGCATTGACATTAGGGGCATTGATGTGTCTTATTAGAGTATAAAGTTGATCAATGATGGGAGTTACCTCATCAACATTGATGTCAGGGACTAAAAGCATCAAAATATCTCTAACTTCCTCTAAAACTTATTTTCTTTTACTTTATTTTCTCAACTTCTCTTGTGCAGCCTTCCTTATGCACAATTCACCATACCATCTCAAGGCTTCGGGGTCTAAAGTCCTAGGGTCACATTAAAGAATTTTAATAATTTCATCTAGTGTGATAGGACCCTTACCATGTTTCTTCATTTTTTTTTTCTCTAGTGTGGGGGATTTGCAGTAAGGCACTAGAGCTTTGGTCTCTTGATTTTTCTTCTCTAGTTTGGTAGATATGCTCTATTCCTTTCCTTTCCCAGTGACTGGTGTCTCATTGTCTTATCCTTGGGCATCTTGTTTGGTGTCTTTTGTAGTTGACTCTACAGGTGTATTCATTTTTGGTTCTTTTCTTTTAGCCTCTTTATTCTCAGGCTCATTTGTATCTTTCTTCTCTTCTATACCCTATCCCTTAGTTGTATCCTTTTGCTACTTGGGTGTGGAGCCTTCGGGTTCCTTTTGTGTAGAAATCTCAATTTCTTGAACTAATATAGGTAAGTCACCTGGTATATCAATTTTGGCTGCCTCACTAGGAACATTCTCCTTGGTGTCATCTATAGAAGTGTTGATGTCCTCATCATTTTTTACATCATTTGGATCTCCATGTGTGATGTCCTCAATCAAAACATCATTTTTCCTAATGGTTACTAGATGCTTGGGAGAATCCTGTTTATATTCTTCACAATATCCAGTTGAGTAAAAGTCCTTAGCATAAGTATCATTTGCTAACTTGGTATCAGATATGTGTATTGGATCCTTGGTGGCTATTTTTGCATCATCCGAGTGAACTCCTTTTCCTTTACTTTTGTTCTTCTTCTCAGGTATAATAGCCAAAGCATGTTGATCAACTTCTGCCCTTGATTCCAAAATCTTAGCCCATAGAAGCTTGCTATTTTCATCAACTACCTCGAGATCTCCTGCCAAATTTATTAGTGCTCTACCTTTCATCAAAAAATGTTTAGATTACTATTTCATCATTTATTCTATATCAGTAATAGATAAGGTAGGCATTGCCAAAATCAATGAGTGTTCCCTTATTTTCTTCTCTGTGTCTAGGGCATATGTCCATCTTGCTGACACTTTCTTATATAAATCCTTAAGAACATACCTAGCAAACTCAATAGGTACTCTTTTAAATTTAATCATCATTTGTATGATAGCTTCCTCTATTTTCTCCTAATCCTCGGTGGTCATATATACATACCGATTTAACTTAGGATGAGTTAGACTCCCTGTCTCCTTTATATTATTTTCTATCTCATCTACTGACTGATTTTTATTTACTACAACCTTGAATTTACCTTGATCATCTTCTTCATCATCTTCATCAATATCATCCTTAGCTCTTATTAGCCTTCTCCTCTTTTTAGGTTTCTCGGTAGTGACTTCGACACCTCTCTTTTTCTTTTGATATGTTTTAGTGGGAATTGGCCTTGTTATTTTTGCAATTCCTTTCTTCAATGGTGGAGAAGTAGTTATTGAGGACCTTGTCCTTTCTCATACAAGTGTTTTTTCTTGTTTTCTCTTCCTTGTGGCCTTTTTTAGTCCAGCTTGAGTATCCTTTTTTGACTTAGTATCCTCATGTTCATTGTTTTCAATTAATAGTTGTTCCTTAGTTTCTTCTTCAACTGGATTAGCTTCTGATTCTTCTTATTCTTCTGCTTCATCATCTCTAAATTGTTTCACCAGTGTGTCCATCATATTTTTGGATTTTCTACTTACGTTCACTCCAACTAGATCCATCTTTATTCTTGATTTAGCCTCTTCATAGGTTCCAAACCTAGTAGCTTTTGGATCTTTGGGCTTGGCTAGCAGTGCCTTTATTGACCTAGAAGCTTGGTCAATGTCTAGTTCATAGACCATTGGAGGTAACCATGCAATCCTTGGTTCTACTACCTTGATCAAAGTAGTGCCAGTATCTACTGAGAAATAGATATATTCTTTATGTTTCTCTACCAACTGACCTGGTATTCTTCTTCTTTTGTGCATTATATCCTTGAATTATAAAAATTAGTCATCCATAATAGTAACAAAACTCTGACGTAGATTCTTAATAAACTCATTTATCTGCATTATAACTAGTCAATTGACATGCCAGTCAACATTACCGACTGATGAAAAGAAGTTTTGTAGGTATAAAAATGTACAAACCAGTAGAGAACTGAACTTACAAGTGTTTATCTTTTCTATCCTAATGGTTCTCATGTTCTCCTCCAATTGTCTTAGTTGAAGCTCGATGAGTTCAAATTGAAAACCCTTCTTAAAAATATTATAACCAATGTCCATGGCTCCAAAGGGTACACTATTTGGCCTGCTCAATTGAAATATCTTGTAACCAATAACATATACTCCAAACCTTGTCACTAGATCAATGATTGTGTTAACTCGCATACCTCTTCCATCCCATTCTTCTCCTGTAAGCTTCTCGGTCTCAATCCTCAGTGCAATCCTTATGGCTTTAAATTTATCGGTAGTAGGGTAACCAATGACCATGTGTATGATGTCCTTGGTTATTTTAACTGGTTCATCTAGCCATAATTTCCCTTCATGCACTCAGCTAAGAAAAACCCTAATCCACCCTGTCTTAAATTCCCTCAAGAAATATAGGGCATTCATTAATCCCTTCTCCTCTAGGTGTTTGTGGTCATCCTTGAGCTTTCCATTTTCACTTAGTTCCTAGTAAGTGGATTGAAGCTTGAAATCTCTTATTTCACAAAATTTTCAATGAATGTATGCATGAATGCCATGCACCAACAAAACCCTAGGTGGTATACTAGAAAACAAGTTCACTTGATCAATCTATGAGGCTATTTCAGGGTGAAACTTGTAATTTGGTTCATCATGGGTTAGAAATTTGATCAATGTGACCTTCTTGTCACTCTCAGACTTGGATTTCATGAGCTTAGATGAAGACGCCATTGTTTCTAAAATTTAGTGCTTCACAAATATTTCAGTAAAACAACGTGATGACTGAGAAAATTACTTTAGGCTATGATAAAATCACTTGGGATCTCTTTAAATCTCTACTTAAAGCTCTGGAAATTATTTGCTCAAATTTCTCAATTCACTATGGTTCTTCTTGTGATCGCTTTCTAGTGAAATGACTAAGTTCATCGCATATTTATACCAAAAATATCTTTTCTCAGTTAAACTTTCACATTAAATGCTTTACCTACTATAACTCGGCAAACAAAGTTGCATTCGGTTAATACTTCAAAAGACTTTAGCTCTGTTAACACTTGATAATACTCAGTTGGTACTACAACTCGGTTAACCCTTTCCAATATTCATTGACTAGCAAATATTTAATCATTCATGCTTTTACCAACTATATATAATTTAAGTTCTAAACATGTAATCCCATAGTGCATCTCATTTCATGCTAATTTGGTTTTCATTCACTAGATATAAGGAATTGTTGTAAGATATAACCGATTAAAATTCAGTTCCATACATACAATAATTTCTTTTAGGTGGAGGTGGTGATATCACCTAGTCCAATAGATGAGGTGTCACCAACTACATTGCTTGATCCAGTATTGTCATTTGATTCTTTTCTCCACATTTGATTTCTTATCCTCATGATTTCTTCAATTGTATTTCTATTTGTATTTGTGTTTGAATCTGGTGCTCGGTCTCTGTAATCTTTTCTCACATGACCAACCTTGTGATAGTGCAAACATGCCATGTCAGTGCTTGTCCAGTTATAAGATCTTCCTCTCCAATTCTTTCTCATGAAATTTGTTGCTACATGTCCATATATACCACATGTTGTGCAATTAACCCAAGTGTTGTAATTCCAATTATATGAATTACCTTGCTTTCTTGGTTGATATGTTTTGTTTTGTTCTTTCAGTGTCCATACTTGCTTCATCTTTGTCCTACATTTCTGTGATATGTGTCCATGAATGCTGCAAGTGCGACAATTTTTTTCCATATAAGGTTTCTTAGGTGTCCTATTCAATTTTGATTTGCACTCATGTGCCTTATGTCCATGCTTATTACAGTTGTAGCAATAACCATTAAATTTAAGAATGGATTTAGGAATACCTTTTTTTTTCTTCTACAAACATTTGATGTGTGTCTTGGTTTTCCACAATGATAACATGATAGCTTCTTTGGCCTTGGATTGACATAGGCATTCATTTGTTCAGCTTGTCTTGATGACTTTCCTTGCTCAGTATAGCCTAAACTAGTTCTTCTATTAAGTCTTTTCTGACTGTTCAGAAATTCATCCATTCATTTAGTACTATCTTCAACTTTCTTAATAATCTCATTATGTTGTTGTATCTTTACTTCATTAATCAATCTTTTATTTTCTTCTCTTAATTCACCGATGTCTTCCAATTTCCTTGTAAGCTCATTGTTTACTCAGTTGACTTCTTGACTTATGACAACCATATAATTAGAGATTTCATAGTGATGCTCGGTGAGTCTTAGTATCTCAAATTCCTTCTCTTGCAACTTATCAAACATTTGCCTCCTATCTTCAATAGCCAAATTTGTTTCTTGCTCTGCTTGCCTTGCATTGTTCATGACATCAATCTTTTTGACCATTTGTGTCTCTTGACTGATCTACAATGCTTTCACTTGTTCAGTTAGATGTAGATTCTTTTCAGATAGATCTGATATGGTGCCTTTATATGCATCAGATATGCTACTAGATCTAGATCCAGATGCCTCAAATGGATCATCTACCTCTTCTTCATGATAATCAGTCTCATTACACCAAATTTCCATATCCTTACTTTTGATCAGTAACTTCTTCAATTCTTCTTTGTCTTCCTTGAATTTTTTTATGTAGATCTACATCTGTATTTTTTGATTCTCAATAGTATTATCGAGCTTATACCTTTCCATCTTTTAGATATTTTCTCTTCAGTGATTAAACTTTCCAAAACAATAGAACTAGCTTTGATACCAATTTTTGGGATTATGGAAAGATATATACTAAGAGGGGAGGGGTGAATCAGTACCTTTAAAACTTTTCAGGACTAAAAACTTTGTAGGCATATATAACATTAACTGACTGAATCTTTTGTATGTAACATACATTCAAATATAACTAAAAATGTAAATGCATGTAACCTAATGAATAAACCATTCATGAAACTTCATACACTTAAAAAAATGTTTTGGTATCACATAAAACCTTGTTAGAAGGTAAAAACTGCGGTAGGGATGACACCCACAAAGCTTCACTACCGCAGTAACAAAGTATGTCAGTTAAGGCTACAAGATTGTGATCAGTTCTGGTGATCTTACCCTGTTAGGAGTAATAATAAGATCAGCTAGATCTATCGAGTTAGAGGATTTTAGAAACACTATCAAGTGTGCACTTAGTTAAGAGATTTAACTAAGAACTGTTAAGTCCACTCTATTAGGAGATTTTGAATTTGCTACATTGATTAAAGAATAAGAGTAAGATGTATATGTAATTAAAAACTCAAACTTGCATGATTCAGATCTATGAAATACTATAAAGATATCACCTTGTAGTGATGTATATGTCATTTTGTTCTTCTCGGTAGCCTTATGTCTATTCTAAAAAGTGAATGCTTCTATCAAATTCTTATGTCATAACCCTATCTGATCTTCTGATGTCCTAAATGTGGCTACTTCTTGATGATACAATTCATAATGACATCTTTACAAATTTTATATCAAAATAACTTGACCTAATTAGGGTTTTACAATATCTTAGAAAACCTAAATTCAACAGTTAATATAAATAACCTAGATCTACAATACACAAGAATCATCAAGAATTTAATGATTACATCCATATTAAATTCTATCTCGATCTTGGTAAACTATTTTTTGATCAATGTGAGCCACTTGCATTGATGTTTGTGTCATTTCAAACTACTATGTCATTTCATGTTTTACTCGATGTTCACTACATTCATCACTCGGTAATTAACTGATGTTTAGTTCATATGAATGCTCCGTGACCATTGTGCTTGGTACTCGATGATCATCTGGGTTGGTATGAATGCTCAGTCAAAGCCATGTTCGGTTAACTTGGAGATCTGCCTTGTGTCCTTCTCGATGGATAGGCTCTATATTTTGACCAACTATCCTGTTTATCTCCTTTACCGATTGAATGTCTGAATGATACTAATGACAATCATTAATGCTCAAATAAGAGTAACAACACCTTATAGCAGTAAGCATACTAGAATATCACTAAACCCTTGATTAGTTGAATGAATTTTGACACAGTTGGGTATATCTTGGAATAGACTGAAGAAATTTATAGTTACCCATACAAAAAATAACACTTACATATGTGACCGCACTGAAGGATGGAAGGCTACTAGCTTAAGGAAATAATTTTTTTATTGTTTGAGAAATTAATGTAGATTTGATTTTTTTTTTGGTAAATATAAGGATTTTGATCAATGGATTTACTCACAATTCTCACTTAGAGATTTTGAGAGCTCAAAGGATTTGAAGATTTCAAGTTTGGTTGAAGTAATATCGGGTGTGTTATCATGAAACCCTAGCACGAGAAGAGAAAGGTATTTATTAATCTTGCAAGCTTAACCTAGTTACAAATATTTGATATTCAGTTGTTCAAATGGAAAATCAAGTAGTTGGAGATATTAGGAATGAGCCTAGACACAATTTTAAGAAAAGAGCCATTACTTTGATTTTGAATGATCCAATGGGAGCCTTCTTGCAAATTCCTAGTATTTTACTATATGTAGAAAATACATGGACATACATACATTGCAAAATTGAAACAATGGGATAGAATGCGATATATGAGGACATCCAAATAAAGTTTACAACCTACATGATGGGACATACAAACAAGGCTTTGAACATTTAGGGAAGATTGACCTAATGAAGTAGATCTTCCATGTTGATTTTGACAAGAGGAATGTAGAAGAATTATACTAAGTAGGTTCTATAATGATAAATTCTAGATTGGTGATCAACCTATAGAGATAATAGATGAAATTATCCATAATCTAGCTGGCCTAAGCATGACTAGAATCAATCATGAATCGGAAAAAAAAGTTAAGAAGCTTATGGAAAAGAACACAAAGGCATAATATGATGGAAGAGGCATGAGAGTTCACAAAATAAAGAAAATAGATGTGAGATATTTGAGCAAAATCTTAGGTTATAAGATGGTTTACACCTCAAGATCTAATTCTATTTCTGTGGGCTTTGTTCATGCAGCCTATAAGATAGTAATTGATAGAGAAGATGTAAGTCTTTGTGAGATATTCAGAAATTAACTAATTGATAATGTTAGGAGGATCAAACAAGATAAGTATACACCATTTATACTTGGATCATACCTTGTATATTTATTTTTCTAGCTTACCAGAACATTTCCTACAATGCCTACATCTGAATGGGATTCAGATAGATGCACAATGGAGAAAGTCAACAACTATTATTGAAGGAAGCCTATGGAGAGAATTGAAAGTGACATTACTAGAATCCTGAAAGCATTTCAAAATCAGATGAAACAAAGATTGAAATTTTCACCCTCTATAATCAAAAAATATAAGAATGAATTTTACATCATGGTCGAGAATGGTAAAACATGTTTAGAAATAGTTGAACCTAGAATTGACTTTATAAAACCATTGGAGTATGAAGTTTTAGATGATTTGTTGGAAGAATGCATTGATGTTTTATTAAAATTAGAAAAATATGAAGACATTCCTAGATGGGGGACTTGTGCAGAAAGGTTTAATGAAATTCAATGGAAAGTTGAATATTATATAGTGAAGAAGATAGATAAAATCATGGATAAGATAGCTAAAGAGGAAGGAATTTATAAGGAAGAATGGAAACACACAAAGCATTCAACAAAGTTAATAAGTGAATGAGGATCAAATGTAATATCATCTCAACCTATTACAGTATGAGGGCCTTCATAACTATCAGCACCAACAACACCATTACCAACAACAAGTACACCAGATGTAGAAATAATTCATGTGCAACCAAGCCCATTATCATCACCAGTCACAAAGAGATCAACAAGAACATCTTCTATAGCTAATGAAGTGAAAGTGAAAATAGATCCAATTGTTACCTCTCCCAACAAACCTAAGGTTTAAAAGGTTGTGGCACACAAATCTACAACAAAGAATCCTAAGGTAATTCAGACTAAGAACTCATATGAAGAAGAACCAAAAGAAGAGTATGAGAAAACTAAACATAATATTGGACATGGAAAAGAAGATAAGAATAAAGATAATGTCGCTGAATAGAGCACACCTTATATTGACACAAGGAAAGGTTGGAAACTTGACCTTAGTAAATTAAACAATAGAATACTCAAAGAGGGTAACCTGGATCAATTAAAATTATTTGATAGATATGACCTTAATCAGAAGAAAGCTTTAGAAATTACATTATTGACTTATCTTTTGGAAGTATAAAAGAGAACTTATAGAAATTTAGGGCAGCATACCTAAAGAACTCTATGATAGATTAGAAGTAAGGAAGGATAGAGAAAAGGAAGAGGATTTGAAGTTAAGAAATGATGTAGTAAGAAAACTCAGTCAAAATATCACAGAAGAAAAATTAAAGAAGGTACTTAGCATCATGTATAATTACCTAAGGAGAAAGAAAAGAATGAATTTATTAATGTTGGGCAAATACATTGAAATTACCAAAGAGACTGAACAAATAGCTAAAGATGCATTGAAGAAGTTGGTTGAAGCTTTAATTCAATGATGCAGGACCATCTTGTGTGTAAGAGAAATCTTGCATCACCCAAAAATATTTTTGGTTTCTTTTCAATAAAGGATATCTTGTGTAGAGCTTCTATTTATGGAAACTTACTATTTTTAGTAAGTTGGTCATAGGAGTTCAGAATGTTCTGATTTCATAGGTGGAGGTTCATCTTAGTCATATTAGCCTACCAATTGAGTTTCATTGTCATATCATCTGTATCGGTGAAGTTATTGAGGTTTTTGGGTACAAAATCTGAGCTCATTTTTGAAAGCCTTAGAGGCTCCAGATCATGATTGACCCCCATCTAATTGGAGCTTGTGCAAGTCAAGTATTGTAGATCAGGTCTTGCCATTTCTGAAAAGTGGTTATAATAGAAAAATAGAGCTGCATTAAAAAAGTTATGGCCTTCGGAAGTTGGCCTACTTAAAAACATATTTTGTAATTATTTTGTGCCAACCCTATTATAAAAAAAATGTAAATAAAATAATTCTAAGGGCTAGTCGACCTTGAGGGCTAAATTTCTAGAACCTTCTCGGGCGGTGGAAATTGCCTATATAAGGAATGCCCGTAGTGTTGTCTAGGGAAGTTCTGGGCAATGAGTCAAGGCTTATCCTACAAAATATTGTAAGGAAAATGCCCATGTGGCTTTGCATATTGTAATTCTAAAATTTTTAATTCCACACTTGTGGAGATAATGATAAGCCCATTTTGTTCTTGCAAATTGCTATTGTTTCTCTATTTCTATTATGTATTTATGATATTAAGGGGAGCACCCTTCATCAAGTGGTATCAGAGCAAGAGATCCTAAGTGTGTAGATAGATCATTGATTGTGAGGCAATTTGCACCAGGACTGTGGTTTAGGGTTTCAGCAATAAAGCACAAAAATACCTCCACGAAGGGAACATGGTGGAAGAGCTGGTGGTGTGACACTTGAGGTTAGAGCCCTCTAGAGACAAGTGAGAGCATTGCAAGAAGAGATTCATAGAGGAATAAATCTTATAGTCATAGATGAAAGTGAGGATGAAGCCAAAGAAGAAGGAAATTTTGATAAGGAAGGAGAAGGCAAAATTCTAAACCAAGAGGAAGAAAGGCTTTTTCAAGCCATTTCCAAGATCGGGAAAAGACCTAAGATTGAGGTTCCTACATTTTCTAAAAATATTAACACAAAAGAATCAATCATCTGGATCCATGAATTAGAAGAATATTTTGAGTATGAAGATATTGAGGATTCTGATTGGGTCAACTTTGCGAAGGTCGGACTGAAGGGTCATGCAAAGATCTGGTGGAAAGAGATTCATTTGGAGTGAAATAGAAGAGAAAAGGAGAAAATTACAAGATGGGATCAGATGGTGGATAAATTAAAGTGATAGTTCATTCCTATTGATTATGAGCTTGATCTACTAAAGAAAACACAAGGTTTAAAGAAATCAGGAAGATCTATTCAGGAGTATACGAAGGAATTCTATCAAATCCTCATTAGTATAGGCCATGTGAAAGCTGATAAGGAGAAAGTTTCTCATTACCTTAATGGGTTGAGGCTGAGCATTCAGGAGGAGTTGAATTTGGTTTGAATGAACAGTATTGAAGAGGCATACCAGTTTTCCATAAAAGTAGAGGAAAAACTGATGAAGAATTTTGAGAGGAGACAAAACTGAAGAGGTCATGGTGGAAGATCTGGTGGATGGTCATATGGAGGCCAAAATGAAGATCAAAAAAAGAAGAATGAGGCTGGTAGTAGTAAAAATTAGAGAGGAAATAATTTCAATCATTTCCATGATCAGAATAATAGAGATCAAAGACAAAGAGGAAGAGGACAAGGATCTGGAAGATGAGGCTTTCATGGGACACATTTTCACTATGGAGAACAAGGTCATAGGGCGTATGAATGTTCTCAACACCAAGGAAGGATAGATAGGAGAAATGAAGGCTAGGCTAGAGTTTTACATGTGGATGAAGATGCCAAATCATCATATTCTAAAGATGCTAAAAGAGGAGAAACACTAATTAATAGAAGAGTCCTGCTGAGCGGTGAGAATAAACTTGAGAAAAGGAGGAGCTTATTTCTCACTAGGTGCAAGTGTGAGGATAAGTGTTGTGATGTGATTATCAATAGTGGAAGCACTGACAATTTGGTGTCAGAAGAGATGGTCAAAAAGTTGAAGCTCAAGAGGAAGAGACACCCACATCCATACTGGATCGCTTGTGTGTAGGATGAGCACAAGGTCATGGTCAATGAACAGTGCCTAGTGAAGTTCAAGATTTGCGGATACCATGATGAGGTACTATGTGATATCATACCTATGGATGTATGTCATATGTTGTTGGGTAGACCATGAAAGTTTGACAGGCATGTTGTACATGATGGTCATGCGAATACCTATCTCTTGAAAAAGGATGGAGTGAGGCATACACTAAAGCCATTAGAGGATAGAGAAGAAAAGATATGTGGTGATGCAAGAATAAGTTTTGTTGATAGAAGAAAATTCCTAGAGGGTATGAGGCATGAGCATATGTGTTTTTATTTAATTTTAAAAGTTGGTAAAGAGGAAGTAGAAGATATGCCTATAGAAGTTGCAGATTTGTTGAATGAATTTCAAGATATTGTATCCAATAATGTGCCTGATGGATTACCAACAGTAAGGATGATTATTCATCAGATAGACTTGATTCCAGGAGCCAGTTTTCCAAATAAGGTAGCACACAGAATGACACCAACAGAAAGTGAAGATTTGAATAGACAAGTACATGAGTTGTTGAAAAAAGGATTGATTCAAGAGAGTCTGAGTCCATGTGCCGCATCAACAATATTAGCACCAAAAAAGAATGGAGAATGAAAGATGTGTACATATTCTAGGGCTATCAACATGATCACAATCAAGTATAGATTTTCATTGCCATGGATGGATGATATTATGGATTGTTTGAGTGGAGCTATGTATTTTTCAAAAATAGATCTAAAGAGTGGATATCATCAGATTCAAATCAGAGAAGGAGATGAATGGAATAATTCCTTCAAGACAAAGGAAGGCCTATATGAGTGGCTAATCATGCCCTTTGGGCTAACCAATGCATCGACCACTTTCATGCGGTTGATGAATGAGGTTCTAAAATAATATTTGTGTAACTCTGTTATTGTTTACCTAGATGATATTTTGACCTTTGGTAAGATATTGGAGGAGAATATAATGCATATTCATAGGGTGTTTGAGAAGTTAAGGGAAGATAAATTGTTGATTAATTTTAAGTGTAGTTTTGTGAAGGAGTTAGTGTATATGAGATTTTTAGTTTCAACAGAAGGTTTAAAAATGGACCTAGAGAAAGTGAAGGCTATCCTTGAATGGCCTACTCCAAGGAGTGTTGCTGAGGTAAGATCTTTTCATGGTTTGGCTAGTTTTTATAGAAATTTTATCAGGAGTTTTAGTAGTATTTGTGGACCCTTGAATGAAACAATGAGAGGAGATAGGAAATAATTTAAGTGGACTACTAGGGAAGATAAGACTTTTAAACTATTGAAGCAAAAAGTTGTAGAACAACCTATTTTAGCACTTCTAGATTTTAATAAGGTGTTTCAAGTAGATTGTGATGCTAGTGGTAGTGCAACAGGACCTGTTATGAGCCAAGAAGGTAAACTTGTTTCTTATTTCATTGAGAAGTTAAATGATGCCAAGAGAAAATATTTTTTTATGATAAGAAATTTTATGCTATAGTTCAGGCATTGAAGAAGTGAAGACACTATCTTCTTCCAAAGAAGTTTGTTTTGTATACTAATCATCAAGCTTTACAATATTTGAATAGTCAAGAAAATTTGAATCAAAGGCATTTGAAATGGGTTGAGTTTTTTTAGAGTTACACATTTGTTTTGAAACACAGGAGTGGAAAATTTAACAGGGTTGCAAATGCACTTAGTAGAAGAAAAATTTGCTGACAGAGATGCAGATTGAGGTGGTTGGGTTCAAGGAACTCAAGAATTTATATCTAGAGGATCCTAATTTTGGTAAAGCTTGGAAAGCTTGTACAAAACCTGTTACTCTAGATAGAACAAAGTGATTGGATTTCATCATTTAGGATGGTATGCTATTTAGAGGGAGTCAGTTATGCATTCCATGAAGCTCTATGAGGGAGAATCTCATCAAGGAGAAGCATAGCGGAGGATTGGCTAGACATTTTGGTCGTGATAAAACCCTTGCTCTAGTTAGTGAGAATTATTATTGGCCACATTTGCAGCAAGATGTCAAGAAGTTTGTAGAGAGTTGCAAAGTATGTCAAATGGAAAAAGGAGCAAAGCAGAATACAGGGTTGTATCAGCCATTACCTATACAAGAGAAGCCATGTGAGGATATCAGTATGGACTTTTTTCTTGGTTTACCAATGACTCAACTGGGACATGATTCAATTTTTTTGGTGGTTGACAGATTTTCAAAGATGGCACATTTCATGCCTTGCAAGAAGACTAATAATGTTATTCATGTAGAAGAATTATTTTTCAAGGAAGTGGTGAGACTACTTGGTTTTCCAAAGAGCATAGTTGTAGATCGGGACACTAAGTTTGTTGGATATTTTTGGCATACATTATGGAAGAAGTTAAAGAAAGATTTGAAGTTTAGTTCATCACATCATCCACAGGCTGATGGATAGACATAGGTGGTGAATAGGAGTTTGGGGAATTTGCTAAGATGTTTGGTTGGAGATAAACCAACAGGCTGGGATTTGATTTTACCATAGGTAGAATTTGCATACAATAATTTTGTCAACATGAGTACTAGTAAATTACCATTCTAGATTGTATATGGAAGTAGTCCCAGAGATTCTTCAGAGTTGAGGAAGATAGACAAAGGAGAAATAAGTAGTGCTACAACTGAGGATTTTGTAGAACATTTGAAGAACATCCATTAGGAGGTGAGGAAGAACATTACCAAGATGAATGCATAGTATAAGGCTAGGGCATATGAGAAAAGGAGGCATAAGGAATTTTAGGTTGGGGATAAAGTCATGGTTCATTTTTGAAAGGAGAAATTTCTAGTTGGTACATATAAAAAGTTGAAAATGAAGAAGTTTGGGCCATGTAAGATACTAAACAAGCATGATTCAGGAAATGCCTATGAAGTAGAATTGCCTACTAAGCTAAATATTTCACCAGTATTTAATATTTTAGATCTAATAGAGTATCATGAAGGGGGTGTTGAAGATGAGATCATAGGAGCACAATGGAGCATTCCAAAAACCACTTCAGCTATCAAGGAGATTGAGGATATACTGGATAATCGTGTTGGCAGAAACAAGGAACATGACATATGAAGAATATCCGGTCAAATGGAAAGGATGACCTATTGAAGATTCATCATGGCTGACAAGAGAGGAGGTTAACCATCTTGGTTTTCCTCTACACACTTGAGATGTGATAGGGTCACTTCTAAAATTACCCCGGGTGTCTGATGCAGGAGCATCCTAGGTGTGAGAGCAATCTTGCATCGCCCAAAAATATTTCTGATTTCTTTTCAATAAGGTCTATCTTGTGTAGAGCTTCTATTTATGGAAACTTACTATTTTTAGTAAGTTGGTCATACGAGCTTGGAATGTTCTGATTTCATAGGTGGAGGTTCATAAGTCATATCAGCCTGCCAGTTGAGTTTCATTGTTATATCATCTGTATCAGTGAAGTTATTAAGGTTTTTGGGTATGAAATCTTTGAGCTCAATTTTGAAGGCCTTACAAGCTTTGGATCGTGATCGACTCCTGATTGAATGGAGCTTGTGCAAGTCAAGCACCATAGATCAGGTCCCACCATTTCCAAAAAGTGGTTATAATAGAAATATAGAGCTACAGTTAAAAATTTATGGCCTCCGGAAGTTGGGCTACCTAAAAACATATTTTGTAATTATTTTGAGCCGATCCTATTGTAAACAAAATGAAAATAAAATAATTCTAAGGGGTAGTCGACCTTAAGGGCTAAATTTTTGGAACCTTTTTGGGCGGTGGAAATTGCCTATATAAGGAAGGCCCATAGTATTGTCTAGGGTAGTTCTAGGTAGTAGTTCTGGGTAATGATTTGAGGCTTGACCTACATAATATTGTAAGGAAAATGCCCATGTGGCTTTGCATATTGTAATTCTAAAATTTGTAATTCCACACTTGTGGAGATGATAAGAAGTCCATTTTCTATTTTTTGCAAATTTTTGTTGTTTCTATATTTATGTTATGTGTTTGTGGTATTAAGGGGAGAACCCTTCATCATTCAAGTTCCTACAAAGGATGATCATGTAAAAGTAAACAACCAAATTTGATTAGTGAAGGAGTTGGGATTACATTGGACCCCATCAATGATAAATATGACCCATTCAAAGATCAAACACAAGATGTTGGAAATTTGGGCGAGGATACACAAATCAATGAGCTCAACCAACATGAAGAGAAAATTAAAGAGAAATAAAGTACTCAACAAGGTGAGCCACTACAAAAATCATCTACACAAACCACTTAGGTACTTCAAGCACCCTCTACCACACCGCCCATAGTACAAAAGGAGTCAAATACACATGATAAGAGTGCAAAATAGAAGAATGAAGAAACAGAGAAGACAAAACAAATTATTCTAGCACAAACATGAAAAGGTAAAGAAAAAGTAGAAACTATTGGACTACAAATGATTTGGAATCTAATTGAAGAATCTCTGATTAAAGATCACTAAGGAGTTACTGATTAGATATGTAATATGATTAAATTGGTATTATGTTGTCATTGATGTCAACTAGTTTGATAGCACTTATCTTGTAAGTTACTATACCGAGACATCTGAAGAAAGGTGAAAGAGATGAAGAATAGAGAAATCTACATGAGGAAAGATGTACATGACAGATGAGGATAAGGAACACATTGAGTAACTTGTTGATGAGTCTATGACTTGATGATATTGACTTTTATTATGTTGCATTCATCTATGATGAAGTATAGAGCTGAAAGACACAAAGAAGTTTTGTTGGTAAATGAAGCAATTCTAGTATACACTGATGGAGTGTAGTGTATACCGATCATAGTATTAACTGATTAGTGTTCACCGATGCATTTCTTTGTTAACCAAGTGGAACTGAATGAATTAAATGATTAGTTTAGCTGATAAGATTGATGAGCTGGAAAGAGTATAACATCAAGGTAATAGATAATGTTTGTTACAAAGATTGACGACTAATGAAATTCAAGAAAGATCTAAAGGATGAGAATCAAACATGTTATTGACATAAGTGCCAAGAAAGTTTGAAGCGATGAAATCTATGAATGCGGTTAAGTGGCAAAATCTGATGGTGGAGAAGAAAATGATTTACCCGTCTATATAAGAGACTAGAATTTCATTATGAAGAATGCTGAAAGAAGTAGAAGCTATAGGAATATCACGTGAACAAGGTTTTCATGCACTCTAATCATACTAGTTAGTAAGAACCGAGCTGCAGAATAATTACCGAGCTACATAGAGCAATTACCGATAGACAATAAGTTGATATAGTATTGAATCTGAAGTGAAATATTGGTCAGAAGGATTTGTTAGGACTGAATATTGATCTATAATCTGCACTTGAAGTTTTATTAAGGAAGATAATTTACTGTTACATATTTAACCATTATACACAGTCAAAATCTCTTAATAGAGTGGACTCTGAAAGTCTTATGATGTATCATTCATAGAATGAACATTGTTATCCTGTCAACCCCATAGTGAATGCTGGTTGGACAATAACTTCTAGTTTAAAATCCTCTAACAAAGTCACACTTGATAGTGTGTTTGTAAACCTTTAACAAGGTTGGGTCTTAACTGACCTCACTTCATAAGAGTGAACAATTTTGGGTTGCCGGTCCAAGGTGGTTTTTCCCTTTATAGGGTTTCTACGTTAAATCTCTTGTGTTATGTGTTGATTGTGATATTTGTTTGTTATCATACTTTGCATGTTACATGTTAGATTTGCTCGGCAACTATTATGGTATTAGACTGGTAATCGGTAAAAGCATAGATAGTGAAAGTAATTAGTGTTTACCGATGAGCAAAAATTGGAGAAGTAGTTTTGAATTGTACATTTTGTTTTGGGACACTGGATAACTGATTCACCCCCCTCTTAGTTATTTTAACAATTGGTATCAGAGCATTTGGTTTCTTAGAACAGAGTTTTAAGGACTTAAGCATAAAGGTCACAAGATGTATAAGAGGGAAGTACTGAAGCTGAACAAAGAGAACTTCATAGTATGGCAAACACGGATGAAGCTGCACATATCTAGAATTGGGAATTCTGCACTAGATCTGATGGAGAATGGCTACACACAACCACTCACTAGTCCCTTAACTCTTGATCAACTGAAGGACAAGCATGAACACAATGTTACTATGATGGAACTTGGTGCTGCCTGTACTGATGTTGAATTTGAAGATATTAAGACATGCATGATTGCCAAAGAAATGTGGGATAAGTTAACACTAATATACAGTGGAGATCTGAATGTCAAAAGAGCTCGAGCTAAAAGCCTGAGAGGCACATTTGATGATATGAGAATGAAAGAAGGTGAGAACATTGTACAATATTCAAATAGACTTAAAGAGGTGGTACATGCTATTAGAACATCTGATGGAGTAATTGATGATGAGACAATGATAAGCAAGATTCTTAGAACTTTGCTACTAGTTTATGCAATCAGGATTTTTGTAATTCATGAAACAAGAGCTACATCCAACCTTACTCTTGACACTCTGATTGGTAAACTTACAAATTTTGAATTAAACAACTTTGATAACAGTGTTGTTCCTTCTATTGAATATACTTTCATGTCTTCTTTGAAGATTGGAAAGTCTAGCAGGAATAATAAGAATTGTGATAGTGATGACAATACCGATGATGAACTTGATGAGCTTGAAGCTCTTATGGCTAGAAGATTTCCCAAAGGAAAAGGGAGGTATAGAGTTAAGCTACCTTTGGCATGTTTTAACTATAAAGAAGTTGGTCACATCACTGCTAGATGTCCTCAAAAGAAAGATGATGATAGATCCAAAGACCGATCTAAAGGAAGCTATGGGAGAAGAGTCCACAGAGGCTATGGACACAACAACAGAGACAACCAAGACAAAAAAGGCAAAAAGGTATGTTACATAGCTGAAGATATTAAAACTAAATCTGATTCTGATGATGACATAGAAGTCATATTTGTTGCTATGAAAGATGACTCAGAGGAAGAAGAGAAACATGAAGAGACAACACTAATCTCTAAAGTAAGCAAAAATGATACATGGATCATAGACAGTGGCTGTACACATCATATGACTGGCGATGTAGAGAAGTTTGATCATCTTGTTGAATATAATGGAGGATCTATGAGAATGGGAAATGATGCACCTTGTATGGTAAGAGGTAAAGGCTCACTGATGATCAATGACAAATTACAATGTGAAAATGCATACTGGGTAGATGGATTAAACTATAATTTGTTAAGTGTGGCTCAGCTGAACAATTCAGGCCACCGAGTGGCTTTTGAGAGAAAAAAGGTGAAGATATATGATGATGAAGGAAGACTTGTCAGAATTGGTACACAATCCAGAGGTAATTTATTCTATCTTGATATGGATCAGTCTTCTTGTTTGTTAATAAGAGATGAAGATGCTTGGTTGTGGCACATAAGGTTATGCCATGTGAAATTTGACAACATGATCAAGATTAGTAAAAAGAAAAGAGTTAGAGGATTGCCTAACTTAACAAAACTTGATCATGCCATGTACCATGAATGTTAGAAAGGTAAGATGACTAAGTCTAGTTTTAAAAGAAAAGACTATTCAACAAAGAAGATACTTGAGTTGGTTCATACCAATCTATGTGGTCCTATGAGAACTCAGAGCTATTCTGGTGATCGATATTTTATTCTTTTTGTTGATGACTATACTAGACTGATGACTATTATGTTTCTGAAAGAGAAATCTAAAGCTTTTAAAATGTTTAAGTGGTATAAAGCTAAGGTAGAGAAAGAAACTGGAAAAGAAATAAAATGCTTAAGATCTGATAGAGGAGGTGAATTTATCTCTGATGAATTTACTAATTTCTGTAATGAGCACAGAATTAAAAGATAGGTATCTGCACCGAGGACACCTTAGCAAAATGGCATTGCTGAAAGGATGAATAGGTCTATAATTGACTATGCTAGAACTTTGACGATATAGAAGAATATTGCTCAGACATATTGGAGGGAAGCTATCAGCACAACTGTGTATGTTCTTAACCGAGTACAATTGAAGAAAGACACCAATGGAACACCTTATGAGCTATGGTTTGGACACAAACCTACTGTAAGTTATTTCAAAATTTTTGGAAGTAAATGCTTATTTTGAAAGATGAAAGACATGGCAAATTTGATTCTAAAGGAGATGAAGGAATATTTCTGGGATATTCCATTACAAGTAAAGCATATAAATGTTTGAATAAGGTTACAAATAAGATATTTGAAAGTACTAATGTTCATGTTGATGAGTTTGATGATAAGAACATAGAGGAAAGTACAAAGGAACTAGAAGACTATGGTAGATTCACTTACATTGAACATCCAGAATATCTACCGATGCTATAAACTGTAACAACCGGTCAACAAGGAAATAATACAGGACAACAGGAAACACCAACCGATGAACAAGATGGAGCTACTGAGCAAGGAAATGACCCTAAATAGGATGAGCAAGAAAGGAGAAATCAAGTACTGGCTAGTTTTGTCAGAAGACATCATCCTGAGACACAAATCATTGGAGACAAACATGCTGGAATGCAAACTAGAAGCAAAACAAGACAAGGTATATGTTTAGTTTGTGCATTTGAACCTAAAAATGTGAAAGTTGCATTAAAGAATGAAGAATGGGCTAATGCAATGAAGGAGGAAATAGAGAAAATAGAGAAGAACAAAACCTGGTCCTTAGTACCCCGACCAAAAGATAAGAATGTTATCGGTACTAAGTGGATATTCAGGAATAAACTGAATGAAAATGGTGAAGTCACAAGAAATAAAGCTAGATTGGTATGCAAGGGATATGCACAAGAAGAAGGCATTGACTATGGTGAAACATTTTCACCTATTGCTAGATTGGAAGGAGTTAGAATGCTACTTGCATAATGCTACACACAAGAAATTCAAAGTCTATCAAATGGATGTGAAGTCAACATTTCTAAATGGTATACTTGAAGAAGAAGTCTACATTAAACAACCTAAAGGATTTGTTGATCCCGAAAATAATGACATGGTATGTAGATTACATAAAGCTTTATATGGTTTGAAGCAAGCACCTAGAGCATGGTATGAAAGACTGCACACTTACTTGTTAAGTATTGGATTTGTTAGAACAAGTGCAAACAACAATCTATATATGAAAGGTGATATTGATGATACTATTATCATTGCTGAAATATTTGTTGATGATATTATTTTTGGAGGCTCAGAACTTGTCTGCAAGACATTTGCTGATGAAATGCAAAAGGAATTTAAAATGTGTATGTTTGGAGAGATTAAGTTCTTTCTTGGACTACAAGTGATTCAACAGAGTGCTGGAATATTCATCACATAATCTAAATACATAAAGGAAGTACTGAAGACATTTGGCATGGAAGATGCTAAACCTATGGGAACATCGATGGCTACTAGATGCAAATTGAAAAAGGAGGATGAAACTACAGAGGTAAACCAGACACTTTACCAATCCATGATTGATAAGCTAATGTACGTAGTTCACAGTAGACTAGATATAGCACATGCTGTGGGTATTGTTGCAAGATTTTCTGCAAATCCTAGAGAATCACACATGATAGCTACAAAAAGGATCTTAAGATACCTGAAGAAAATAGAGAATTATGGATTATGGTATCCTAAGGAAGGGAAGTTTGAACTGAAAGTTTACACCGATGTTGATTGGGTTGGAAATGTGGATGATAGAAAAAGCACCACCAAAGGAGCATTTTTCTTTGGTGAAAGACTTGTAACCTAGACAAGTAAAAAGCAGGCTTGTATTTCTTAGTCTACAACTGAAGCAAAGTATGTTGCTGCTACTACTAATTGTTCAAACATTGCATATATCAAACAAGTGTTGGAAGGGATGAATGAGGTAATCACTCACCCAGTGATTATATATTGTGACAACACTAGTGCTATTAATATTTCAAAGAATCCTATGATGCACTCTAAGAAAAAGCATATATCTATTAAGTATCATTACTTAAGAGAACAAGTGCAAGAGAAGCAAGTGAAGTTAGAATTTGTCACATCTAAAGAACAACTTGCTGATATTTTTACAAAGCCTCTATCGAAGGACACATTTGAATACTTGAGGACTAGACTTGGGGTCCATCCCTTGTGTATCGGTCACTAAGGTGATTTGGTTGTTGCATCAGCCTACTTTTTATCAGAAGATCATTCATGTTGATGCATCATAGTTCACACTTTGAATCATGTTCAAGGTTGTGATTAAGTTTGAAGAGCTGAAGCAGATTGGGATATTAGCATATTAAGTTAAAGAAGAAGTATTAGACACCAGAGCATTACTTAGCTACTATAGAGCTGATTGTTTATTTGTTTCTTTGGAATTGCTGTCAAAGAGAGAGGTAAATAATATGAAAAGGAACAAGCACCGATGAGAATAATCTAAGGGAGAGACAATCTGAATGAGACAGAGTATTGAAGATTAGTTACAGAGAACAGAAGTAGGAATAGGAGAACTGAAAAGATCACAACTACAGAATGGTAAAGCTGTATTATCTGATGTTTTTGAGTAATGTAGTGATTAAACATATTAAGTCTATTCGACTTACAACATTTTTTTCACAAAGTTGTAGAATATATGTTTTGTATGTGTATGGTACATTTCATATTACTTGAGTTGCCATCAATGCCAAAGGGAGAGATTGTTAGACTACAACTGATTTGGAATCTGATTGAAGAATTTGTGATTAAAGATCACTAAGGAGTTGCTGATTAGATATGTAATATGATTAAATTAGTATTATGTTGTCATTGATGTCAACTAGTTTGACAACACTTATCTTGTAAGTTACTATATCGAGACATCTAAAGAAAGGTGAAAGAGATGAAGAATAGAGAAATCTACATGAGGAAAGATGTACATGATAGATGAGGATAAGGAACACATTGAGTAACTTGTTGATGAGTCTATGACTTGATGATATTGACTTTATTATGTTGCATTCCTCTATGATGAAGTATAGAGCTAAAAGACACAAAGCAGTGTTGTCGGTAAATGAAGCAATTCTAGTATACATCAATGGAGTGTAGTGTATACCGATCGCAGTATTAACTGAGCAGTGTTCACCGACGCATTTCTTTGTTAACCGAGTGGAACTAAATGAATTAAATGATTAGTTTAGCCGATAAGATTGATGAGCTAGCAAGAGTATAACATCGAGGTAACAGATAATGTTTGTTACACAGATTGATGACTGACAAAATTCAAGAAAGATCTAAAGGATGAGAATCAAACATGTTATTGACATAAGTGTCGAGAAAGTTTGAAGTGACAAAATCTATGAATGTGGTTAAGCGGAAAAATCTAATGGTGGAGAAGAAATGACTTACCCATCTATATAAGAGACTGGAATTTCATTATGAAGAATATCAGAAGAAGTAGAAGCTATAGGAATATCACGTGAACAAGGTTTTCATGCACTCTGATCATATTGGTTAGTAAGAACCGAGCTGCAGAACAATTACTGAGCTACAAAGAGCAATTACCAATGGATAGTAAGTTGATATAGTATTGAATCTAAAGTGAAATATTGGTTAGAAGAATTTGTTAGGATTGAATATTGATCTGTAATCTACAATTGAAGTTGTATTAATGAAGATCATTTACTGTTACATATTTAACCATTGTACACAGCCAAAATCTCTTAACCGAGTGGACTATGAAAGTCTTATGATGTATCATTCATAGAATGAACATTATTATCCTGTCAACCCCATAGTGAATGCTAGTTGGACAATAACTTCTAGTCTAAAATCCTCTAACAAGGTCACACCTGACAGTGTGTTTGTAAACCTTTAACAGGGTTGGCTCTTAACCGACCTCACTTCATAAGAGTGAACAATTTTGGGTTGTCGGTCCCAAGTGGTTTTTCCCTTTAAAGGGTTTCCATGTTAAATCTCTTGTGTTATGTGTTGATTGTGATATTTGTTTGTTATCATACTTTGCATGTTACATGTTAGATTTGATCAGTAACTATTATGGTATTAGACTGGTAATCGGTAAAAGAATAGACGGTGAAAGTAATTAGTGTTTACCGACAAGTAGAAATTGGAGAAGTAGTTTTAAATTGTACATTTTGTTTTGGGACACTGGATAACTAATTCACCCCCCTCTCAATTATTCTAACAGAAACATCTTCATCACATGGTGATCTTTTAGATTTACTCAAAGGAATATTAGATCCATTAAAGTATATGAAATTGTCAGTGTTTGCATTTTTAAAAGGTATTGAGGAAACAAAAATAAAAATAGATTTAGTAGACAAATGTTTAGATCTGGCACTTGACAAACTACAAAAAACATTACCATATCAAATTCAATTTGTTGAGAATGAGAAGGAGAATAAATTAGAAAAAATTATTGAATAATTTGATGCAAAATTTTATTCATTAAAAGAAACAACAAAGACTACAACTCAAATAGAGTATGAGTCACAATTGTTCAACAAGTTAAATAAGAACATCAAGAAAGACTTGGAACACTTAGAAAAGTGCATAAAGGATATAAGATCCATAATTTTAGAAGGGAAAGATATTTTTGTTGAGTGTGCAAGGGCACACAAACACATTTTTAGTACAAGAAATACCATAATAGCCAAAGAAAAGGAAATAGATTATATGGCTGAGCATATAAAGAGAAATGAGGTAAGGATAATTGATGAGTAAAATAAGATAAACTAAGCATATGAAGAGTTGACTACTCTCCATCAAAACAAGGACGTGCTATTGAAAAGATTCAACCTATTTAGAGGCCAATTATCCACAAAAAATGAAATATTGTAGAAAGAACTTGATGATTTGATAGTAGAAAGGACAACTTTTGATAAATTTGTATTTATAAATCTGACATGAGAAGTGATAGCTTATGGATTGTGTGGGTCACTTGGAAAAGGGTTAACAATGAAGAATTCTTAGGACACAAAATTTGACAATTTGAAGACCACATTTTTGGATTGTATGCAACTTAAGGGACTCATTCAACTACCACCACAACTCTCACAACCATAAAAGATACAAATGAAGGTAAGAAGCAAATTTTTGACATGTATATAGACCTTTTTACCCTATCTTTGTCATTGATGTCAAAGAGGGAGAAGTGGACAGAAAAATTGCATAAGGTAATATATAGGAGTATATAGAAATGGGGCGTATAGTATGTATAAGATGGTAAACATATAGATGATCCACAATTTTTTCACATAAATTTTTCATAGGCCAATTTTGAAGATTTTGCAGCTATGCATACTTAGTCAATTTTTCATATGTTGTCATCAATGCGAAAGAGGGAGATTGTTGGAAATTTGGCCAAGGGGATATGATAGGGTTGTCATTAATGAAAACATATAGACATATTTTAGATAGATATAATCATCTATGAAGTGGACATAGTTATAATTGAAGTTTGGATAAGGAATACTTAGAAAATTGTCTAAGTATAAGGTAGTTTATAGTGAGCAGAACAAAGATCTATTTAGTGAGGTTTACAGTTGGCAGTTGGAATTTAGCAAGGTTTACTAAAAATTGTATGGAAATAATTTATGATGTGTATGGTTATACTAAAGAAGATACTATGTTTTGATTATGATTTCTGAGGTTTTCCTAAGATAACATGTATATCATAGAAATAGGGCAAGTTAGAGTATATTGAATTTTTGGCTAACAAGTTATTTTTTATTGTAAAAGTAATTTATGGATTAGTTTTGGATGACATCCTAGATGTCCATCCTAACATGGCATAATGAGATATTAAATTTTTGGTAATGTATAATTAAGTTAAAGGTCGACTGAACAAAGAGAAAGGTATAAAGGAAGGCACTTTGTTTAAGAAAAGTTTCCAACTGTATTTGTAATGATATGATTGGCATATGCACACTTTGTATGTTATGTATAGATGCAAATTTAATGATGTGAGCAGCTACAAGGACTGATTAGATATTGAAGATATCAACAACAATCAAAGTTTTGTATTTAGATATATGACTTGAGAAGCTATATATGTACCGAATGTGTACTGAGCACCTTGTATAAGTAGTGAGATCCAATTTTTTTATTGTATATTTGAATCCTCATAGGGTCAAAGGATTTTAATAGGGCCTAGTCCTCTCACAAGGGCATATACACTATATGAATGTAATAGAATCCTCACATGGCCAATATCTTTCACAAGATATTTTTGATTAGTGGATCATTTTGTGGGTAACATCCATATTAGGGGCTTTTCCCTTGGACAAGGTTACCTATTAAAAAAAATATGGTGTTATGTGTTTCATTATGTTAAGCTTGATTTTACTTTTCAATACTTTACTCTATGCATGTATAAAAGTAGTAAATGATATCCATAGTTGGGTAGAAAGTTGTTTAAGATGTATAAATGATTCACCCCCTCTCAGTTATACCAAGGGATCTTTACTTTATAACACTATCAACCAAATAACCATCTCAATATCCTCTACACAACTTCCCCTAGACTAGTAAGGGTTTTTCTTGTATTTCTCCCCCTTTGACATCAATGAAAAAGGGTTACTTTTCCTTCTAAATATCCCATCGCTACAATGTGTAGATTTTTCAAAGCTTCATGCCTACAAATAGATGTTGAATCACCCAGATAAGTGTTGTTATGTCTTGTGATCACTCCCCCTAAAAAGTGCATCCAAGTGTCAAGTCCAGTGAAGAATACAACTCTAATAGCTACTGGAATGATGCATTCATGCATCATGTAGTTCTTGCAAGGAGGGGTTTTCACCCCAAGCATACCTCTAAGATACTCAAAGGTATCTTTTGGAAAAGGTTTAGTGAATATATATATATATATATATATATATATATATATATATATATATATATATATATATATATATATATATATATATATATATATATATATATATATATATATATATATATATATATATATATATATATATATATATATATATATATATATATATATATATATATATGCTAATTGCTCCTTTCTACTGATATACTCAACTCTGACTTCCTTTTCTACAACTTTATCTCTTAGATAATGATATTTGATTGAAATATGTTTGGTTTTTGAGTGCATAATAGGATTTTGTGACATATTTATTATGTTTGTATTGTCAATGAATCAAAATTGGTTCTTTAAAGCTTATTCCAATATCCTTCAGTATCTATTTCACCCAAACTACATGTGAACAATTTAAAGATGAAACCGCATACTCTGATTCAAAAATAGATTGAGAAACACAATCATAATTCTTTCTTAACCAAGAGACTAACCTCTTTCCGAGGAAGAATGCACCACCACTGGTTCTCTTTCTGTCATCAATACATCATCCCCAATCTGCATCAGTGTTGCATTTATGGTAAAGTCATTTTACTTAGCATACCATAACCCAAATTCCAATGTACCTTTCAGATATTTGAATATCCCTTTTACTACAATATAGTAAGTCTCTTTTGGATATGTTTTAAGTCTCGCAACAATTCCAACTATATTTTCAATATCTGGTCTAGTATGTGTTAAATACTATAATCCTCCAATCATCGATATGTAATTTATTTGATAAAAACTTTGAGTTTCATCATTTTTTGTAAGCTTGCACCCAATAATCATAGGTGTTCCAACAGGTTTATAATCTTTCATGCCAAACTTTTTCACTAACTCCTTGAGATACTTGGTTTGAGAAATGAAAATGCCATGTTTACTTTGTGTAATTTTCAAACCAAGAAATAAATTCATTTCACCAATCATAGACATTTCTAATTCATCTTTCATTTCTTCAGCAAATTTATTTCTCATTTCATCATTTTCCCCAAAGATAATATCATTGACAAATACTTCTATGATCAAGATTCCATCCTTGCTAGTTTTGAAATACAAATTACTATCTACACTACCTTTCTTGAAACCAAGATGTAATAAATACCTGTCAAGCCGTGCATGCCAATCTCTAGGAGCTTGCTTCACTCCATACAGAGCATTTTTCAACTTGTACACCATGTCTTTTTCATCTATTAAGGGAAAACTATCAGGATTCTCAATGTAGACTTCTTCTTCTAGATCACCATTCAAGAATGCAAATTTCACATCCATTTGATACACTTTGAAGTCCTTGTAGGCAAAAAAGGAAAGAAATAGTCTTACTGCCTCCAATCTAGCCATAGGTGAAAAAGTTTCTTCAAAGTCTATTCCTTCTTACCGTGAGTAGCCTTTACAAACCAATATTTCTTTTTTCCTCATAATTGTTCCTTCTTTATCATTTTGTTTCTGAATACCCATTTAGTTACAATAACATTCTTTCCTTCAGGTCTAGGAACCAATTCAAAAGTTTTGTTCTTTATTATCTTATCCAGTTCTTTCATTGTATTAACCCATGATTCATCTTTACAAGCCTCATCAATAGATTTAGGTTCCTCTTGTGAAATCAGACATAATTCCTCTCTAGATTTAGACCTAGTTAACATGCATTTATTCCTATCCCCAATAATCTAATTTTTAGAGTGATTTCTTGGTACATACCTTGGGGTTTTAGGAGCTTTTGATTTTTCTTTCAAACATATCTTCCTATCATTGTAAAAATTAACTTAGTCTTCTTCTTCAATAGTCTTTTCTAATTTTTGGTCATAGATTCTTTCTTGAACTTGAAACTTCTCATCAATTCTTACATTAATGCTCTCAATCATCTTTATCAATATCAAGTTAAAACATTTTTAAGATTTAATTTTGGTTGAGTAATAAATAAATATACCTTCATCACTTCTTGAATGAAACATTTTTACCTCATCATCTCTTTTGATAAAGCATTTTCTACCAAAGATTATGAAATATTTCACAGTAGGAGTATAACCAAACCAAAGTTCATAAGGTGTTTTAGCATTACCTTCCTTGATCTGAATTCTGTTCAATGTGTAAATTTTAGTATTGTTTGATTCCGTCTAATGCACATGTGATAAATTCCCTTCAATCATCATTATTCTAATAGCATCTAGTATAATTTTATTCTTTCTTTCTGTAATCCCATTTTGGTGTGGAGTCCTAGGAGCAAAAATTTGCCTGTATATCCCATGTTCTTCATAGTATGAATTAAATGAAGTAGATGTAAAATCTCCTCCTCTATCTGACCTCAAATACTTTATCTTTAGACTTGATTCATTTTCTACTTTTGCCTTGTAGATCTTGAACTTGTCAAATGCCTCTGATTTTTCTTTAAGAAAAGAAACCCACATCATTCTGGAATGATCATCAAAAAATAGTATGAAGTAACTTTCACCATAAGAAGACACAATCCTTGTAGGACCACAAAGATCTATATGCACTAGATCTAGCTTCCTTTTGGTAGTGAATGACTTGCTTTGAAAACTCCCCTTTGTTTATTTTCCCATTACACATACTCTGCATAGTGTTAGAGGGCTTCACAATTTTTGGTAAATACCTAACTCTGTTGATGTTACTTTCCTTCACAATGTAATCAAAATTCACATGAAAAAATATTCTATTCCATAGCCAACATTCATCAACCTGAGAAAAAAAACATCTTGCTTCTATAATATTCACCTGAAATACATTACCTCTTTTCTTTGTTCCTGATGTAATCAACTTTCTATTTTGTCCTCTGATTGTGCATGATCCATTTCTAAATTGTAGATGATAACCTTTATCCATAAGTTTTCCAACACTCAACAAGTTATGCTTAAGTCCATCAACAAGAAACACATCATCAGTGTTAGTATGTTCATCTAAAGAAATAGATCCTATTCCAACAATCAGTTCAGGAGTATTATCACCAAATCTGACAATTCTACCATCATGCATTTTTAACTGAACAAACTTATTTTTATCACCATCCATGTGATGTGTGCATCCACTATCAATGATCCATTCAGGTTTTCTTTCAACATGTGAAACTAGGGCCTTTTCTCCATGAATAGGTTCATCATCCTTTATAGCTACAAACCTAATATCTGTTAGAAAGTAAAGTCCACCAAGATAACTAAGAGAGGGGGGGGGGGGGGGGGGGGGTGAATCAGTTATCAGATAATTATAAATTTTATCATCTTCAACAACATTAAACCATATAAGCAATATAATTACCAACCATAGAAAGATATTCATACACAATAACACAATGACACAAGATATGTTGACTAGGGAACCTCTTAATCAAAGAGTAAACCTCAGTGGGAATGATTCCCACAAAAGATGCACTAATATGAATATTCCTTGTGAAAGGCTAGACTCTATTAGGAGTCTTATGAAATACATTCAGTACATATGAATCCCTGTTAAAAGATTCTAACCCTGTTAAGAGTTATGGAAGACAAAAGGACCCACTACCCAAACAGCTTCAGGGTAAGATCACTGAACACACTATCCCAATAATCTTTGTATTACTCCATAGAATAATATTTTACCTCTTCTTTGACTATGCCAAACCACACTCACTATTACACCAGATCTCAATTTTAGATCTCTATACCTCACATGTCTTCCTTCACAAATTTGCTTTCATACTTAGCTCTTTTCTTCACTTCATGCATACACCATCACACACAACCACCACATTCATATAGAAACAAGGAAATAAATTCCTTCCTTGAAACCACACTCAAATAATTACAAATGAGTTGGCATACAATTACAACATAAAAGCTTCCACACGCTACATCAAAATTACACAAAACTGTTAGCTTCCAAATACAATAATTTTTCACTCATGTGACCTCAAAGTTTGCACTATCATCCACATCACTATCAATGTGTCTTCAACTTCCCTTTAACTGTGCAAAATTAGATTCCATCCCGACTAGGAGATATCATCTGATTTCTAGAAATCGCTACTCAAGAACACTGCTTGAATACTGCTTCCACCAAAGTGCTCATAACTTCCATGAATAAATGAATTACTATTTTCACTCTTAACCATAGACATATAGCATATCAAAGAGTATATCCTCAACATCACATAGCTCCAACTACAATAACCCACGTGCACTAATCCAAACTCTATCTGCTTCTCTGCAAGTCTCTGGTAAATCACTATGTTGACATCAATGACAATCATAGTCATGAATACAACAAAAAATGCTAAAAAATGGCTGCAAAACATTTAGCATTCATTCCTAACAATCTCCCCCATTGGCATTGATGGCAACATAGATGAAAAAACATCCAATGTTCCAAAAATCCAATACTGCAACACTGCTTATTCAAATCCTCTTCATCAATCAAATCTTTCTTCGTTTTCCTATTCAGTTCTCTCCAACAGATGGTTCAGATGATTTTTCATGTATACTTCTCTCCCATTGACATCAATGATAGAAATTTCATCATTATGTTAACAACAACTCCAATGTCAAAAGACACTATTTAGAAAATACATTCACTAGAGTCCTCATGATTCAGTTCAGATACACATACTCCCCCATAGAGGAAGTACCAACATCCAGTCCAGAAGAAAGATAAGGCTCATATACCACTAGATAGATGCAACCAACTCCATCACTTTTCAAAAGTAGGCTAGGGCATAACCCCAAGCATACCTCTCAGATACACAAATGTATTTTTAGGCAAAGGATTTGTGAATATATCTACTATCTGCTCCTTTGTACTTATGTACTCAAGTCTAACTTCTTTCTCAACAAATTTCTCTCTTACAACATGATACTTAATCTCTATATGCTTTGTCTTAGAATGTAATACATGATTCTTAAACATACTAACTATGTTGGTGTTGTCACAATGTATGACAACAGGTTCAACAAACTTTATTCCAATATCCTTCAACATTTTCTTCATCCAAATTATTTGGTTACAATTATTTGCTGCTGCTACATATTCTGCTTCTGTTGTGCTTTGTGAGATACAATTTTAATTCTTGCTTAGCCAAGAAACCAATCTTCCTCCAAGGAAAAATGCTCCACCACTAGTGCTTTTCTTATCATCAACAATGTCTCCCCAATCAGCATCTGTATATGCACATATGGTAAAATCATTAGATTTTTCATACCATAGTCCATAGTCCATTGTGCCTCTTAAATATCTCAGTATCCTCTTTACTACTTCATAATGTGATTCTCTAGGTTTAGCTTGAAATCTTGCTACAATTCCAATTGAATGTGCTATATCAGGTCTTGTATGAGTCAAATACTGCAATCCTCCAATCATAGATCTGTATTTCTTCTATTCCACTATAGGAGTCTCATATGTGCTAGATAACTTATGTCCAGTCACTATGGGTGTTCCAATTGGTTTACAATTCTCCATTCCAAATCTTTTCAACAAGTCATTCAAGTACTTTGTCCGACTTACAAAGATATCATCATTATTTTGTGTTATTTGTAATCCCAAAAAGTATTTCATCAGTAAATTTGTCACTAGCTTCATCTTCTCCTCCAAAGATATTATCTTCAACAAAAATAACTATAATCAATAAACCATTTTCAATTTCTATCAGTTGTTTCTTTTGTAAATCCCAATTTTAACAAATACTTATCCATTCTTGCATACCAAGTTCTAGGTGCTTGTTTAAGTCCATATAAAGCTTTCTTTAGTTTACATACCATGTATCCTTCTTGAGTTAAAGGAAAAACTTCAAACTGATCAATGTAGTCTTCTTGTTCCAATTCTCCATTCAGAAATGATGACTTCACATCCATCTGATATACTTTGAATTTCTTGTAAGATGCATAAGCCAAAAACATTCTTATTGCTTCAATTCTTGCAATAGGTGCAAAGGTTTCTTCATAGTCAATTCCTTCTTACTGTGAGTAACCCTTACATACCAATCTTTCTTTGTTTCTTACTACTTCTCCTTGTTCATTCATCTTGTTTTTGAATACCCATTTCATTCTAATAACATTCTTGTCTTTAGGTCTAGGGACCAATTCCCACATCTTGTTCTTTTCAATCTAATCTAGTTCTTCTTTCATAGCATTAGTCCAACTTTCATCTTCACAAGCTTCATTAGTAGTCTTAGGTTCAATTTGAGAAATCAAACATAATTGTTCTTGTACCTTATTCTGAGTTAGAACTCCTCTTTTGATGCTTACAATAATTTGTCCAATAGGATGATTTCTTAACAAACTCTTGCTAGGTGTCACTGTCTCATATCTCACTTCAGATGTAGGTTCTTTAATGACTTCACTGTGGCTTTCATTCAACAAATCATTATCAGCTTCATAAAATAATTTAGTAGATCCAGTGTTAGGTTTAGGATGACCTTCTTCATCTCATTCATAATCAAGAATTCTTATATCTTCAAATGCACATATCCAATTATGTAATCTAGCTCTTTTTGCATGTTCATCACCTTCAAAAGTAGAGTGTAAAGCATTCCAAATTTCATGAGATTTTTTCAAATATTTTACCTGACTGTACTCATTCTCTGGAAGGGCTATCAAAAGTGATTCTCTTGCAAGTATGTTACACATGAATAGATCTCTCTCATTAGCGGTACATCTTTCAAGATTGTCCTCTTCAATGATAGTCTTATCATTCTTTGTAATCAACCAATACCCTGGTCCTAAACATAGTAGGTGTGTCTTCATCTTTTCTTTCCAGTTGTCAAAATTTACTCCATCAAACTTAGGGCTTTCTTTCTTGAAATTCACCATGGATCTCCTTAAGCTGTTAAACTTCTTTTTCAAGGACCTGCCACTTTGATACCAATTGTTAGAAAGTAAATTCTACCAAGATAACTGAGAGGGGGGGGGGTGAATTAGTTATTAGATAATTATAACTTTTATCATCTTCAATAGCATTAAACCATATAAGAAATATAATTACCAACCATAGAAAGATATTCATACACAATAACACAATGACACAAGATATGTTGACTAGGGAACCTCTTGATCAAAGAGTAAACCCCAGTGAGAATGATGCCCACAAAAGATGCACTAATATGAATATTCGTTGTGAAAGGATGGACTTTGTTAGGAGTCTTATGAAATACATTAAGTAGATATGAATCCCTATTAAGAGATTTTGAATCCCTGTTAAAAGATTCTAACCCTGTCAAGATTTATGGAAGACAAAAGGACCCACTGCCCAAACAACTTTAGGGTAAGATCACTGAACACACTGTCCAAATAATCTTTGTATTACTCAATAGAATAATATGTTACCTTTTCTCTGACTGTGTCAAACCACACTCACTATTACACCAGATCTCAATTTCAGATCTCTATACCTCACATGTCTTCCTTCACAAATTCACTTTCATACTTAGCTCTTTTCTTCACTTCATGCATAGACCATCACACAAAACCACCACATTAATAGAGAAACAAGGAAATACATTCCTTCCTTTATAACACACTCAAATAATTACAAATGAGTCGACATACAATTACAACATAAAAGTTTCCACACACTACATCAAAATTACACAAAACTGTCAGCTTCCAAATACAATAATTCTTCACTCATGTGACCTCAAAGTTTGCACTATCATCCATGTCACTATCAATGTGTCTTAAACTTCCCTTTAACTATGCAAAACTAGATTCCATCCCGACTAGGAGATATCATCTGATTTCCACAAACTGCTACTCAGGAACACTCCTTGAATACTGCTTCCACCAAAGTGCTCATAACTTCCATGAATAAATGAATTATTGTCTATGCTATTAACCATAGACATATAACATATCAAGGAGAATATCCTCAACATTGCATATCTCCAACTGCAATAACCCACGTGCACTAATCCAAACTCTATCTACTTCTTTGCAAGTCTTTGGTAAATCACTATGTTGACATCAATGACAATCATAGTCATGAATGCAACAACAACTACTACAGAATGGATACCAAACATTTAGCATTCATTCCTAACAATCTCATCTACTGTTGGTTCAATATCAAAAATACCTTCACTAGCATAATAGCATTCCTCATCATAGAAATCTAGCCTAGTGAGCTTAGGTTTGTATTTAGAGACTCTTGTAGGACATCTAGATGCAAAGTGAACAAATTTATTGCAAGAAAAAAAATTCAAAGGTAATTCTCCTTCAAATTTAGCTTTACTTCTTTTCTCCTTTTTTGCGATATGAGAAATGAGTTTTTCCATCTTCTCATCTTCCTCCTCTATTTCCATTAGTTCATATCCATTCCATAATCTCCAAGCTCGTGATATTTGTTGACTCTACTAGTGCTCGCAAGGATTTATGAGGTTTTTTTATCATTTTGAATAGTTTCCTTGAATATATTTTCTATCTTAGGTTCCCAATCTTTTAATTTTGTGGCCTCAAAGGTAGTTAACTTAGCTATCAATATTTCTCTATTGAATTCTTGAGTCAATGGAATGATCTATTCAATCTATTATACTTTGGTCTTTTAAGAAGATGTTAAAGATCTCATAAACTTTGTGATGACCTCTTCTTCAATAGAAGTGCCTCCTAAATTTATGATCCCTATAAAAACTTTTGAGACCCTCTAAACATAAGCTCTGACATTTTCATCTTCTCACATTTTCAGATTTTCCATTTTTGTCTTCCAGTTTTGTAACTTTGCCTTCTTGGTGTACTTATGCCCTTCATAAAGTGCTTCCATTTTTTCCCAAACTTCATGAGTTGAATTAAGGTCCTTGAACTCTATAAATTATGCTTTGGATAGTGCACTTATAAGATCTTCCCTTGCAACCATATTACAAGAAAATATCTTCTCTTCATCATCAGTAGCATTAGAAAAATCACTTTCTGCAATAATATTTTCCTTATTCTTTGTAATAATCCAATAGTCAATTACTAGGCATAAACAATGTGACCACATCTTGTTCTTCCAATTGTCAAAATTTTTAGCATCAAATTTAGGACTACCATTCCTATAGTAAGCCATCTTCAAATCACCTCAAGTGGTCAAGCTTTCTCTCTAAGGACCAAGAGCTCTGATACCAATTGTTAGATACAACTGATAGGGGGGGGGTTTAAATTAGTTGTATTTCCTTAATATAAAATTTATCTTTTCACATCAAAACATTAAATGCAAATCTGAAACCTCAAAAGTAACATAGATCATAACACCAAGAATTTTTGTCAAGGAAACCCTATTAAGGGAAAAAATTCAGTGGGGATGAAACCCACAATATAATGCACTAGTAATAAGGTGTTTCGGTTACAAGATCTTTCCCTTTTAGGAGAAGATAAATACAAGTAGTACAAAGTCCCTGCTAAAGGAAAAAATCTTTTCTTTAAGTCAGTAGTCCTATTAGGAGTTGATAAGGTGAGCCTTTCTTCACTCAAAGAAACTTTCCCAATGTGAAGGTTAAATCCACCTTCTAAAGGTTAAACCCACATTCTGGAAATACTGTCCAAATGTAAGTATATAATTATAATAATAACAAATAATGAATTGGCTAACAAAAAATCCTTTTCTAAAATAGTTCCAATGAAGTACAATAATCACAATGCCTTCTCTACATCCAACAATCCTCACATCCACACCTTCCCATCCACACACTATCACTCGCACACTCTTCACATGACTTGTTTCACTCCTTTATACAAGATACAAATGATTTATTACGTTGACACCAAATTGAAATTTCATATTAAAAATGATTACATAAACACTTTTCAAGATACACACCAGATCTTGGACAAGAAAATAACAATCATTAGTCAGCCAACATACTCCATAATCTACAAATTATCTTTGCATAAGGTAGAACAAGACACAACCCATTGGGTTAGCACCAAATAAGAGCTTGCATGGTCACACGCTACAATTGACATCACCAAGAGCACGACAATCAAGGAATAAGTTAAATTATCCCTCAATGAGTCATCTACCATAACCTAAACGTGCATAATATGAATCCATATGGCATCCAAGTAAACACATTAATTCAGACACTAACTCTGCCATAAACCTCTATTTTTGTTCCTACGACCAGTGTGTACTAAAACTATTGTAACTTATTCTTCTGATTAAGTTAATGCATGTGATCTTAGATATTGTAATACCCCAAAAATGGGCTATAAGTTCATTAATATTCTATATCGACACATCAAATGAAATTGACATCAAAGTCCTAACCTAAGGCACATCTGCACACCATTGAATCCTAATTGATTATCTTAAATTCTACATCGGGGAATATTCCTAGTAATATTCCTAATCATCTTAATTATCTTTAATTTAATGATTATCTGGTGATAAATCCTAAAGTTTGATTAATTGAATATTCTAAATATTTAATTAATTAGATTTAATTCTGCCACTTAATTGTTTAATTGAAGTTAGTTCCATTTATTCCTAAATTATTATTATTTAATTTTGACAATAAATCCAAAATCCTATGAATAATTGATTAAATTCTTATTTAATTAATTAAAGCAAGTTGTCAATTTTTAATAATATTGTTTTTGAATAAAAGTTTGAAAAATAATTGATTAACCCATAAATCAATTGTTTTATTTTTCAAAATTAGTTAAGTTGGAAATAAATCACTTTATTATTAAATCAATTCATAAATAAAACATGCACAATCAAGAAAATTAGACAACTACCAATTATCAATTAAATCAAAAACTCTATTTTGAGTTCAACTCTGCTTTTGCATGTTTTTGTGAGTTAAATTATCCTTATTTTCAGATAACTCAAAAATCAAGTTGAGTTTATCTGAGTGATTTATGGCTTTCTTTCATGCACCTCCAAAGCCCTAGATTTCTATAAATTAAGGCTTTAGCTCTTCACAAATCATCTCTCAAATCCACAAGAATTGCATAATCACGCTATCGAATTGGAGATTGAAGAATCATCTTTGTGAATCCAAGCTTTGTGAGATCAATGTTGCATAGTTTTTCATATCATATTAGTTTTCATTTGTTAGATCATCATAGCATATCAGTTTTTTTACATATCATAAATCCATATCAATTTTCATCATATCATTGCATATAAAATAAAAAAAATAGATTAATTGCATTCATATTTCATATCAGTTTTGCATTCAAATCCTTTGTTTAGGTGTCGTCAAGGTCACTAATCTCGATAATAATTTGAGAACATCATACTCCCACCTATTAGAAGGTAGTAAATCGCCTGGTTAGTTTAGCTTTCAATTCATTGCACGATTTCATTTTTGCTAACCTCTAATGTTTTACTAAAGTGTTGTATCTACAAAATAGGTACAAAATTCACACACACATTTTTGGTGCCCACCGTGGGGCCCTGAAATGGGTTTCCATTTCAATTCTATCAATTTCTATCTTTTTGTCCTCAGTTTCTATGCAAAACTACAATTTTTAATTTCTATCTGTACAATCTTCGTATGAGTTTCTAACAAAAGTCATTTCACACTGTACCCACTATCATACAATAGTCTATCAGATCAAGGATCATGATATGCTGTACACAATGTCATTTGAAAGTTTAATTGTCATTTCACAGAACACCCAGTGTCGAATGAGTTTCTAGACTATCATTTGGGAGCACACCCACTGTCGTATAAGTTTCATACTATCATCTAGTAACAGACCCACTGTTGTATGAGTTTCAACATCAGATTTCAACTGTCATTTCATTTTTCAGGGTAGTTTGTCATATTTGGTTTTCAAATTTTGACTAACGGCTAATCTTAACAATTGAAATTATCTATTTTTTATTGACTCTTGCTGGTTTTGATTGGAAAAAGCACAAGAATTGCTAAAAGTAGGTAAACATCTACTAAGTGCATTGCAAGGATTCCAAGTATTCTTGTCAATCTGATAACATTTCAATTTGGATCCTAAAATGAATCTCTCATGTGTTTGGCTTGAGTGTTTTCTTTGCATGCTTTTCTTCAAATTTGCATAATTGAATACTAGGTTGTAACACCTTAAGTATTGATAGGCAGTCTTAGGATATTTTTGATTGATCTTATTAGCAAAATTGGGATATTGGACTCACTTATTCTTAATCACCCCTCATTTCACCCCGTGGTTGCAAGGTCAGTGCCATATTCAAGGGAGGGGTCTACTTAGAAAGAGCATTAATTGTTCCACCAGTTCTTTCCCATTTTGTGCTTTTTGGATCTCATTAGTATTCTAGGGTGTGGACTTGCTTTTAAATTTGTGTGAGGAGTTAAATGCACCACTTTGTGGACTCACCTCAAATTTATTTGGAGCATTAAGTGTACCACCTTTTGTGCTTTTTGAATACTTTTGGATAGATTTGTTTTCTGATATATCTGTGAAAACATAGTAATTAGGCCCTATGAACACTATTTGTGGTTCTTGAGAGATTGGATTCCCAGTGAAATCCTTCATGATGATGGAATCCTTGTAGGTAGGTAGGATACTTAGTGCGTCTCATGTTCTACTTGGTCCATGCATCTTCCCTTATTGATTGATACATTCTCTCTCCGGAGAGGTTGATAGATCACATGGGGTTGATATCATAGACCTTGGTGAGATAATCTTTGTCTTAGCATGTCAGATTTATCTACCTACTTTGTCTAGGTTAAAAGTGAAAAGACATCAAAACCTTGGTTCTGGAGCCAAGTCCCCTTATGGTATACTATTGTGAGTCACCTTTAGAGAGGGTTAACCATAGCGGACACTCCCTTCATAGGGAAAACTGTGATGATGGAACCTCGAGTGGTAATAGCCATTTTTTCCATGGTAGTGACAGTCACTATATAAATGTCATTGTGGAAGAAATCTTCATAGGTGTGGTTCATTGTTGGGTTGTCAGATCTCCCTAGCAGCTCCTGATTGATTAAGTTCTTGGACTGTGTCAAAAACTTGGTGCGCCGGGATTGGAGTTCACTCCTTTGGATCATAAAAGTTGCAGAGTCAAACCATTACTAAAAACCCTAGCGAGGCCAAATTTTCATTTTCTAGGGTATATGTGCATTATTGTAGAACATTTTTTGGAACATACACAATTAGCACTTCTGAGGATTAGAACAAATAAGTCACTTCATTGTTCATGTGCAAGGTTGCTTTTGCCCTTGTTCATTGTTTTCAAACATGCTTGAAATCACTTGCTTGCTATTTTGTGTGCTTATTTATCTATCTGGTTATTGAAAATGGACAAATCTGTTACAATCCTCAAATCTTACATTAAAATTTGCAAACAATCCGAACCTGAAAACTCAAAATTTGCAAATCTGAAGTAAAATTCTTTTCTGGAGTCAAAAGTCATCTCAGGAGGTCAGAAAGTCATATGAGTTTCTATCAAGTGTCATTTCATTACTACCCATCTATCATTTGGTAGAGAACCCAGTGTCGTATGAGTCTTCCTGCCAGTCAAATTCAAAAAGTCAAATCCTGCTAGCAACTATTGTGCGAGTTTTTCAACTATCGTTTCATATCACACCCACTGTCATACAAGTTTTGCAACTATCATACAAGTTTTACAACTGTCGTACGAGTTTTTCAATTGTCATTTCATAACATACCCACTATCATACGAGTCTACAAAGTGTCGTTTGGGAAAATTTTGAAAGTTGTCAAAAAATTGTTAGAAAATTGTCAGAATTGCCAGATATTTAGCTTTTCAACCTATTTCCAGAATCTGTCGAACAAATCACTATGTCAGGAATAGAGAAATAGCTATTCAAAACCCTATCATTTTCCAAGAGTGGCCTTTTGAATCCAATTTAGCCTTCTGTTTAATCGATTTGAGTCCTTTTCATCTTGTGTCAAAACCTTGTCATAACTATCAGTCTTCTATTAAATCTTCAAAAATAGACTAAGTGTTAAGAACTCGTGTCCACTATCTTTTGGGCAATCTACCCATACATCCAGGGCATAGTATCTTTCACCCATGTCTAATAAAATCTTCAAATCAATCAAACCTTGACAAGGTTGCATCATCTAATCATCTTGATTCAATTCATTCTTCAGTTATCTGGATCTTATTCTTTTGTTTCACTCAAAGTTGATGGTGGAAACTAGAGCTTCCTCACACAAGAAATCTAGAGAAGCATCAACTCACGAAGGTACCCAACAAACCCCACATAAATCTATTCTAGGGAGTCCACAAACTCCTACTATGTCTCAAGCAGGGAAAAAATTTGGCTCTCAAAGAACTCAATCTCAACATGGTGTGGATCAAGAACCCATGCCTGAAGAAATTGCTCAATATCAAAATGATGATAACTTCAAATGAATTATGAAGCATTTCTTGAAAGAAGATAGAGTGGCATACTTTTTACAATTATCTCATCAAAGAGCTAAGCTTCCTCCTAATTTTAATGTTGAAGCTATCATCACACATGAGGAAGAAACTCCAATAATAGCCATGATGAAATAGATACATGCTTTACAAGTCAAACTGAACCAACTTGAAAAAGAGAAGGAACCCAAAGAGTTCTCCATGGGGGCTCTATGTCCTTTTCCATTTGACAAAGAATTGTACATGCCACCATTTCCAAAAAGAGTGGAGATGCCAAAGTATGATAAGTATGATGGACACTCAAATCCTCAAGACCATGTCAGAGAATTATGTACACAATCAATGGAGTTCATGCATGAACCAACCTATCTAATGCATCTCTTCCCTTGATCTCTAGGGGAAGCAGCCATCCATTGGTTCTCTATATTTCCTTCTACTATCAAAACTTTTGAGGAGTTGATCAAATTGTTTTATCAGTAATAATCCTACAATATTCAACATCCAGTCACCATGATTGATATTTGTAATCTCAAGCAATATCCAGGGGAACCATTCCTAACATTTCTCAAGAGATGGAGGAAGAAGTTCTCTCTATATGCTAGACCTATTCTAGAAATAGAAAAAATATAAATCTTCATCAATAACCTTGTTCTAGAAATCAATTATCCTCTACAAATGCAAGATCATACATCTTTTGACAAGATGGTGGACAATGCTATCAAAATTAAAAAAGTGCTTGTGAAAAAAGGAGAAATCACACTTCAAAAAGACAAGTATGAATCTGGATCTAGTTCCAAAGATAAGAAAAAAAATTGGAACAAGAACAAAGGCATCATCACAGATGGCATTTTTGATAATATCTATGCCCCATCAAAGGCACTAGCCTACAACCTAACTCTTGGTTCCCAAGCCATTAAAGCTTTAGAACAAAAGTCATCCAAACCATTTCAAAAGAAGTCAGAATACAAATCTTGGGATAAGCAATGAAAGTTCACACCTCTTGGAGAATCTTTAGAATCAGCTATGAAAAATCTACTAGCTAATAACATCATCTCTTTGCTAGCAATCCGACCATCTAATTTTGAGCCTAAGCCAAAATGGTGGAGAGAAAATGAATTCTATGATTTCCATTGAGGCAAATGTCACAAAACTAATAACGGCTTTTGATTGAAACACACCATTCAAGATCTGATCGATAGGGGAGACATCATAGTTGACAATCCTAAGAGCAATAACAATCATATAGCATTCACAAAACCAGTTTTGAAACATGGTCAAGAAGTTTCATCTTCTCAACCTAATATGGGGGCAAAAGTCAATTATGCTTACCCTAGAAATAATGCTACCATCAATATGGTTGAACCCTATCTCTTAGAACATTGCAATGTCATCATAATTGTAAGAAGAGATAGAAAAAATCAATCCACCAATGTAGTTACTCGATCACAAGCCCAAGCACATTTGAAAGGACAAATCCTATATTCATCAAATGTCCCTAAGGTGCCCTTTAATCTTTCATCTACTTCTAAACAGAAGGCTGCTTCCAAATCTTCCAATCCAAAGGATACAAGGCCTACATCTTATAGCATTGTTCAACAACTCTAGAACACTAATGCTAAAATCTCCATGTTTAAGTTACTTTGAATATCTCTAGCTCACAGAGCCATACTAGACAAAGCTTTGCTCGGTTCCAATGTTCCTGATGACCTTGATTTAGATAGGTTCTAGACTATGGTTGGACATCTTACATCTCCACAATATATCTCCTTTTCAGAAGAAGATGACAACTCCTTGAGTCACCCACATAATCAGCCTTTGCATATAGAAGTCTTGATCCAAAACCGTAGAGTCAAATGTGTGTTGATAAATGGGGGCACTGGCCTAAACATTTGTTCTTACAACTTGATCACATAATTGGGATTTTTAAAATTGGCTATTGATCCTCGAAAGAAGATAACCATAAAAGCCTATAATGAACAAGAAATATTTTCTAAAGGCACCATTGTCTTACCCGTCCGAGTGGGTCTAGTTATCAAAGATACCACCTGTCAAGTGCTTGATCTACCATTGGCCTACAACATCCTCCTAGGGAGACCATGGATACATGAAATGCAAGCTATTCCTTCTACATACCATCAATGTTTGAAATTTCCTTATGAAGGAGTAGAGGTTACTATCCCCACAGATCTAAATACAACTTGCAATACCTTGAAGGATAGTGTAGATAAGCTTGTGCCTAATAATAGAGAATCTTCCATTGAATCAACTAAAGAGGCATCCACATCTAAAATTGAAGCTCTTGCAAAAGAGGTTAATATCAAAGAAAATAGTATGGGAGAATATACTATGGAGCTAGTCTTATCTTTGACATCTCTCCCTATCTCACCTAAGTCTTATGGACAATCTTTGAAATAGTCCAAGCCGGAACCTAAGGAACCTCTTGAAGCATATAAAAAGAATTTTGTGGTAGAACAAGTATCCAAGAAAGAGTTTAAAGAGGATGAAGTTGTGTTATCATGGCTATACAAAGATGAACCTACATCCCACAATGTTCAAACTAGTGACTCTATAGCACCATAGATCCCTTCTAAGTCATATGGTCTAGGAAATAAATTGATAGCTAAGATGGGATATCCAGGTCAAGGACCTCTAGGAGTTAGAGGAAAAGGTCTTGTGGCACCTCTCCCACATACTGGTAGAGAAAATAAAGACAAAGTTGGCTTAGGCTTTAAGAAGAAACCCTATCAGCTCAAAGGTAATTGTTCTCATGTCATAGAGTAGATCGCACCAGGAGAACCTCTTCTTAAGAAAGAAGAAACAAAACCATCAGATAGTGATTTAGATAGCTCAGAACTCATCCCCTATGAAAAATTTCCTAAGGAGATCAAAGACCTTCTTGATGCTAAAGATGATCCAATCAAAAGAATTAATGTGGTAGAAACACAAGAACCTACTATCAATCAAGAGATAGTTGCAACACAAGAACCAGCTAATCTCAAAAACCATCAAGAAGAAGAAGGTGGTAGTTATTCTGAGATAGATTCCCATGAGTATGAATACAAATCCGAATCTGAGGGTAACCCTTCTTGGGGTATTCACCTTGACTTTACTCATGTTCTAACATTTCCTAGAGATCCTGAATCAGAAGATGAATCTAATGACTATGAATGGGGAATCATTCTAGACCTAGATGAGCTTATCACAGAGAAACATGTTGATGTTATTCACCAATATGCACCCCAACCCAATGTAACTCTAGAACAAAATGATGAACTTATTGAGTCTGATCCACCTATGGCTGAATTGGACTCCCACGATGACATTGAGCCTATTCAAAAATTGAATGTCTTAAGTTGTAATATCACATTTGAACTTGAGTGTCAGGTTAGGACCAATGATGACATATCTGTATCCATAAACACTATCTCCCAATCTTTCCCTACTTTGACTATCCAATATCCAGACCTTATTGATCGAACCTCCACAAATCCAAGCCATGGTATTTATACCTTCCAAAATGACTATGCCCTTGCTTGCTACCTAAATGTAGTTGAGCCTATGAGGACTTCCATAAGTGAACCAAGTGTTAGCATGACTAAGTCGGACATCAAATATCTTAGTTAGAAAAATAAGAATAAGAATAAAAAGAAAAGGAGTTCTGAGGGTGAAAACCACTTTGTGGCAGTCTCAAAACCTACAAAAGTAAAAATAAAAGACGTATCCAAAGGTGAAAACCTCTCCAAGGTGCCTAAGGATGAGATATTTGATGTCCTTCTGAGTCATTTATAGGACAGATCTCCAATTCTAATTGAGCCCACTAAATCCATCAATTTGGGTACAACAAACGAACCACAATTGGTACATGTAGCACAATCATTATCAGAAGAAGAGAAGCTAAAATTTACTACATTCCTAATAGAAAAAAAGATCAACTTTACATGGAAATACTCAGATATGCCTGGGTTGGATCCTAATCTTATCATGCACCATTTATCTATAGCTCCTAATGTAAAACCTGTCAAGCAAAAATTGTGAAAGATGCATCCTCATGTTGCACTCTTGGTAAAAGCTGAATTAGAGAAGCTCCTAAAAGCAAGATTCATCTGAGTTATTGACTATGCAGAGTGGATCTCTAATATTGTACCTATTTCTAAACCAGATGGTTCAATCAGAGTGTGCACAGACTTTAGAGATGTGAATAGAACATGCCCTAAGGATGATTTTCCACTACCTAACATTGATATGATAGTGGACATGACTACGGGTTTTGAGATGTATTCCTTAATGGATGGTTTCTCTGGATATAACCAAATAAAAATTTCTCCAGAGGATCAAGAGAAAATTGCTTTCACATGTGCATGGGGTACCTTCTGTTGGAATGCCATGCCATTTGGGCTTAAAAATGCTAGTGCTACCTATCAAAGAGAAATGACATCTATTTTCCATGACATGATACATCAAACTATGGAAGATTATGTTGATGATACATTAGCAAAATCTATGATTAGAATTGAACATCTAAAGGACTTGAGCATGATCCTAGATAGAATGGAAAAGTTTAGTCTCTGACTAAATCCTAAGAAGTGTTCTTTTGGTGTCACTTCTGGAAAGCTCTTAGGATACATCATTTCAAAGAAGGGCATTGAGGTTGATCCAGATAAAGTAAAGGCTATAATGGAGATGCAACCTCCTAAGAATATCAGTCAGATGAGGACATTGCAAGGAAGAGTTCAATCTATCAGAAGATTCATATCACAGCTAGCGAACATATCACAGCCTTTTACAAAAACATTACATAAAGGTGTGACCTTTGCATGGAATGAAGAATGTGAGAACAACTTTAACCATATCAAGAAGTATCTATCAAATCCTCCTATCTTGATGACTTCTATTCATGGGAAGCCTTTGATCTTATATGTCTCCGCTATAGATACATCACTGGGGGCATTGCTAGCACAACATGATGAGAACAAAAAGGAAAGAGCTATATACTATATTAGTAGAACATTGGTTGCATATGAGAAGAATTATTCAATGATTGAGAAAGCTTGTCTAGCTGTGATCTTTGCATCACAAAAACTAAGACACTACATATTAGCTCATACCACTCAATTGGTAGCCAAGATTGATCCACTAAAGTACCTACTAAGCAAAGCTGCCCTCATAGGTAGATTAGCTAAATGGGTCATGCTATTGAGTGAATTTGACATTGATTATGTTGAGAGAAAAGCTATAAAAGGACAGGTCATTATTGATCAATTGGCTGAAGCACAATTGTTTGATGACACACCACTACAAATGGAATTTCCAGATTCCTCTATCATGCATCTTTCTTCTAGAGAATGGAAATTATTCTTTGATGGCCCCTATACATAGAATGGATCTGGAGTAGGCATATTGTTCATAACTCCTCAAGGATACTCAATCCCAAAAGTATTTAGATTAAAGTTTCCTTGCACAAACAATATTGCTGAATATGAAGCCCTTTTGAGTGGTATGAAAATAGAAATTGAATGGAGAGTGACAAAGCTACACATTCATGGAGACTCTCAACTTGTTATTCATCAAGTCAATGATGTGTACCAAACTAAAGATGAAAAGCTCATTCCTTACAAGAGAATGGTAGATGATCTTAAGAAGTATTTCATATCTATCACATTTGAGAAAATTCCTAGAATGGAGAACAAGGTTGCTGATGCAATGGCAATGCTATCTACTTTATTACAGTAGCCTGAACATGAGCTACACTATGAGTTCCTGGTGGACGCACTATCTTATCCTGCATATGATTCCCCCAAAACCCACATGATCTGCACTATTGTTGGTCATGATTCATCTAGATATAAAAACCTATTTTCCTACCTCAAAGACCAAATCATTCCCGATACCTTCAACCACCATGAAAAGAGATACCTTATCCAAAATGCCTCTTGATATGTCATCATTAGTAATGATCTTTACAAATGAGGTCTATATGGTACACTACTTAGATGTTTAGAATGGGAAGAGTCTCAATGTGTGTTAGAGGAAGTCCATGATGGTATTTGTGGATCACACTCAAACGGTTTAACACTAGCTCGAAAACTTATTAGGGCTGGGTACTATTGGCCTGAGATGGAGAAAGAGGCTATCAAATTTGCTAAGAATTGTCAAAAGTGTCAAGTACATGGCAACCTAATTCATGCTCCAGGGAGGGATCTAATCCCCTTTACAACACAATGGCCTTTCCATCAATGGGCATTTGATCTTATTAGGATGATTCATCCTCACTCTTCTAATGGACATACCCATATAATCATAGCTACAAATTATTTTACAAAATGGGTAGAAGCAGTCCCTTCGACACAAGCCACTAGAAAGAAAATATCTATGTTCATATTGAACTATATCATATGCAGATTTGGGATACCTCATTCCATAATCATAGATAATGGTGGACAATTTAAGAATAAAGACCTAGATGATCTATGTGCCAAATTCAAGATCACACAACATTGGTCTTCTATCTATTATCCTCAAGGGAATGGACAAGCAGAGGCATCTAATAAGAATCTATTGAAAATCTTGCATCAAACTGTTAATAAGACAAGAAGAGACTGGCATCTCATGATCAATCCAGCTCTTTGGGCCTATAGAACAAGTATTAGAACACCTACTGGGGCTACACCTTTCTCTTTAGTTTATGGGTTTGAAGTTGTACTGCCTATTAAGGTTGAAATCCCATCACTAAGAATCAAAATGCATGGTCTAGTAATTGATGATGACTACAAAGTGTCTAGGTTGCAAGAACTTGAACTACTAGATGAGCACAGACAAGCAGCATATGATCATCTCAGAGTATATCAGAAGAGAATGTCTAGAGGTTACAATAAGAAAGTTAGACATAGAGAATTTCAAGTTGGTGATCTAGTCTTGAGAGAGAATCCTAAAAATCAATCACATCGAAAATGCAAGGGGAGGTTTGAACCGAATTGGCTGGATCCCTTTGTAATCACTGCTACTTTTGGCTCTAGTGCTTGTCAAATCTCAACAACTGAAGGAGAATAGCTCTGATAACCAATCAACATTCTCCATCTGAAGAAATTCTATGCCTAAAGCATTCAGTCTATGGTAAAATGTCCTAAAAAAAATCTTAAAAATTGGAAAAAGTCCTAAAAAAATGAACGTCTTGGTGAAAACCTAGCAATAGGCACCTTGATGATTCACAAAAAAAATAAATCAAAACATATGAAAAATACAAAAAAATGAAAAAAAGAAAAAAGTGCCTTGGTGAAAACCTGGAAACAGGCACCTTGGTAGCAAAAATAGAATCTCTTCCAAGATGATGAAAACCTGGCAAACAGGTGCCACTTGTTTCAACATGCTCCATCTATCAGTGCAATCTTGGTCTTTCCCAGCTTTCAGTCTTGCTTTAGTTTGTACATATCTCCCAGTTTGTTTCTACATTTCCAATTATCAATAAGTCGGTCTGTACACCAATCAGCTCAAGCGTCTGTATCCTATCACTGTTCAAACTTGGGGGCAATCAAAGTCATATCCTATGGCCTCCAATGTATCTTAGACATATCATATCCAGTCAGAATCCTTTGAAGCTTCATTCGAGTCAGTCAGTCAGTCTTGTCTCTAGCAAGGATTTTGCATCTACAACAATGCAATCAAACATCAAACTAAAAACAATCTATGCTTTTGTCTCCTTGTATGCTTACTGGTTCGCATTGAGATTTTTGCATATTGTGTCTCTTTGAGCTCTTCAATGATGTCCTTTATAGGATTTAGAGAGTGATGACTGGGGGCATAATCTTTTCTTTGTTTTCTGCTTGTATGTGAAAATCTAACAACTTTGGAAATTTTGGATTGAAATGGTGTCCGACTGTAAGACCCTCTATCTCAAATTTGATGGCCATGCGTACCTCGACCATTGATACCCAAAAAATTCAAGGAAGTTTGATCTCACTATTGTCTTTTTGAGTGATTTCTTTCTTCTATTTTGAACTACGATCTTACCTAAGGATGTGAACAATAAAGGGTCACTACGGGTAATTCACATTGGATTTAGAATAATCTCTTGACTGTTTGATGTGTTTGTACGCAAGGTGTATTCTGGTCATCATGACGTTTATGTTTTGATGCTTATACAAATTGCTATATCAAAATGGACATGATATTTAGGTCATCCTGGCATTTATGCCTTGGCGCTTATATCAAATCTGACATTCTGAAAACAAAATCAATATTCATATAGCCATGGTTTCCTAACTAGTGGGTGTTGTATTGATTCTTGTGCATACAAATTGATTTTCATATGCCTATGGTTTCATAGCTAGTGGGCATTGTATTGATTTATCTAGTTACCTAAAAGTTCAATGATGATAACAAATCGACACATGATCAAGTGACTAGGTCCTAGGTCTTAGGTTGCATTTCATTCTTCATGTCTCTTTGCATTCTTGCATGTCTGCATGATCTCACAAATGTTTGGAAACACTTCAAAGCTTAAAAAAATCTTCATATCATTTCTTCACATCTAACAAGAGTTGATTCTCACTCGAAGGTCTCTTTCGAAGGTCTCTTCACCAATCACAAGCAGTAACCCTCTTGGGTTAAACATCCTTTTGACATAAGACTGAGTACTTGTCTTCATCAACTTGCAAAACCATCTCATGTGTATCGCTTCATTTACATCCCATATCATTACCATTTGTTGCATTACATTACAACCAGTGCCTAAGCATAAATCATACATACATCTTTTCATAATCCATTACATTTGCATAACATCCATACATATGAAAGAAATCATTGCATTGCATTGATCCATACATAGATTCTACACTACTCATAGCATAAACATCTTATGATATCATCATAAATCAAAACATGACAAGTACAAATGAAGTCACAACCAAAAACATTGATCTCATATATATCATAAACTCAAAATGTGTCAGGGGTGCACTACTGGCATAGTGTACAAAAGAATGAGCTCCTGAGAGCTATTAGAGTCAGAATAGTATATCTATGGTCAAAAAGAATAGAGTATATCAAAACATAAGAATAGGAATCAACTATCGGCATGCTCCTTGGTATCTGGTGGAGGAGGGGGTGGTGCATCTAGTATAGTCTCTACTCTCAGTGCCCTAGCTCCCTCTGAGGCTGCCATATAATCTGAATATGTGGGTACTCTCTATGTAGCAGGGACAATAGCATAATATGTAGACACATAATATGAAGCCCATGAGGTTTGATGGGTCACCTCTATCTATAATCTCTGAACCTCTGAGTGAAACTCTGCATGAAGCTCTGTGCACTGCCTATCTACCTCTAGATACCTCTCCTCCCACCTAGCACTCTGTACCTTTAGGTCCCGGACCTAAGCTCTGAGACATCTGATAGTCTCTGATGAAGTGAGAGGAACAGTCAGATCTTCCTTAGCTACTGGCATCTCTGTGTCCTATGCTAGCTGCTCTAGCTACTGCTCAGTGGTATCTGCTCTATGCACCTTACAACATCTAACCTTAGCTTCTAGATCAAATGTGGTATTTTCTTATAAGGGATCTACATCACCACCTACAAACTGCTTAGCTGCTATGACATCATCTATAGAACCAACACCACCCAAGGTACCACTCTCACCCCTGGTCCGTCTCTATGAACTTGTGGATGTACCTACTAAATAAGTAGAAGGATGAGGGGGCCTCATATGTCCTAATGGTCTCTAAAGTGGAGCCATCACTCTCTATCTAGGTGGTGTAGGATGCATTGTCTGAGGTCTCGGACCCTATATCACGAGAGCACTTGTGACATCCATCACCTCCTCCATGGAGGGTATCAACTCAGTGGGATCTGAGAATCTATGAATGGGGTGGTCTGCAAGCCAAGCAATGTATCCATCTGTGACCCCTGCATCAACTACCTATGGACGGTAGTCCTAATCTCTACCAATGATCCTATTGTACTCCTCTAAACATAGGGTATAAGTGGGCCTCTAATCTCATGAACAATGTTAGCATATGCAGTATACTCCTGTGGGACATCCTGTCTATGTCCATACTGATGCCACACTCTGGTAATCAAAAATCTCTCCAAAATGGTGGGAGAATGACCAATGAGTACCCGACTCTGAAAAAGAAAGTTGTACTACTCCCTCGCAGTGGGCCACACCTCTATCTACAAGTAGGGTCTCCAATGCACAAATGTCATATCATCCAAACATCATCTAAAATACTCAGTATGACCCATGCAGACTTATGTGATATAACCAGCATATGTATATATCACTAGCTCTTGTGGCTGCCGCTGTGTCTAGAAAACTAGTCTCAACACTGGGATATGCTCCCATGCCCATATCTGTAATACAAGAGCTCTAGAAGTGAAGCTCTTGCAATACTGATATATGACCTCATGCATCTCTGAAAACATGTGGGCCAACAGACACTGACCCTAGGCAAGCTTAGTGGGAGTGGCCATAAGAAGGGCTACCATCAGAGCCCATCCCATCAAAAAGTCATTTTGTTGACGACCTGGCATGATGAGCTCCCCGATCATCCTAGCAATAATGCACTCTAAATGGTGCATCTGACCATATCTCTGTACAAGGGTCTCCCAGGAAATGGACCCCATCAACTATGTATCATCCCCAAATAGATGCCTAAAGGCATGAAGACCAATCTGGCCAGAACTCACATACTCAGGACGCCGACTGCTATGGAATGGAATGCGTAGTATCCTATAAATATCCTCTAGAGTCACAGTCATCTCTCCAGTCAATAAATGAAATGTCTATGTCTCAGAGTGGAATCTCTCAATAAGTGTAGTCAACAAGCCATGGTTTACCCTAATATCGGGTAAATGGATCAAATACTCGAACCCACATGCAGCAAGATGAACCCTCATAGGGTCAGGAAGCGAGACACATAAACTCTGGGTCACCAGGTATGAATGTCAGACATGAACATCTGGATATGTGACCTATATCATACAAAAATAGGGAATTGTATCAGAAATTGGGTTCAATAACAGGCTAATAGTATAGAAATTGGATAGTTGGGTACTTCAGAAGGTAGGTTAAGAGGTCAGCTATTAGCATCAGAAATTAGAAAAGTCAAAATTTGGCCCTAAATGTCAATTTTAAGCTCACTATTTTTCATACGATAGTCTAGACTGGCATCAAAAGTCATATGACACTCCACAAGAGACCATACGACAATCCATGGTCATACGACACTGGATTTAGTATCATACAAGTTTCCAGGGACCCGATGAAATGTCGTACGACACACGGGTCCCCTTCATACAACACTGGGTTATGAATGAAATGACAAAGAAAATGCAAATAGAATGTTGCACGAGTTTGGGATGGGACTTGTACGAGTTTTCAAACATGCAAAATTCAAAAAGCAAAACGCGTACAAAAAAATTCTAAAATGCTATAAAACATGAAAAATTTGAATTTTTAGGAGAGCATAGAGGTCCACATACTGGATGTCCATACTATTGAGGTCTATCATGTCTTCGGCTGTGCTCAAATTGATGCAAACTCACAGGTACCTTTGGTTCTCGCTATTCTACCATTTTCTTACTTAGAGGGCTCCACAAGATCTCAAAAGTCAAATGGTTGAAATGATTTGAAAATGACCCTTTCGACCTTTATATAGCTTTTGACCTAATTTTCAAAAGTGCTCCGTTTTCCATGAAAATTGCACCCCTAGCTAATTTCGACATTTGGAATCCATTTTTAGGATCAAAATCAAAATCTGAGATCATTTACTATGTCAAAATCATGATTTAAAATTTTTGGACCCAGGGCGGTCTACTACTTGCATAATCGACCTTCCATCATCACAAAAATCCAGTATTCAACTTAATTGATTATCTTACATTAAACTATCAAAATTTCAACTTGGTCAACCATGGTCAACTCATGCTCAAACCTAGTCAAACTTTGTCTCCAGGACCTCCAAATGATGCAGAATGCATTCTCAAATGTGTGCAACCACTTCTCAAATCAATTAACATGCTTCTAAACTATTACTGCTGACTTCTCTTGTCAAATTTCAATTTTGATCCTGAAGGGGGCATGGTATTACATATCATTCAAAGTCCACAATCATATCTTTATTGATATCATATCTTTCCTCAATAATCCAGACAACAACCACATCTAGTTGTTGATTCATCAAAAATCCTCATCGCTTGGGGCAAATCAATGATCGCTCAAGGCATATCAGATTCATTGAGATCCATATCAATCTAGTATTCTCTTAATCTTGTAAACTATATCAATTTTTCGCAACCATCAGTTCATTAGTGTTATTTCCTTGATTCTTCGGTAACTGAAGGGTTCAGATGTGATACCTACGTGATTCTTCTAAGGACAATCGAGTATGGAATCGGTCACTCACTTCTTCACAATCATAAGGTTTGAAATCAGGCATTTTGATGCTTTTGTTTCATTGGTTCATCGTTGCTATAGTGAACATTATCTTTGGTCATTCAAGACCTAATATCATCATATCTTTCATATCAGTTTCATATCTTTATCATACATAGGCTGTCTTTGAACCACTGTGCTTCGCACAACAATTCAAAGAGGGCAAAATGTAATACCCCAAAAATGGGCTATAAGTTCATTAATCTTCTATATCAACACATCGAACAAAATTGACATCAAAGTCCTAACTTAAGGCACATCTGCACATCATCGAATCCTAACTGATTATCTTAAATTCTGCATCGAGGAATATTCCTAGTAATATTCCTAATCATCTTAATTATCTTTAATTTAATGATTATATGGCGTTAAATCCTAAAGTTTGATTAATTGAATATTCTAAATATTTAATTAATTAGATTTAATTCTGCCACTTAATTGTTTAATTGAATTTAGTTCCATTTATTCCTAAATTATTATTATTTAATTTTGACAATAAATCCAAAATCCTATGAATAATTGATTAAATTCTTATTTAATTAATTAAAGCAAGTTGTCAATTTTTAATAATATTGTTTTGAAATAAAAGTTTGAAAATAATTGATTAACCCATAAATCAATTATTTTATATTTCAAAATCAGTTAAGTTGGAAATAAATCACTTTATTATTAAATCAATTCATAAATAAAACATGCACAATCAAGAAAAGCAGACAACTACCAATTATCAATTAAATCAAAAACTCTATTTTGAGTTCAACTCTGCTTTTGCATGTTTTTGTGAGTTAAATTATCTTTATTTTCAGATAACTCAAAAATCAAGTTGAGTTTATCTGAGTGATTTATGGCTTTCTTTCATGCACCTCCAAAGCCCTGGATTTCTATAAATTAAGGATTTAGCTCTTCACAAATCATCTCTCAAATCCACAAGAATTGCATAATCACGCTATCAAATTGGAGATTGAAGAATCATCTTTGCGAATCCAAGCTTTGTGAGATCAATATTGCATAGTTTTTCATATCATATTAGTTTTCATTTGTTAGATCATCATAGCATATCAATTTTTTTACATATCATAGATCCATATCAATTTTCATCATATCATTGCATAGAAAATAAAAAAAATAGATTAATTGCATTCATATTTCATATCAGTTTTGCATTTAAATCCTTCGTTTAAGTGTCATCAAGGTCACTGATCTCAATAACAATCTGAGAATATCATACTCGCACCTATTAGAAGGTAGTAAATCACCTGGTTAGTTTAGCTTTCAATTCATTGCACAATTTCATTTTTTCTAACCTCTAATGTTTTACTGAAGTGTTGTGTCTACAGAATAGGTACAAAATTCACACACACAGATATAAGATCTAAACTCCTTCTAAAGCATACATCCAAGTTCATAGAATCATACATGTCATACATATCCCATACAACCATGATGATTCTTCATGTTCCTATCTTAACCATTTTTATTGCAACATCAGATATAGTCAATCTTTTGAAACATATGTTGACATCAATGACAACATATGTGAAGAATAAATTCCAATAGGGGTACCTTTTACTGATGTTATGAACAAGAAAATGGGGGGTAGGGGAGGCTCTAAATCTACTCCCCAGATAACCCTAGTTAAAATATAAAACATCTGTAAATATTATGTTGGTGCTAAATCTACTAATTTGGGTAGAAGATCATCTACTCAGCTTAGAGAGAAAGAAGTGAATAAAAATATTGCATATGGTAGTTAGCTAACCATCCACAAGGTATGTCCTGTTAAAATAAAATGAAAATGATCTCTTGGAACATACATGGTCTAAATGGACCAAAAAAGCAATATGTTCTTAGGAACTTAATTAGGGACCATGAACTTGATATTGTCTTTATCCAAGAAACTAAAATATCCAAGGAAAAAGATGAGAAAATAAAAGTGTTTAAAAAATATGGTGTGTTGGGAGGTAGTTTTGATGGTGCTTCTAGAGGCATTTATTTATTCTGTAACCTAAATCATATCCAATGGATCTCTTTCTTATCAAATATAATATCTCTTTTGTCATATTTCAACATAGTAAAGATGGCGCATCTTGGCTTCTCACTAACATTTACTCCCCAAATACAAAGCAAGGAAGAAGTAAGTTTTGGAAGAAGCTCAAAAAGGTTATGTCTCAAGTTAGGAAGGTAGAATGGATTATAATGGGTCATTTTAATACCCCTCTTAAGGAGAGTGAAAAATTTGGTGGTATGCCCTCTCAGCTTGATAAAAAATTGGATTTGATGAATTTCATCAATAAGAAAGTGCTTCATGACTTGGATTTCTAGGGTGCCAACTATACTTGGACCAATAGAAGGATTGGTGCAAAGCTTATCCAAGTTCATCTTGAAAGGGCTCTTATTTCTAATGATTGGTACTCTCACTACCACTACTCTCTGGAAGCCCTTTCTCATATTAGCTCAAACCATTTTCCAATCTCCTTTATTGTGGATCCCATTTTAGGTAGAAGAAATCTTTCTTTTAGATTTGAGAGAATGTGGCTAGCCCAACCCAATCTTGAGGGGGCTATTATGGAATGGTGGAATGTTTATGTGGATGGTTTAATGATGTACAAAGTTTCTAAAAATTAAGGCATGTCAAAGATAAGGTTAATAAGTGGAACACAATTGTCTTTGGAGATATTTTTTCTTTGAAGTCTGCTATTTAACCTGATTTGAAGGTTATTGAGGAGAAAGTTCAAGATGATGTTGGAGATTTTCCAGCAAGCCAGTGCTGACTGTATGTTTGTCATTAATGAAAACATATGGTAAGTAGAATTCATGGAGGACTTATGTAGTAAGATATGAGTATATCTAGCATGGACATGTTATCAACATGATATCATGGATGTAGAGGTTAATTGTCAGTACAAACAGTTATGTAGCAACTTGTGTCAGTAGTGTTCCTGATAGAGTTACAGGTAGTGTTCTGTGGGTGTTTGTCTGTACAGTCATCATGGAGCCTTACACCTTTGGATATGTGATGAAGACATGTTAGTGATGTTACAATCATGGACATAGAGTTTGATGATTAGTAGAAGTGAAATTATGCAGTTGCTATTCACTAGTTGTAGTTTCCTGTGTTTATCCAAAAGAGCCAATAGAGATTTTATTAGTACAAGAGTTGCACCTATCATTTCAGTATGCACCCTTGGATTAGGGATTGGAGAAGAGTTAAGAATGTTCAGTTAAGAGTGCATGATGTAATTAAGCCTCAGGAGAAAGTATCAGTTAATTTGGTAGAACCAAAAGTGTGTAGTGTGTGCCTACACTTATTGATTCAGATAGGTCCCAGTTTGTAATGCATGCTTAGTAGAGCCGACATAATTATTATTGGGGTATGTTATAGTTTCTCTAATATGATTTCAAGGTTTTTCTAATAGGCCAACTTGATTATATCATTTAGAGGAAAGATATTTATAGGCAGTCATTTGTGATTGCTAAGGTATGGTTTAGAGTTGATTATGAAGAGCATAGAAAAGTGTGCAAAGTGTTGAGCCATTAGTAGAAGGTCTATGTGACCAAGTAAAGAGTTTTTTCTATACATTGGAACTAATCCAAATAGAAGTTCAAAGAACAGTTCACCAAGATCCATATATAGTGTGTATTTGTTATTCAAAAGGTTGTAGCCTTCACCCCTTTAAGCAATGTGATCTTGGACAATGTGTCCTCACCCCTAATAAGGTTAATTGTTAAAGACTCCTAATAGGGTCTGACCCTTGACCAGGTCACTGTACTAAATGCATTGTAAAGACAACTCCTAGCAGGGTTAAGGATCTTCTAACAAGGATCATAATACACTAGTGCAAATTATTAGTGGGTGTCAATTACCACTGGGGTTTTTACCTATTTGGGTTTCCCTGTAACCAAAATATTGGTGTTGTGTTCAACTATTCTTTCATTGTTTTTATGCTTTATGTTTAAGTATACTTAATTGGATAAAGAATTGGAACTTGTAGATAACTGACTCAACCCCCCCCCCCCCCCCCTCCTCTCAGTTATCTCTTGGGACTATTCCTAACAATTGGTATCAGAGTCAAGTGCCTCAGAGAGAAATTTTAATAGCTCAAGGTTGATCAGATGACATTCTTTAGAAAAGAGAGTCCTAAGTTTTATGGAGAGAATTATCTTGATTGGAAGAACAAGATGATGACACGTTTGCAGTGCATTGCTTTTGAAGTTTTTGAAGTGGCTATCAAAGAAGTTTAGATCCCCTCTCTAGCAAATCTTGCAAAAGATGATGCTACTAGCAAGCAGAAGGATTTTTTCCATCAGAATGAAATAGAAAAAGAAGCCCTTATCAATGCCCTATCTGATAGTGAGTTTTTAGAGATAAAGAAAGTAGACACATCCTACAAGATATGGAAGCACCTAGAAGACATGTTTGAAGGAGATAAATAAGAAAAGAATGCATGTAGAAAGGCATGGAAGAAAAAGTAAAATACATTGGAGATGCCACCTGAAGAGAACATAAGAGCCTACAATCAAAGGATTAATGAAGCAGTTGCTGGAATTAGAAATAATGGTGGATAAATTTCAAAAGAAGACATCATGGATAAACTGATGACTACATTGACACCAGAATATGAGAGAAAGATAAACATCCTTGATGAGACTATGCAATTTTTAGAAAAATTCAAAAGAGAAACTTTAATTAGCAAGATTGTTGCATTTGAGATATCAAATTTTAAGACAAAGCCTAAAAGTGAGACAACCTTCAAAGCCTCAGTCCATGGTAAAAAATCATTGAACACCTCTATAAATTTTGATGATGATGATGAAGAGAAAGTACTAGATGATTTCATTGCTATGATTTCTAAAAGAGAAAAGAAACGAAAAGGGAAATATGAAGGTCAATTTCCATTTGAATGCTTTTCATGTAATAAGATTGGTCACTTTGCATCTAAGTGTCCTACAAGAGATAAAAAGTTCAAAAATGACTACAAGCCTAAGTATTCAAAGGAATGTTACTATGCTGGAGATGGAGTATCAGATGATGATTCAGCTTAAGATGAAATTGGATTCATTTCTATTATAGAGAAAATGAATAGTGTAATGGATCATGAAGATGAGAAGAAGGAAGAAAAGTTAGCATTGATTTCACAAGAAGACATAAGGATAGATTGGATGATAGATAGTGGTTGTTCACATCACATGACAAGTGATAAAGACAATTTTGTTCATCTAGACAAATACAATGGTGGCATGGTCAGATTTAGAGATAATACTCCTAAACCTGTCATTGAAAGAGGAGCTATCACATTGGATGGAAAGAACAACACTGATAATATTCTCTATGGAGATGGTTTGAAACATAACCTTCTTAGTGTTGGGCAGTTCCTTGAAAAAGGTTATCAGTTGGAGTTCAAAGACAACAAATGCATCATTAACAACAAGGATGCTGTTATGATTGCATCAAGTTCAAAGACTAAAGGTAATGTTTTTCAACTTAATTCAGAGGCAAGTTGTTTTGTTGCTAAAGTTTATGACAATTGGCTATGGCATAAAAGACTATGTCATATCAATTTTGATAACATAGTAAAGATAAGTAATGTGAAGGAAGTTAGAGACCTACCTAGCATAGAAAAGCTAGTTGATACTATCGGCAGGGAATGTGTGATGGGAAAGCATGTGAGAAATTCATTTAGAAGCAAGCATAATTTAGCAGAGAACAAGTTGGATCTGATTCATACAAACCTATGTGGACCAACTCAAACAAGATCATACTATGGTGAAAGGTATTTCATTTTGTTTGTAGATGATTATTCTAGAATGATGTGGGTTGCATTGTTAAAAGATAAGTTAGAAGCATTTGAGAAGTTAAAAATATTCAAAGCTAAGGTTGAGAATGAATCTAGACTAAAGATAAAATGTCTAAGGTCGGATAGAGGAGGAGAATTCACCTCTGAAAGATTTTATGAGTACTGTGAAGAACATGGCATAAAGAGAAAGTTGAGTGCACCTAGAACCCCTCAACATAATGGGATAGCAGAGAGAAGAAATAAGATCATCCTTGATATAGTGTGGACACTCATGATTGAAGGAAAAGTTGCACACACCTATTGGAGAGATGCGGCCAATACAATAGTCTACACAATCAATAGAATGCAATTAAGGCATGGCACGGATAAGACACCTTATGAGCTATGGTTTGGTAATGTTCCCATAGTAAAATACTTTAGAATCTTTGGAAGCAAGTGCTACATCAAGAGACATGAAGCAATAGGAAAGTTTGATGCAAGAAGTGATGAAGGTATTTTTCTTGGTTACTCTACTAAAAGTAAAGCTTATAGATGTTTTAATTTAAGATTGAAGAAGATCATTGAAAGCTCTCATGTTAAGATTGATGAAAAGTTTATGGTTCAAGAAAGATATCATGATTACTCACCTATGATTGAAGAAGAACCCAAACCTTCCACTAGTGAGACAGTTGTTGAAGAGATATTTGATAGAATTGATGTATTATTCAATGACCTTGAAACAAGTGAAGAAGAAACTCAGAAGGAAGATGAGTCAGTATCACCTAAATTTCCAAAGTATACAACTAGATATCACTCAAAGGATGACATCATTGGAGATCAAAGTGGCAAAGTCACAACAAGATCAAAAGCAAATAATTCAGAAAGCAATGAGGCGGTATGTTTACTATCTGAGATTGAGCCTTTAAGTATTGAAGATGCATGTAATGATTTAGATTGGCATGATGCTATGAAAGAAGAACTAAATTAGATTATCAAGAATGATACTTGGGAACTGGTCCCAAGACCTAGTGATAAGAATGTGATTGGAACAAAGTGGATATTCAGAAATAAGATGAATGAAGATGGTACAGTAGTAAGGAAAAAAGAAAGGGTAGTATGTAAGGGATATGTGCAAAGAGAAGGTATTGATTATTCAAACACTTTTGCACCAGTGAGAAGATTAGAAGCTATTAAGTTATTTTTAGCTTTTGAAACATTAAAAAATTTCAAAGTTTATCAGATGGATTTTAAGTCAGCATTCTTGAATAGAGAGCTAAAGGAAGATGTATACATTGAGCAGCCAGAAGGATTCACCTTATCAGACAAACCTGATATGGTATGTAGATTGAAGAAAGCCCTCTATGGAATTAATAAAGCCCCTAGAGCATGGTATGAGAGACTTGATGGATATCTAACAAAAATTGGATTCAAGAAAGGAGCAGTAGATTGTAATCTATTCATAAGAGAGACAATTGAAGGTCTAATACTTGTAGCTATATTTGTTGATGACATTATCTTTGGGGGTAATGACAAACTTAGTGCAAAATTTTCTAAGGAGATGCAGAGTGAGTTTGAGATGAGCATGATTGGACCTATCAAATACTTCTTGGGATTAAATGTGTAGCAGACAAAGAAAGGTATTTTCATTAATTAGTCCAAATATGTGAAAGAGATATTGAAGAAGTTCAAGATGGATGATTGCAATCTAGTGGGTACACCTATGATAACATGATGAAAGCTTACAAAAGAAGATGATTCTCTAGTAGTAGATACAACATTATGTTAGGCCATTTTTCTGTCATAGCAAAAATCCTTTGAAAATGGCCTCTTCCATGCAAATTTTGAAGTTATCCCACCCTACTGCAACACAGTTTTAATGTGTGAAGAAGATCCATAGTGTTTCATGGTGTGTGCCCTTAACCCTATGTTCTTCATGTTGTCACCTTGCTCCAGTCTAGATCACATGTGCTAATTCACAAAACCCAGGGAGTTATTAAAGTTTTAAGGTCTGCAGGAAACAAATTTTAGAATCTGCCACAGTGTCGAAAACCCATAATGTTTTTGAAAATCCATAATGTTTTCGGTTTGTGTGAAAACCTTCATTATTTTCAACCTTGTGCCTTCCCACTTTTGTGCACTTGTCTTCTAGCATTGAAAACTCTATTTTTTCAGTCCTTTGCTGTGTCGAAAACTTTGTGTGTTTTTGACCTTGCATTTCTTCCCTTTTGCCGGCACTCCTTGTTCATCGGTCCTAAGTGCGCAAGTGCGATGGTTGGTGGGGCTAGATTCTTCAAGCGACAGAGGGAGGAGATCAATGGTTAGCATGTGATCCCATGGAATATTCTCACCCCATGCGATCATGCACCTGCCATTGATTTTGTTTGTTTCAAGCATTTCTTCGGTGGTGGTCCTGATGTCAAAAGGGAGGAAAAGGTGTGTGTTCTGATTGGTTGTCACATGATCGCATGTCATATTTTTCTGATATGTGACCATGCAATCAGTTACTTCTTGCCCATGGGGCCAGTTGGTGGAAAGGGTGTGGTCCTGCTGGCAGTCATGTGGCAGCCTTTGGTTGGCTGTCGCATGATTACATAGCCCAATTTTTGGCTATGCAATCATGTGACTAGTTGACACGTGTCTACGGGGGATGAGTTGGAGTCATCAGTGGGACCTAATTTTTTGATGTTTTGGGGGCCTTGAGATGTTAGAAGATCGACGAATGGGGTAAGATCTCATAGCTTTTGTCAGAGCTATCTGAATTTAAGACAACCATCGATCCTTCCTTGCGGGCCCAGATTATTTTCTCCAATCTTTTTAGCAGATGGATAAGTGTTTAGCGGTGGAGTTAAAAAGTTTTCTTTGGTCATGGGATCTCTAGATAGTTTTAGTGAGAAAGGATGGCATTGTCATGAGGTCACTGAGGTATTTGGCAGAAATGATTTTCTTGCTGCGACAGAGAGACAAACTATAGTCGCTAGTTCACCAAATGATTAAGTGGGGCCGCTCAGTTTCTAAAGTGATTAAAAGGCCGATAGATCTTGTGGGCATCGTATCACCATTGGGATAAGGTGTGAGGAAGTTAACTTGGTAGTCTAGCGATAGCCATCGATGCTATCTAAGGTGAAGTGAAGATCTTAAAGCCCGCAAAAGTTATAAGATCGACGGCCGCAACTTAATGTTAATCTGATTCCAAATGCAGGCCACCGATTCAAGGGTAAAACCATAAAGTAACCATTTAGGTTTAAATTCAAATCTTTGAGAATGTTTCCTATGACTAGAAAGGATTGAAATTGATGATAGAAAGGGCTAGAGTTGGTAAAACTAATTTTCTCCACCACTCCAGTGTGCTCCAGGGTGTGAGATGATTGCAGAAGAGATGTTTCAACGTGGAGAAGTTAATGAAATGTACCAAAAGAAGTTGCAGGGTCACTTCCAATTTGAATTTTGTAGATTTTTTATTGATCTTCAGTGCCTTTTCAGAGTTTCTCATGATTGAAGATTAGATGTTGATTAAGTGCATTTAGGACTTAGTGTTTTCCCTTCGAATTGTATCAGATTTTGATGAACTTGAAATGCCTAATTGATGGAAAACCCTAACCTTAACCATGGTTACCCTTAGCTTGTTGCATCCTAACTTGTGTGGGATTTCAGGGTAACCATGGGTATATATGTTGTTTTTGTTGATTTTCAAAGGGTTCCAGCTTCAAAATTCTGAAGTGTTCCTAATCCTGGATCCAAGATTGTAACACTTTTGCATTCGGTATTCTGTTGATGATAGAGAAAAAGTTGTAGGTCTAAGCTATAATTTGCAAGCTTGACTCCTCTGGATTGATTGTTTACACTTAAGGATTCTTCATACTTAATACAAGTACATGACTCTTATCTCTCCTTTGTGTCAACTTAGATAGATTCTAAACTTTCTAGTCCTCTGCATATTATTTTATGTATATGTATCCACTCTTGAGTTCTAATCCAAGATTAGATGAAATGATGCTTTAGATGGGACATAGATCTATCTTATTGTCTATGTAAGGATATCTCATAAGTAGTAAAGGGGATTGTAGGTGTGTTTATGGATTGGAATCTTAGCTATTCTCTGGTGTGTGTAGCATTCATGTTCTAGGAGATCTTGCCCAATGGATGAGGCACTGGCCTAAATGATTATCTCTTTATCAACAAATACTGATTGTTGTTGTTATGATCTCAAAAGCATAAGTTAAGAACCATCCTTTTAAGTTTTGAGTATTTGGTTGTATGTGGTTCTACCCATAGTAATGGAGAGTCAATGAGTGTGTGGTTAACACTTAGTACTTTCTTGCTATCCTATTATCTATTATTCAAACCTAGTTCTTGGTGTATGAAGTATATTTTATACTAGGTTAGGTGCACCCACCTTGGTTTTGTAGAGCCAGAAGTAGAAGAGGGCATATTAAATCCCTATAGTTGGTCTAGTTTCCTTGTAGAGCTCCCACACTTGGAACTAACCATTCCTAATATCAGTCTCAAGGTACATTGGCAGCCTATTAGAGCATAAGCATCATTTTGGACACCAACACATTATACAAGTCTATGATTGGTAAACTCATATATCTTACTCAAACTAGACTAGACATTTCCAATGCAGTTGGTATTATTGGAAGATTTGTAGCAGATCCTAAACAAAGTCACCTCATGGGAGTAAAAAGAATATTCATATATTTGCAGGGCACTATAGATTATGGTCTATGGTATCCTAACTCAGAGAATGTTGAGCTTCATGTTTATATAGATGTTGATTGGGTAGGATGCATTGATGATAGAAAGATTATATCAGGTGGAGCAATGTTTCTTGGTGACAGACTTGTTGCTTGGACAAGCAAGAAGCAAAATTGTATTTCTCAGTCAACAATAGAAGTGGAGTATGTTGTAGCAGCCCTGAATTGTTCTACAATTGTTTGGATCAAGTAGATGATAAAGGAATTTGGTGTTCAGATTGATTAGCCTATTGCTATTCATTGTGATAATACTAGCACTATCAACATGTCAAAGAATCCTGTGATGCATGCAAAGGCAAAACACATAGAGATCAAGTATCACTTCCTTAGAGAGAAAGTGGTAGAGAAAGAAGTCAAGTTGGACCATGTGAGTACTAAAGATTAGTTGGTAGACATATTCAAAAAGCCTTTGCCAAAGGATACTTTTGAGTATCTTAGGGAGAAGCTAGGAGTAATTCCCTTCCCTAATTCTGCTTAGAAGAAAGAAGAAAGAGCATCAGTCCTTAGGGAATGATGGATGGTTGACTAATCTACTTCAGGAGTAGTACTGGTGCTTAAAATGATTGGTGCCCTTTTCCATTGATGTCAAAGGGGGAGTAATATATAGTCATGAAAAACAAAAGTAAAGACAAAGTAATATACTAAGGGGGAGTAGTATTCAGTCATGTAAAAAGTTTAGTTGAGAAAATGGAGAATGTTGAAGAATATTACAATAGATGGAGGATTCATCCTTGGGGGAGTTTTGATGAGGAAATGGAGAATGTTATAAAATAATTTCTCATTTGGATTGGTGGTGTTTTACATTCCATATGTTTCCATCAATGCCAAAGGGGGAGATTGTTGGAGATTTTCCAGAAAGCCAGTGCCGACTATATGTTTGTCATTAATGACAACATATGGTAAGTAGCATGCATGAGGGACTTATGTAGTAAGCTTTTCATATATATAGCATGGACATGTTATCATCATGATATCATGGATGTAGAGGTTAATTGTTAGTAAAGACAGTTATGTAGCAGCTTGTGTCAGCAGTGTTCCTAACAAAGTTATAGACAGTGTGATGAACTACAATTGATTTAGAACCTAAATGAAGAATCTATGATTAAAGATCACTGAGGAGTTTCTGATTAGATATGTAAGATGATTAAATTAGTATTATGTTGTCATTGATTTCAACTAGCTTGATAGTACTTATCTTGAGAGTTACTATACCGAAACATTTGAAGAAAGGTGAAAGAGATGAAGAATAGAAGTATTTACACGAGGAAGATGTATATTCTAGATTAGGATAAGGAATACATTGATTAACTTGTTGATGAGTCTATGAATTGATGATATTGACTTTATTATGTTGCATTCATCTATGATGAAGAATAGAGCTGAAAGACATAAAGCAGTTTTGTCGATAAATGAAGCATTCCAGTATACACCAACAGAGTGTAGTATATACCAAGTGTAGTGTTAATCAAGCTTGTGTTCACTGATGTATTTCTTTTTTAACTAAGAAAGAACAGAAAGGAATTAAATGATTAGTTTAGTCAATAAATTGATGAGCTGAAAGTGTATGAAATCTAGGTAATAGATAAGGTTTATTATGACGATCGATGGCTAACATAATTCAAGGAAGATCTAATGGAGAAGATTGAAACATATTACTAACACATCAACCAAAGAAGGTTAAAGCAACAAAATCAATGAATGATATTAAGCAGCAAAATCTGATGGATAAAAAGAAAACAATTTACTCGTCTATATAAGAGACATTGGTTTCATTGTTGAAACTATGTTGGAGGAAGAAGATACTATAGAATTATCACGTGAACAAGTTTTCATGCATTCTGATCATACTAGTTAGTGAGAACTAAACTGCAAAATAATTACCGAGCTATAGAGAGTAATTACTGATGGACAGGAAGTTGATATAGTGTTGAATTTGAAGTGATATATTGATCAGAAAGATTTGTATGAGATGGATATTGATTTGTAAACTATAATTGAAGTTGTATCAAGGTAGATCATCTACTATTACATATTTAACCATTATACAAAGTCAAATCTCTTAACTGAGTGGACTAAGAAAGTCTTTTGATGTTTCATTCATAGAGTGAACATCGTTATCCTGTCAACCCCAGAGTGACTACTGGTTGGATGATAACTATTGGTTTAAAATCCTCTAACAAGGTCAAACCTAACAATGTGTTTGTAACCTTTAACAGGGTTGGGTCTTCATCAACCTCACTTAAGAAGAGTGAACATTTTTGGGTTGCCAGTCCTAGGTGGTTTTTCCCTTCACAGGGTTTCCACATTAAATCTCTTGTGGTATGTGTTGATTGTGATATTTTTTTGTTATCATACTTTGCATATTGCATGTTAGATTTGATCGGTAACTACTATAAGTTTTAAATTGATAATCGATAAAAGCATAGATAGTGAAATTATTTTATGTTTACCAAGTAGAAGAAGTTGAAGAATTTGTTTTGGATTATACATTTTGTTTTGGGACACTAGATAACTAATTCACCCCCCTCTCAGTTATTCTAACAATTGGTATCAAAGCTATGGTTGCTTAGAATAGAGTTTTCAAGACTCCAGCACAAAGATGTAAAGATTTATAAGAGGGAAGTGCCAAGATTGAACAAAGAGAACTTCACAGTATGGCAAAGCCGGATGAAGTTTCACATATCTAGAATTGGGAATTCTGCACTAGAACTAATGGAGAATGGCTACATTGAACCGAAACCTAGTCCCTTAACCCTTGATCAACTGAAAGACATGCATGAACACAATATCACTATGATGGAACTTGTTGCTGCCTATACCGATGCCAAATTTGAAGACATTAAGGGATGCACTACTGCCAAAACCATGTGAGATAAATTGACTCTAATATACAATGGAGATTTAAATGTTAAAAGAGCCAGAGTAGAAAGCCTAAGAGGTTGATTTGATGATATGAAGATGAAAGAAGGTGAGAACATTGTGCAATACTCAAATAGACTAAAAGAGGTAGTACATGCTATTAGAGCATCAGATGGAATTATTGATGATGAAACAGTGATAAGCAAGATTCTCAAAACTTTACTGCTAGTTTATGCAATCAAGATCTCTGCAATTCATGAAACAAGAGCTACATCCAACCTTACTCTTAACACACTGATTGGTAATCTTGCAACCTTTAAATTGAATAACTTTGACAATAGTGTTGTACCTTCTTTTGAATCTACTTTCATGTCTTCTTTGAAGATTGGTAAGTCTAGTAGTAGGAATAATAAGAATAATGATAGTGATAGTAATATCGATGATGAACTTGATGATCTTGAAGCTCTTATGGCCAGAAGGTTACCCAAAGGTAAAGGAAGGTATAGAGGTAAGCTACCTTTGGCATGATTTAAGTGTAAAGAAGTTGGCCACATTGCTACTAGATGTTTGAATAAGAAAGATGATGATAGATCCAAAGACCGATCTGAAGGAAGCTATGGGAGAAGAGTCAACAGAGGCTACCAACATAACAACATAGATAACTGAGATAGCTATGACAAAGGGAAAAAGGTGTGTTACATAGCCGAAGATATTGAATCTGAATATGATACTGATGATGATGTAGAAGTAGTATTTATTGCTATGAAAAATGACTCAGAGGAAGAAGAGAAACATGAAGAAATAGAATTGATCTCTAAAGTAAGTAGAAATGATACATGGATCATAGACAGTGGCTATACACATCATATGACTGGTGATGTAGAGAAATTTGATCTGCTTGATGAATACGATGGAGGATCTGTTTGGATGGGAAATGATACATCCTGTATGGTAAAAGGTAAAGGTTCACTGATGATTAGTGATAGAATAAAATGTGAAAATACATACTTGGTAGATGGACTAAACTATAATTTGTTAAGTGTGGCAAAACTAAATAATTTGGGTCACCGACTTGCTTTTGAGATTAAAAAGGTAAAAATCTATGATGATGGAGGAAGACTTGTCAGAACTGGTACACAATCCAGAGGTAATCTATTTTATCTTGATATTGATCAATCTTCTTGTTTATTAATGAAGGATGAAGATGCATGGTTGTGGCATAAAAGGTTATGCCATGTGAACTTTGATAACATGATCAAGATTAGTAAGAAGAAAAGAGTTAGAGGGTTGCCTAACTTGTCAAAACTTGATCATGTTATGTGTCATGAATGTCAGAAAGGTAAGATAACTAAGTCTAGTTTTAAAAGAAAATACTACTCAACAAAGAAGATACTTGAATTGGTTCATACCAACCTATGTGATCCTATGAGAACTCAGAGTTATTATGGTGATAGATACTTTATTCTTTTTGTTGATGACTATACTAGATTGATGACAGTTATGTTCTTAAAAGGAAAATCTAAAGCATTTAAGATGTTTAAGTGGTATAAGGAAAAGGTAGAAAAAGAGACTAGAAAAGAATTAAGATGCTTAAGATCTGATAGAGGAGGTGAATTTATCTCTGATGAATTTACTAATATCTATAATGAGCATGGTATCAAATGATAGGTCTCTGCACTGAGAACACCTCAGTAGAATGGGATTGCTAAAAGAAGGAACAGATCAATAATTGACTATGCAAGAAAACTAATGCTACAAAAGAATATTTCTTAGACATGTTGGAGGGAAGCTATCAATACAACTCTATATGTGCTTAACTGAGTACAACTGAAGAAGGACACCAACCAGACACCCTATGAGCTATGGTTTGGACACAAACCCACTATAAGTTATTTTAGGATTTTTGGAAGCAAGTGTTTTATTCTGAAAGATGAGAGAAATGGGAAATTTGATTCTAAAGGTGATGAAGGAATATTCTTAGGGTATTCTACTAAGTGTAAAGCATATAAATGTCTGAATAAGGTTACAAATAAGATAATTGAAAGTACTAATGTCCGTGCTGATGATTTTGATGACAAGAACATAGAGGAAAGTAGAAAGGAACCAGAAGAATATGGTAGATTCACTTACATTGAACATCCTGATTATCTACTAAAGTCACAACTTGTGATAACTGGTTAGCAAGAAAATAACCCCAAGGAATAGGAAAGGGAAACTGACAAACAAGATGGAGCTATCGAGAAAGCACATGAACCTGAATAGGATGAACAAGAAAGAAGAAACTGAGTACTAGCTAGTTTTGTCAGGAGTCATCGTGAGACACAAATTATTGGAGATAGACAAGCTGGCATGTAGACAAGAAGGAAAGCAAGACAAGGTACATGTCTAGTTTGTGAATTTGAACCAAAAAATGTAAAATTTACATTAGAGAATGAAGAATGGGTTAATGCAATGAAAGAGGAAATAGAACAAATAGAGAAGAACAAAACCTAGTCCTTAGTACCCCGACCTAAAGATAAGAATGTTATCAGTACTAAGTGGATATTTAGGAATAAACCGAATGAAAATGGTGAGGTGACAAGAAATAAAGCTAGATTGGTATGTAAGGGATATGCACAGGAAGAAGGCATTGATTATGGTGAGACATTTGCACCTATTTCTAGATTGGAAGGAGTTAGAATGCTACTTGCATATGCTACACACAAGAAATTTAAAGTTTATCAAATGGATGTGAAGTAAACATTTCTAAATGGTATACTTGAAGAAGAGGTCTACATAGAACAACCTGAAGGATTTGTTGATCTAGACAACAAAGAAATGGTATGTAGATTACATAAATCTTTATATGGTTTGAAGCAAGCACCAAGAGCCTGGTATGAAAGGCTGCATACTTGTTAATTATTGGAGCATCCTGAAGATATAATGGAAGAAGGCATTCTAGGCACTTCTAGGCCTGGTTAGAAAAGGGGAGGAAAGAAGAGAAGAGGTGTTTCTCATACTTGGAGAAACAAGAAAGATATGAGACAAGAAACCCAAGCCAGGCCTAGTCAAGAAGAAAATAATTCAGACTATGAAGAGGTTGTTGATTTGGGATTGAACCAATATGAGGATGAAACTCAAGTGGGAGATGATGACTCTAAGACCACTCCCCCTGAATCAGAAGAGATCTTTAAGGAGGTCTATGAACTAGAAAGAAGAGTTTGAGAACAGCTTGCCATTAGGTAGCAAAGAGAAAAGGACAACGAAGATAAAGTAAGACAAGCCATGATAAGGGCTGATCAGCTAAAGAGGTAGTTACTAGATTTGGAGGCAATTAATTTTGTCCCAGAGCCTGAAAGAGTAAACGGACAACCTATTGTTCAAAAAATATGTGAAGAAACTAGACCAAGAGATAAAGGCAAATAGAAGGCTGTTGGGATTCAAATCAGTGAACAAGTTATTATGGATAGGACATCAGATCCAGGACTAAGATTAGATTCAGATTTGGAGATAGCTAGAAGGAAGAAAGAAATATTGGATAAAGAACTAGAGAAAGCAGAGTTGGAGGCTTTTGCTGTAGAAATCAAAAATAAGATTGATTTTCTCAAGCATACTTCAGGACCTTCAAATGTTGCTGCTTCCTTTTTGGGACAAGGTGGAACTCATGGTAACAATGCAGCTTAAGAAAATGGTGTACCGGGTGCCACTAGAGTTCCTGATGGTTCAAACATAAGGACATCTACATCTCAAGGAATGGATCCACTACATGGAGCTCCTATTCATGAAAGGTACAAATGACTTGTTTTCTTTGGTATTCATGGTTACCCCAATGCAATCCCTGATGAAATTAGAAAGAAGCTTCCTAAATTTACTGGAAATAATGTCATCACATGTAAAGAACATCTAAAAAATTTCATAGATGTAATAGATGATTATAATATAGAACCTGATGATGTTATAATGAAGCTATTTGTACAATCCCTGATTGAAGATGCTAGGGATTGGTTTAGAGGATTACCCCATGCTAGTATAGGATCATGGAATGAATTTAAAAACTATTTCAAGGAGCACTATGGTGATAAGACTAATGAGGGTTTTATCCTAAATGAATTCAATAACATAAAGAAGAATCAGAATGAAGAGGTCCTTGAATTTAATATAAGATTCCAAAAGGCTATGCATAGGCTCTTGCAAGTTATCAGACTAGATGATAGGGTATGTCTTGTGACATACTTGAATGCCTTTGATGCAAAAATGGGATACCTCTTGAGGTACAAGAACCCTAGAAATCTTGGGGAAGCTTACAAATTGGCCATCAACATAGAGAGCAATAGAAGAATATCAGGAAAGATAGGAAGAAGAGATGATTGCAGGCCTCAAATGTAGAGTAAGAAAGAAATGAGAAGGTCTTCTGACTCTAAACCCAAAAAGGATGAAAATCTAAAACAAATTTTAAAGGCTTTGGAAGGTTTAAAGCCTGGTGAAAAGGGAAACAATAGAAGTGTGACTATGGAGAGGTCAGCTCCAAACAATTTTACTAGACAACCAAGAATGCAAAATTACCCTTACAACACTCAGTGGAAAGATGACAAGCCCATTTTCCCAACCAAGCAAGAAAGGCCTGACAGAAGGATCCCTAATCCCTTGCATAGAAATTCAGTAAATAGGACTGAAGATATCCCATGGTGTGCTACTTGTTAGTCTCCTCATGACCCTAAGCATTGTGTCATTGCTTTAAACTTACAAGAGAATCAAGAACAAGAGGAGAAATATGACAAGAGTGGTTGTGGAATGACTTCTGCACATGTAGAGGATGAGAATGATTTTGATGAAGAAGATGAAGAGTTTGATGATGTTGGATGTGGTATTGTGAGGAGTGAGGAGAAAGTTTCTTTAAGAAGACCATCAGATGAAGAAATTACTTAGATCACTGTAGACATGGTCACTCAAGCTAGAAGTAGTTACAACTTGAGGAATAGGACAATTGGAAATGCAACTGGTAAGCCAGGCAGTATGTTCATCAAGAGGATAGAAAATGGTACACAATAGCATGGAGAAAAGGGCAAGGGTGCCAGTGATACTAACCAAGTGAAGGTAAAAAGGAAAGTTGTACCTATTGTAGCACCTAAGAATAAACCAAAGAAAACAAAGGTAGTTGTTCCCATTCCTCAGAAGGGAGAGGAATCTCCTCTCAAAGACAAATCTGGTTTCACAAAGGATAAAGTTGTCACTGTCTTTGAAGAAGACATGAACAACCAAAAGTATGTTCCAATTGATATGTCCAAATTGCTTTCACAGATCACTGTCAAGGTTCCACTTTTGGAAATGATGAGAATAGAAGAACATAAGGTCAAGGCCTTGAATTGGGTAAATGGTGTTTCTTTTGGAGGAATCCAAGAGGTGAATAGAAATGACAAACATGTGGCTTCCTTGGAAGACACACCTGACAGTAAGAATGAAGAAATTGTTTCTAAGATTCCTCAAATCTTCTTCGATACAAATATTGTAAATAATGCATTAGGGACAGTTGATCCTTTCTTTTTGTCCCTTGTGATTGGTGGTAAAATATTGAAGAATTGCATGATCAATTCTAGAGCATCAAACACTTTCATGCCTGCAGAGATCATGAAATCATTAGGACTAAAGGTTGATACACCTCATGGGAGATGCCAAGCTATGGATTCAAGAGAAGTGCCAGTTATTGGTACCATCAAGGCTTTGCCTTATAAATTAGTTGCATTTCCCAACAAATAGTTGACTATGAGTGTTCTTGTAGTTGACATTCCTCCTCAATATGGAATGTTGTTATCTAGAAAGTGGAGTGCCTCCATGGGAGGAAGTATTCAACGTGACTTGTCCTTTGCCACTTTTGACATTGAAGGAGACAGTGTGAAGGTGTCAAGGGAAGCCAGGACCCTACATATGATTGAGGAAAATGAAAAGGATAGCATGAATTGTTTTGTTGACACTAACATTGGCTCATTCCAAGTCCAGAGAAATGAGATGTAGGAGAAGGTCAGGCCTATCCTTTTGGCTGATGATGAGAGTAACAAGACAAAAGATAGTGTCTTCTGGACATTATATTTTGATGGAGCAAGTTCTAGAGAAGGTGCTGGAGTAGGAGTGTTATTGGTGTCCCCAAGTGGTAAGACTTTTAAGTTTTCTTTCACTCTCTTGTTTCCTTGCACAAACAATGTTGCTGAATATGAAGCCCTACTAATTGGTTTGAGACAAGCATAAAAACATGGGATCAAACATCTTAGGGTGATTGGTGATTCTGAGTTAATAGTTTCTCAGATTAGATCAAAGTATGCATCTAAGAATCAAAGGCTGAAACAATATAGAAATGCTATATGGGATGAAATTGAGGGTTTCAGTGCCTTTGGTATTGATTGGGTGGATAGAAGCCAAAACAAGATGGTAGATTTACTAGCAAACATAGCCTTAAGGCCAGAGGATGTTACCTTTGCAGGGATATCCAAAATTGAGTGTAAGTCTAGGCTTTCTATCCTAGATAATGTTGAAAGTTGGCAAGTATTTTTTGATGATCAGGACATATTGAGGTTCTTGCAGTGTGAGTCTCACTTTGATGGTCAGGAAATGGATTTCAGTACCTACGTAGACAACAAAGATGGAAAAGAGAGTGTTCTTGGGAAGGAGGTTTTGCAACTAAAGTCAAATAAGATCCTTAGGGGATTGGTTTCCCTTGAAAGGACATTTGATGATAAGGAGAGGGCTTGTGTTGCTAGAATTGTTGACAAGAAAAATGATTTGGAGGAAGTGAATCTAGGAACAAGCCAAGAACAAAAAAATATTTACATAGGTAAATGCTTATCTCAAAGAACTAGAAGAAATTTGATTGATCTTCTCAAAAAATTTAGACATTTTTTTGCATGGTCTTATGATGATTTGAAGGCATATAGAGAAGATCTCTTTCAACATGAGATACCATTAAAGGAAGGAACTAAACCTTTTAGGTAGAAATTAAGGCCTGTGAACCCTACTTTGGCACCAAAAATGCAAGATGAATTTAAAAAGATGATGGATGCTGGCATTATCAAGCCTGTCAGACATTCTACTTGGGTGTCAAACTTGGTTCCAGTTAGAAAAAATAATGGTGACATTAGGCTATGTGTTGATTTTAGAAATTTGAATGTCAATTCTTTGAAAGACAACTATGGTCTCCCTAATATGGAAAACATGCTGCAAAGGGTCACTGGATTAGAGTTGATGTCAATGATGGATGGCTTCTCTAGATATAATCAGGTCATGGTCAAGGAGTCAGAACAATTCAAGACTGCATTCACAACTCCTTGGGGGACCTATGTGTATGTTAGGATGCCTTTTGGCTTGACAAATGTAGGAGCTACCTTTCAAAGAGCTATGGACGTGGCCTTTGCTGATTTCATAGACAAGTTTTTAGTGGTATATCAGGATGATCTCACGGCATATTCAGAGAAGGAGGATCAACATTGTGAGCATCTTGAAATGATTTTTATTAGAGCTCTGGAATATGAAATTTCTTTGAATCCAAAGAAATGTTCTTTTGGTGTGGTGGAAGGCAAGCTCTTAGGACATATTGTGTCCAAGGATGGAGTGAGAGTTGATCCTGAAAGGGTCATAGCAATAGATAGACTTTCACCTCCAAGAAATGTTAAAGGTGTGCAATCTTTCTTTGGACAAGTAAATTTTCTTAGAAGGTTTGTTACTAACTTTGCAGAAATTTGTATTCCCATCTCTGGAATGTTGAAGAAAAATGAAAAAGTACAATGGAATGAAGAAGCAAATGAGTCTTTCAAGAATATCAAATAAGCCATCAAGGATGCCCCTATTTTAAGGACCCTTGATTATGGTAAACCCATGCAAATTTTCTCCTTTGCTTCTTATCATACAATTGCATCAGTCTTATTACAAAAGAGTTCAGAAGGGTATGAACAACCCATATCCTTTTTCAGCAAATCCTTACATGCAGCAGAACTAAAGTATGATATAGTTGAGAAACAAGCTTATGCCCTAGTCAAAGCAGTCAAGGCTTTCAGATGTTATCTTGTAGGAGCTAAGGTGGTTACTTATGTTCCTAATGCTACTGTCAAGGACAGCTTGCACAACATTAAGCTAGGGAGAGCTTGCACAACATTTGTTCACAAAGTTGTAGAATACATGTTTGGTATGTGTATGGTACACTTCATATTACTCGAGTTGCCATCAATGCCAAAGGGAGAGATTGATGAACTACAATTGATTTAGAACCTAAATGAAGAATATATGATTAAAGATCACTAAGGAGTTTTTGATTAGATATGTAAGATGATTAAATTATTATTATGTTGTCATTGATGTCAACTAGCTTGACAATACTTATCTTGTAAGTTACTATACCAAAACATCTAAAGAAATGTGAAAGAGATGAAGAATAGAAGTATCTACATGAGGAAGATGTATATGTCAGATGAGGATAAGGAATACACTGAGTAACTTGTTGATGAGTCTATGACTTGATGATATTGACTTTATTATGCTACATTAATCTATGATGAAGAATAGAGCTGAAAGACACAAATCAGTGTTGTCGGTAAATGAAGCATTCCAGTATACACTGATGGAGTGTAGTATATACCAAGCACTATGTTAACTGAGCTTGTGTTCACCGATGCATTTCTTTGTTAACCGAGCAAGAATAGAAAGGAATTAAATGATTAGTTTAGCTGATAAATTGATGAGCTGAAAGTGTATGAAATCTAGGTAACAGATAAGGTTTTTTATGAAGATCGATAGCTAACATAATTCAAGGAAGATCTAATGGAGAAGATTGAAACATGTTACTAACACATTACCCGAAGAAGGTTAAAGTGGAAAAATCAATGAATGAGATTAAGCGGCAAAATCTGATGGATAAAAAGAAAATGATTTACTCATCTATATAAGAGACATTGGTTTCATTGTTGAAACTATGTCAGATGAAGATGATACTATAGAATTATTGCATGAAAAAATTTTCATGCATTATGATCATACTCGTTAGTGAGAACCAAACTATAGAACAATTAACGAGCTACAAAGAGTAATTACCTATGGATAGTAAGTTGATATAGTGTTGAATCTGAAGTGATATATTGATCAGAAAGATTTGTATGAGCTGGATATTGATCTGTAAACTAAAATTGAATTTGTATCAAGGAAAATCATCTATTGTTACATATTTAACCATTGTACACAGTCAAACTCTTAACTGAGTGGACTAAGAAAGTCTTTTTATGTTTCATTCATAGAGTGAACATCGTTATCCTATCAACCCCAGAGTGACTACTGGTTGGATGATAACTGTTGGTTTAAAATCCTCTAACAAGGTCACACCTAACAGTGTGTTTGTAACCTTTAACAGGGTTGGGTCTTCATCGACCTCACTTCAAAAGAGTGAACATTTTTGGGTTGCCAGTCCCAGGTGGTTTTTCCCTTCACAGGGTTTCCATGTTAAATTTCTTGTGTTATGTGTTGATTGTGATATTTGTTTGTTACCATACTTTGCACATTGCATGTTAGATTTGATTGGTAACTACTATAAGTTTTAGACTAATAATTGGTAAAAGCACAAATAGTGAAAGTATTTTATGTTTACCGAGTAACAGAAGTTGATGAATTTTTTTTGGATTATACATTTTGTTTTGGGACACTAGATAACTGATTCACCCCCCTCTCAGTTATTCTAACACAGTGTTCTATGAGTGTTTGTCCGTACAATCATCATGGAACCTTGCACCTTTGGATATGTGATGAAGACATGTTAGCGATATTATAATCATGGACATAGAGTCTGATGATCAGTAGAAGTGAAGTTATGTAGTCACTATTCATCAGTTACAGTTTCCTGTGTTTATCCAGAAGAGCCGACAGAGATTTTATTAGTACAAGAGTTGCACCTATCATTTCGGTATGAACCCTTGGATTAGGGATTGGAGAAGAGTTAAGAATGTTCAATTAAGAGCACATGATGTAATTCATCTTGAGGAGAAAGTATCAGTTAATTTGGTAGAGCCGACAATGTGTAGCGTGTGCCTACACTTATTGATTCAGATAGGTCCTAGTTTGTGATGCATGCTTAGTAGAGCTGAAAAAATTATTATTGGAGTATGTTATGGTTTCTCTAATATGATTTCAAGGTGGTTCTAATAGGCTGGCTTGATTATATCATTTAGAGGAAAGATATTTATAGCAGTCATTTTTTATTGCTAAGGTATGGTTCAGAGTTGATTGTGAAGTGTTGAGCCATTAGCAAAAGGTCTATGTGACCAAGTAAAGAGTTTTTGCTATACATTGTAATTGATCTAGATAGAAGGTCAAAGAGTAGTTCACCAAGATCCAAATATAGTGTGTAACTATTATTCAAAAGGTTGTAGCCTTCACCCCTTTGAGCAATGTGCTCTCAAATAGTGCATCCTCACCCCTAATAGGGTTAATTGTAAAAGTCTCCTAACAGGGTCCAACCCTTGACTAGGTCACTGTACTAAATGCATTGTAAAGAAAACTCCTAGCAGGGTTAAGGATCTTCTAACAAGGATCATAATACCTATTTGGGTTTCCCCATAACAAAAATATTGGTGTTGTGTTCAAGTGTTCTTTCATTATGTTTATACTTTATGTTTAATTATACTTAATTGGATAAAGAATTGAAACTTGTAGATAACTGATTCGCCCCCCCCCCCACCCCTTAGTTATCTCTTGGGACTATTCCTAATAGATGAGGGTGTTGGAATTGGGAGAGATAGGTACTGAGAGGGGAGGGGTGAATTAGTGCCTTCAAAAACTTTACTTGTAAACCTTTCAGATATATAACTGTAAACAGTAATAACCGACCAAAACAACTTGAATCTAACTGCATGAATCAATCATTCATTTAACTTATGAAAGTAAACATCATGAAATCAATATGACAATCACATGACATAAGTATTTTGGTAATGCAAAAACCCTTGTTAGAAGGTAAAAAATGTGGTGGGGATGACACCCACAAATTCTTCACTACTGCAGATAGAAAAGGTTTGCCTATTAGGGCTACAAGTTTTGATCACTTCTGGTGATCTCACCCTATTAGGAGTGACATGTTAGATCAGATAGATCTACCTAGTTATAGGATTTTAACAACACTAATGAAGTGTGCACTTGGTTAAGAGATTTACATAAGACTGTTAAGTATACTCTATTAAGAGATTTTATCCAAAACTCTATTAAAATTGTCAGAAAGCAATAGGTAATTATCTGATATTTGACAACTCAATTGTTTGATACAGATCTATAAGCTTTGATAAAATATCACCTTACTTGTGATGAATCTCTATTCTGAACTGCTCGGTAGCCTTTTCTGATTCTGCTCAATTTGAATTCCTTTGTACTCAGTTCTACTCTATTAACTGATAGACTTGAATTTAGGAAATTGCTTCAAGTGCTCCATGATTCATATATCAACTCACACCAAAAAATGATGCGAACACACAAATATATAGTGTTCTATTTTTGCCACTTTAACAAAATTAGGTTTCACAACATAGTCATAACCCTAAGATCTACGGTGTACAATAATGACCTAGATCAACTATTACTAAAGATATACATTGCATTTAATGAATATCATCACATTAAATGTTCCTCGATATTGGTAAAACATTTTATGAACCATTGCAACTGTATGCATAGAAGTAGGTGCCATTTCAGATTACTATGCCATTTTTTGTGATCTTCAGTAAACACTATAAAAATTGTTCAGTGTATACTACGATGCTTGGTGTTTACTATCTATCGATGTCAGTTTTTTCTAGTGCTTGTTAAACTATCTAATGCTTGGTGTAGTGCTTTACCGACTTAGTCTTTCTTGCTTCTAGTTACCGATTAGCTCAATGTAAGTGACCGACTGATATCTTTACAAACCTTTGATACTAATGACAACCTTAAATGCTCAATAGAGATAACAGAGGGGTATGATGAGGAGTATGTGAATTCTAAGAATGAGATATTAGTCAAATACCATGATATTATATCTAAAGAAGAAGAATTTTGGAGACAGAGGTGCCGTTCTCTTTGGTTGATGGCTAGGGACAAGAACACAATATTTTTTAGATGAATGCCTGAAAGCATAGAGTTACCAAAAGAATATATCATTTGCCTATTAATGTGAATGTTTTTGATGTGGAAGAGGATATTAGGTAGGAATCTAGATGATTCTTCTCTCTTATGACTATAGCTTGAATTCTCGGGATCAAGATGTGTTCATTGATAATATCCATTCTCTTATCAGGTGGGAACAAAATAAATTCCTCTCTACTATCCCTTCATAGCATGCAGTTAAAAAGGTTGTCTTTTCCTTTGAAGGAAACAAAGCCCTAGGTCTAGATAGTTTCCCTATGTTCTTCTTTCAATATTTTTGGCATATTGTTTAATTTCATGTGGTCAAGGGGGTTAAATAATTTTTTGGCTCTAGAAAAATTCTCAAGGAGCTAAATGTGGCCTTTTTCATCCTTATCCCTAAGTTGAAGGGAGAAGATTGTATGGGTATTTTTAGACCTATAAGTATTTTTAATAATTTTTATAAGATAATATCCAAGGTTCTCACTCTGAGACTTATATCCCTCCTTTTTTGGATCATCATTCCTCAACAGAATGGTTTTATTCCTAGCAGATAGATTCTTAAGTCTATCATTATGGTATATGAGAACATTCATTCTCTAGAAGTTTAGAAGAACTAAGGTTTTATGATGAAATTGGATCTCTCCAAGTCTTATGATAGAATGGATTGGTATTTTATTTTTAAGGTTCTTAAGGCATTAGATTTTGATGATAAAGTTTCTCATTTAATTTCTTAGATAATCTCCACCCCTTCTCTATCGATTATGGTCTACAGATCACCCACCCTTTTCTTTAGACCATCTAGAGGTATCGGAAAAGGTGACCCTATATCCCCCATTATTTTTTTCATCATGGTTGAATGTCTTGGAAGATACATTAGCAAGTTGGTTTACCAAAGTTAGATTAAAGGGGTCAGCCCCTCTCCTACTAATCTGGTATATTTTCATCAACAATTTTTTGATGATACTATCTTTATGGGATCCTTAACTATTAAGGAGGCTATAAATCTTAAGTCTAATCTAAACTATTAAAACAATGCCTTAGGATAACTTATAAATTGGGATAAAAGTTCCCTTTTCTTCATTAAAACTCTCGAGGATAGACAACACTATATTTCTAATATTCTGGGATATCAAATCAAGCAGTTGCCTTCTATATACTTGGGGCTCCCCTTGTGTAAGAAACCTCTTGAGTCCTTTACAAATAGTTTGGTGGACATGTTTCATAGGAAGCTTGTTGGTTAGAAAGGTGTGTTGTTAAGTTAAGTGGGGAAAGTTCAACTCTTAAAGTCTTCCCTTCAGATCCTCCTAGTCTATGCTCTAAGCTTATTCAGAATTCTTGTAAGATTTTCTAAGGCTGTTGAGATGATTCAGAAATGGTTCCTGTGGTTGGGAATGAAAGAAAGAAAATGTATGTCCTTAATTTCTTGGGAGAAGGTTTACAAACCTAAATGATTGGGTGGCCTGGGTTTGAGAAGTATTAAAAACCTTAATCAAGACCATCTTGCGAAACAAATTTGGAGAATGTACAGTGGATCTAGGGAATGGAATATTATCTAGAGAAATAAATACCTGAACCCCCTCCCTTCTTTGGATGCCTTCCTTTGTTCCCATGAAGGTCTGATGGGTTCTATGATATGGAATAGCATCCTTTAGGCTATGAAGATAACTATTATTGGGAACACCTAGTCTATTGGAAATGAAAGAAATGCCAAGTTCTAGAATGATATCTGGCTATATCATTTTTCTCTCTATGACTCTAAAGCTTTCTCACCCTTTATGAAGTCTTGTAAGGATATATTTGGGATCACAGTTGCTGAGTATAGGACTAATAATAAGTGGGTGAACCTTAATGTGATCAGTCCTCTTAATCTTTTAATGATTAATCTTAATTCAATGGTGCTTTTCCCAGAGTCTACGAATAGAATCATTTGATCTGGTTCCCCTTCAGGGAACTACTTGGTGGCCTTTGTTGTCCTTTTGATGTATCATTCTCTGGAAACTCCCCCCTGCTAGTCTCAAGCTTGGATTCAGGGTCTCACATTGAAGGTGAACATTTTCTTCTGGATTCTCTTACTTTATAAAACTCTTACTACTAACAATTTATGTTGTAGGGGTTTTTGTTTTCCCAACAAGTGTTTTTTGTTCCTGAATGCTGAAGAATCTATCAACCATATGTCTATCCATTGTGCCTTCTCTTCCAAAATTTGGTCACATGTTTTGCAAAAGCTAAACTTGTGTCATATATTTCCTTCTTCTATTGAGGAGTTCTTCAGTGGTTGGACTTGTTATTCTTCTAACAAAATAATTAAGAAATTGTGGACCTTCATTTTGCCTTATGTCTTATGGGGAATTTGGAAGGAAATAAGTAATACAATTTTTAAAGATGTTAAATCCCCTCCTCATTTGGTTTGTGGTAAAATTGAAAGAGCTATAGTGGAGAATATATTAGTTCTAAGTTCCTCACACCCTCCTTGCAATGATTTTGACAACAACATCTTCAAATAATGGAACATTCCTATTGATTCTTCTAGGATTTTATAGTTGGATTGAAGAGATGGTTGCAGCTGGAGCTACTCACCTTGTGGATGGATTAAATTTAATTTTGATGCGCTAAATAAGGGTAACACTAGGCCAGATGGGTGTGTGAGAGTGATGAGAAATGAATTTTTCCAGTGTGTTGTAGTGGTGGTGCTCCCCTTGGGTTCTAAAACTAACCACTTATTTGAGGCAATGGTGACTCTTCAATCCCTCACCCTTGCTAAAAAAATGGGCTACACTAAGGTTTGGCTTGAAGGAGATTCCAAGAACATAATTAGATGTCTTATGGATTTGTCTCCCCCTTCATGGACCATAAATAATATTATATCTAATGCAAGGGAAATTATTAATTATTTTGATAAAAAAATTTGTCTCAGATGGGTTTAGGGAGGTTAATTCCATGGAAGACTAGATAGTCAATATGGTAGTGAGATTTGACAAACAAGTGATCTGGAAGGGTCAACTGAACCTCCTTTATGAAACCAAGGCTATATTAAATCATGACAGGATACATGGATATTTATGTGTACTAAATTTGATTACGATTCACTTTCCAATGACCCAAGAAAAAATGATAAGTAAAGGTGGTTGTTCGATTGAAAGTTTGGTTAGTAATTATGAAATGACTTCGCACACTTTATGGGTGCTTGTCACCCTATATTAGCTTGCATTTTATAAAAGATGCATTGTGTATCAAGCATTCATTCTTCCTCTAGTTTCTCTATTAATTTTTCTTAGTGGTTGTGCTAGAGGTGCTATGGGGGGAAATAGAAGGAGGAGGGATAACTTATTCTATGATGATTGGAAGAAGAAGCCCAAATCTTGGGAGATCTCAGAGGTAAGTAAGATGACTAATTTCATGGAATGTATGCATATTTGTAACCATTTAATTAACATAATGTTTGAGAAGAATCAGTAGGAGAGGAAGATGACTATCGACAAGAGAAAGGTCAAAATTGATGAAGGAATGATTGTAGAAGTTACTGGTATACCAACTATGGGGAAGAAGTTCTATAGAGATTAGAAGCTTACTAATGTTTCCACTATGAAGTTTCCAAAAAATAAGAGAGAGAGGGACAATGATGCATGAGCATCTCAAGTTCTTGGCAATCCTTTATCACCAAAAATAAGTTAGATTTGTTACTTGTGCTTAGTAGCTTCTTTTGGGCTCTTGGTGATGTAATCCTATTTCCACCAATGGGGCTTGGTTACTACTCGGTTTCTTCATTCACTGAGTTGGATCGGTTGGTTCACTGATTTAATTTCCTTTCGCTTGGTAATCTTGCTTACCAAGTGGTTTATTTTAGATTTTTGTTGAGGCTGACTTGTGCATTGAATTTTGGCTACGGATTTAATGTTTGCATCGATCATTGGGAAGCATGTGGACCTAGATCTAGTTGTTTCTTTCTCCAATGATGGATCTGAAGGCTGACTTGTTTTGGTAGCCTCTTGTATAAATTAATTAGTTGGTTTTAGTTTTAGGAGACTTTAGGGAGATAGAAGATAGTTTTTAGAAGTTGAATCCTCACATATATGAGGACTATTGTAATTGATTTCTGAATGTATTTGGCCATAATCGAGAAGGCCTTACAGCCCAACATGTATGAATCTATTGAAGGATAATATATGATTCCCTACATTCTCTCTCTCCCTATTGTATTATTTTCTTCCACATGTTGTTACTGCAAGGAGGTTGGTGATCTAGGTGTGCCTTTGGCCCCTCATTCTCCCCCTCTCTTATGTTAGGTGGTATCAAAGAGAGGTTGAGATCTGCAACTAAATTTGTGAGTTTAGGTCAAGGGTTCCTTCTTGTAAGCCCTAATTGATATTTATTATGGGTAGAAGATTGCAATTTGAACTGCAATTGCATAGTGTTTCAAGATGGTTCATGGGAGGCAAGATGCAGATCCAAGATTGTCAAACATGTTAAGACAAATTGCTGCTAGGTTAGAAGCTATTGAGACAACCCAACACTAAGGAATACTTCTTGAGGATGTTAGTGATGAAGAATTCAAAGATGAGCAAGGTGAAGCATAACCTGTACCTATGATGGATCAGGGTGAGGAAAGACTTTTTAAGGCATTGAAAAACTTGATGTATACACCACATTTCAATCCTCTTGAATATAGTGGAAGGATGAATTTGGATGAGCTGATGGATTGGATAACCAAGATGGAAAACTATTTTGAGTTTGAAAATGTCCCTGAGGAGAAAAAGGTGAAAATTACAAGTACAAAGTTGAAAAGTCACGCATCCTTATGGTGGGAGTATCTACAATTGGACAAAATGAGAAAAGGAAAAGATAAAATCAAGGTATGGAATAAGATGGTGATTAAATTGAAGGGAAATTTTTTACCTTGTGATTATCGGATTAATCTAGTTAGGAAAATGCAAAGTTTGAGGTAGAAAGATAGCTCGGTAAAAGATTATACTAAGGAATTCTATAGATTAGATGTCAGATCTAGACATGTTGAGGATGAAGTGGAAAGAATTTCTAGGTACTTGAATGGGTTAAGATTTTCTATCCAAGAGGAAATCAGTTTGGTTAAGTTGGAAAGCATAGAGGAAGCTTATGAATTTTCCTTGAAATTTGAGGAGAAATTGAAAAAAAGACATGAGAAAAGACAAAGAGGAAGAGGTGGTAGATTCCCTAGAGGAAGAGGTAGATCTTATGGTGAAGATAATAGATCTGATCAAGACAAAACAAATCAGGATAAAGGAAAGACCAAGTGGAAAGTTGAAAGTTCAACTAGAGGAAGAGGTAGTAACTACCGAGTTGGTTATAGAAGAGGTGGATTCCAAGGAAATTTTTACAATTGTGGAGAAGAAGGACATATGTCATTTGAATGTACACATGAAATTAAGAAATTCAGTAGTAGTAGAAATGATTTGGTGCAAGAAGAGTGACTGAATGAACCTGAGAAAGAAAATAACATAATGGTTAGGAGAGCACTTTGGAGTGAAAGTAATAAGGAAGATACGGTAAGGAAATTTTTTTTCAAGACTAGCTTTAGAGTTTTTATGAAGTGTGGAAGGTAATCATTGATAGTGGAAGCTTGAAGAATTTGGCATCTGAGGAAATGGTTACAAAGTTGCAGTTGGAAAGGTTGAAACACCTAAGACCCTATCAAATTTCATGGATCAAAGATGAGCATACACTATTGGTAAGTGAACAATGTTATGTGAATTTTAAAATTGGAAAGTACTATGATAAAGTATTATGTGATATCATGCCTATGGATTATTGTCACATTTTGTTGGGTAGGCCTTGACAATATGATAGACATGCTATATAAGATAGGAGATTACATAAATATACTATTTGGGATTATGGGAGAAGAAAAATCTTGTTCCCTATGATTGAAGAATTTGTTTGTAATGTTTGTACATCTATGAAAGTTTTCTTGCTAGAAGGAAGAAAGTTTGTTAAGCATTTGAAGAAGAATGATGTGTGTTTTGTTGTGATTCCTAACAAATCGAGTGAGAAAATAGAAGATGGTATCCATGAAGAGATTGATAAGATACTCATCGAGTATAGAGAGATCATTTTTGATAATGTACCTAATGGTTTTCCACCGAAGAGAAGCATTGATCATTCTATGGATCTGATCCATAGAGCTAGTTTACCGAATAAGGCACCACATCGGTTAACACCTACCAAGAATCAAGAACTTAACCGACAAATCCAAGAATTGTTGCAGAAAGGTTTGATAAGAGAAAGTGTGAGTCCTTGTGAAATACCATTTATATTGGCACCTAAGAAGAATGGAGAATAGTGAATGTGTATTGATTCCCAAGAAATAAAAAATAATAGTGAAGTATAGGTTTCCTATACCGAGAATGGATGACATAATGAATAGTTTGATTGGAGAAAAGTATTTTACCAAGATTGATTTGAAAATTGGATATCATCAAATAAGAATCAAAGAAGGTGATGAATGGAAGACTTCTTTTAAGACAAGAGAAGGTTTGCATGAGCGGTTGGTTATACCTTTTGGTTTAACTAATGCACTGAGTACTTTTATGAGATTGATGAATAAGGTTTTGAAAAAATTGTTGGGTAGATTTGTGATTATACCTTGATGACATTCTGATATTCAGTAAGACTAGAAAAGAACATTTGTTGCATATTTTACAAGTATTACAGACATTGAAAGAAGAAAAGTTGCTGATTAATTTGAAAAAGTGTTCCTTCATGAAATAAGAGATTCTGTATTTAGGATTTGTGATTTCAGCTAATGGTTTGAAAATGGAACCTGAAAAGTTTGAAGCTATTTTGAATTGGCCTACACCTAAAAATTCTAGTGAGGTAAGATCATTCCATGGTTTAGAAAGTTTTTACCGAAAGTTCATCAGAAATTTTAGTTCAAATTTTAATGCTATGACTGATACTAAGAGGAGATAAAAGAGAATTCAAGTGGACACATGGAGCTGATAAAAGTTTTGAGACATTGAAGTAGAAGGTTGCTAAATTTCCTATGTTATCTTTACCTAATTTCAATAAAGTGTTTCAAGTTGAATGTGATGCCAGTGGTAATGCAATAGGATTTGTTTTGAGTCAGGAAGGTAAACTTGTTGCTTTATTTAGTGAAAAGTTGAATGATGCAAAAAGGAAATATTCTGTATATGATCAAGAGTTCTATGATATTGTTCAAGCCCTAAATAAATGAAGACATTATTTGATACTGAGTGAATTTGTGTTGTAAACTGAGCATAAGGCTTTACAATATTTGGGTAGTCAGAATAAGTTGAATCAAAGACACGTGAAATGGCTTGAATATTTTTAGAGTTATACATTTGTGGTAAAACATAAGAGTGGAGTCACTAACTGAGTTGCTAATGCATTGAGTAGTAGAAGATCTATGATGATTGAAATGAGAATTGAAGTTCTTGGTTTTGATGAGATGAAATATTTGTATGAAACTGACCCTAATTTTTTTGAGTCATGGAAGAAGTGCATAGTACCTATTCAAGATCAACCCAGTACTAAGTGGGAAGACTATTTCATTCAAGAGGGTATGTTGTTTAAAGGTATTCCATTATGTATACTGAGAGGATCAATGAGAACTAATTTGATAAAGTAGAAACATAGCATTGGTTTGGATGGACATTTTGGCATTGACAAAATGTTGAATTTGCTTAAGGAGAAATACTTTTTGCCACAGCTATATAAGGATGTTTAGAAATTTGTGAAAATTTGTGGAATTTGTCAAGTGGAAAAGGGAGTAAGTTAGAATACTAGATTGTATACACCGATTTCTATTCTTGAGAAACCTTGGATTGATATCAGTATGGATTTTGTTCTTGGCTTACCAAAGATAGTAAGAGGTAATGATTCTATATTTGTTGTTGTGGATAGATTTTCTAAGATGGCACATTTTATACCCTATAGAGAAACATCAGATGCAGTGCATATAGTAGAATTTTTCTTTAAGGAAATTGTTAGATTGTATGGATTACCGAGTATCATCTCTGACCGAGACAATAAATTTGTTGGATAGTTTTGGAAGACTCTATGGAGAAAGTTGGGTACCGAGTTGAGGTATATTTCTACATTTCACCCAAAGAATGATAGATAGAAAGAGGTTATAAATAGAAGTTTAGGTAATTTGTTGAGATGCTTAGTTAGAGATAAACTGGGTAATTGGGATTCTATGTTGGCACACGTAGAGTTTGCATACAATAATTAGTGAATAGGAGTACTAGAAAAATACCTTTTGAGATTGTTAATGACATACAATTGAGAGGTATATCAGATTTGAAGGACATTACTGGTGAAGTGAAGATAAATGTTGAAGGAGAAGAGTTTTCTGAGTTCATTAAGACATTTCATGAGGAAGTGAAACATAAGTTGGAGAATAGTAATTTGAAATACAAGAAAAGAGAAGATAGATCAAGAAGACATAAGATTTTTGTAGTTGGGGATGAAGTAATGGTACATTTAAAGAAAGACATATTTCCTATTGGAACCTATGGAAAATTGAAAATAAAGAAATCTGGCCCTTGCAAGATATTGAGAAAAATTGATAGTGGAAATGCTAATGAGATTGAGTTACCTGATGACATGGATATATCGCCTATATTCAATATTTTAGATTTATATGAATATCATGAACCTAATGAAGGTATGACAATACCGATTGATTATCCTAAGAAGCAGACATAAGAAGTTGAGTAGATTTTGGAACAAAGAATTGGCAGAAGCACAAGAGGAAAAGAATACATGGAATATCTGGTAAAGTGGAAGAACAAATTGATTGAAGATCATTTTTAGATTACACAATCTAAGTTGGATTCAGTTTAGGTTGTACTTGCTACATGATTCAAAGAATCATCTCAAAACAACCCCAGGTGTCTGATGCAGGAGCATCTTGAGTTCTTGGCAATCTTGTATCACCAAAAACAAGTTAGAGTTGTTAGTTGTTCTCAATAGTTTCTTTTGGGCTCTCGGTGATGTAATCCTATTTCCACTGATGGGGCTTGGTTGCTACTCAGTTTCTTCATTCAGCGAGTTGGCTCAGTTGGTTCACTGATTTAATTTCCTATCACTCAGTAATCTTTCTTACCGAGTGGTTTATTTTGGATTTTTGTTGAGGCCAACTTGTGCATTGAATTTTGGTCATGGAGTTAATGTTTGCATAGATCATAGGGAAGCGTGTGGACCTAGATCTAGTCATTTCTTTCTTTGATGGTGGATCTGAAGGCTGACTTATTTTGGTAGCCTCTTGTATAAATTAAGTAGTTGGTTTTAGTTTTATGAGAGTTCAAGGAGATAGAAGATAGTTTTTGGAAGTTGAATCCTCGCATGTATGAGCAATGTTGTAATTGATTTCTGAATGTATTTGGCCGTAACTGGGAAGGCCTTATAGCCTGACATGTATGAATCTATTGAAGGATAACATATGATTCCTTGCATTTTCTCTCTCTCTCTCTCCATGTTGTATTATTTTCTTCTATGTGTTGTTTCTGCAAGGAGGTTAGTGATCTAGGTGTGCCATTGGCCCCTCATCCTCCCTCTCCTCACGTTAGACAAAATGGTTGAAATTGATAAAACCTACTAGTCCCCTATGGCTATTAAGAAGATTTGGAGGCTGGTGGTCTTAGCCATCATGCAATATATTACATTAGATGGGAGATTCTCTCATGTTTATGGCTATCATTTCATTTTCCTGAACCACTTCTGACATAATTAGAAGGTATCTTTTCCCTATTATCTCTTTTGTTCTCTAAACTCAAGTATTAAGTGTGCTAGGGTTAATCTAGATAGAAATCTATCCCTTCATGAAGGGATTATGATTTTAATTATTGATCATTTTAAAGCTAATTCTATTGAGCAAGCTATTTCTGAGCATTTGGCCTTAGATGAGGATTCTCATGAATCTAATGATTTCAAGGAGGATGGGCAGTGTGATATTGAGTTGGAGGAAGACATTGATTTTGATACTATGAAGAAATATGTTAGCAAGGGTCAGGGTAAAAAATGTGGCCTCTGGGTCCTATAAGATTAAGGGGAAGATGTCAAAAGGAAGGAACAAAAATAAAATCAAGGAGAAGATTTGGGATGCGGAAGATGTCAATGGTAGTGAGGATATGGACACTTCCCTTGAGGAATATGTTAGGTCTTCCTATAAGAAATCTAAGACTTAGGCTTCTATGGCTAGAAACCCTAGGGGTTTTGGTAGGGATACCCCTGTTCCCTTCCCACCATGTTCTCCCCGTGTCTCTAATCACCCTATGCATTTGATTCCTGTAGACTTTTCTTTTCCTTCCCCACCTATATCCCCAACACTACACCTAAGAATGTGTCTCAGAATAATGTGGAAGAGGATAGTATTTTGAAGAATGTGATTGGTGGTGGTTCTCTTCCTCAGAGTGATTTTGTTAATACTGATGTTGATATGGGTACCTGCAGGGAGGAAGCTACCTTTTCCAAATTTGATAATTGTATCAAGGAACCCAATATGAATGTGTTGGAGTCTTCTAAGGATGGGGCAATAGATTTTTATAGGATTGTTAAATGGTTTTTCAACAAGGTGAAATAAATGAAGATAAATCAGAGGGCCTTCACCAAAAAATTAGAATTTTCAGAGGCTATTAGTGTTGGTAAGGATAGATCCTTCCCTGAAGAGCTCAAAGATCTCACCAAGGTTGTTAATGATGCTGAAGACATGACCGAATCCTACACTTCAAGGTTTAAGAAGGTGGATAATAGGTTTTCTATTGTTGAAAAATGATTTATTGGTTTAGAGGACACTCTTAAGAATATCAATGAGTAGAGGTTTAAGTTCCTCAAGGCTTCTTCAGAACACCTTAGGATCCTCATTTCCAAGCTGGAGAACACCAACAACAAGAACACCATTGTATAGGTTGTTAATGAAAAGGACACCAGTCCTGTTGATGTTCCTCATGTTCTTGGTAAGAGAACCTATGCCAACACGAAGAAGATGGTGCATAATGATAACACGGATATTGAGGACTTGGAGAAAGTTGATGATACCGTGAACCATATTGATATGGAAGCAATAGAGCTTCTAAAGAATCTCACTTAACTCTCTCTCTTCCTGGAGGTTTTTTTGTCCTTATATATCTCTCTTGTCCTTGTTTTGGTTGTCTTCCTTTTGCTGGCTATTGTTCCTAGTTGCTAGTTATTTTTTCCTTGTTTCTTGGTCCTTTTTTATGCTTTGACAATCTTTCTTTATCGTTAATTTTGAAAAGGATTTCAGGTCCCCTTCAAACCTATTTTTACTTAATCAAAAACTATACAAGGAGCATAGTCTTAGTAATCCAAAATAAAATATAAATAGGTAATTCAAGTATCACTTTATTTAATTTTAGATGAATACATATTAACACATTTGAACATATAATAGATTTAGAATACATTGAATATGTTTTTCAATAAAACAACCAACAAAAGGAATAGAACTTCAATCATTTGAAATAGTCAATTAAATTTCCACTCATAAAGAATGTTAGATCCAAATATAATTAGAAAGGATTTTGAGCCAATTTCCTACAAGTATTATATGCAAATAAAAAATTATATGCAAAGAAAAAAACATCACATCTAGAAAACTTAAAACACCATGAATTCAATATCAAGATATATTATAATATTAAACAGTACTTATCATTATTATGTTTTTTTTTCCTTTTGATCATTAATACTATTTTTTAAGTACTTCTTCATTGACCATGTTATATAATTAGAACTATCATATGCTATAATTAAGATATTTGTACCATATAATTTATTTTCTCTTAAATGATATATTGATGATATTGATTTTATTTTTATTTAAAATTATGTTGAAAATGATATCAAACTTTAATTAATATTAAGCATAAAAAAGTAAGTTTCTCATTATGTTTATTATGTTTTTTAATAAACATTAATTAGTATTTTTTCTAATTGTGAAGGAAATTAATATGACACTAAACCTAAGAGAATTTATATGGAACAAGAGAATGGTGAAAATAGGATAGAAGTTGAGGATATGGAGGAGATGGGAGACACATCCCTTAATTAGGGAAGAATGATTGGAAAAGGAGTACTAGGAAAGAAAAGAGATGCTAAGGAAGAAAGTAGCAGTAGAATATAAAAACACTAGTTGAACAATAGTAGCCACTTGAGGTGGGATTAACATCAAGTGAGATTAACATCAGGAACAAAATAAATTATTGAAAAGGAATCAAAAGAAGATGATATCATTAATAAAGTTAAAAAAAACTATTAGAGGGGAAAGAAATTAAAGATTATCACATGACCTATTTATCATAAAGAGTTGCACAATTGCTAAAGGATCTAGAAAAGTTTATATAAAAGAAGAAAATGTAATAGAAAAACTAAAGAAATTTTCCAAATATTGGAACAAATGTAGAGAACATAATAAAAGAGGACAAGTTAAGAATGTACAAAAAACTACAATAAAATAGAAATATCAATTTATAGTGATGTGTTGAAGAGTTCATTTAATAAATGGTTAAAATATATTTTAATAGACTTAGGAGCACATACAAGTGTAATTTTTTGAAAAGAACTTGGGGAAACACTTGATAAAATAGAACTATATGTCATCCAATGTGACATTAAAATGTAAATAGATGTAACATTTGTAAGTTATGGGTATTTTATGGAATGGTGAAGTGAATCTTAGGGGAATACAAACAAAAAAAACATTTTGAAGTAGTAGATATGAAGGAATATTCTATGTCTTTAGTGTTCTAATAAACTTGTATTGGGTTTTGAATTGTGATAGAATGCTCAATTTATGAAAGGAAGAAGTTACATTCCATAGAGATTAAAAGGTACAAGGTATACCATTCTAAACTAATATGAAGGATGCATTTAGGAAGTAACATGGAAAAGAGTAATAGATGAGGAAGATTCTCATAAAAGAGATTATATTCATTTGGGAAGATTCCCAAAATAGAAAGTAATGAAGAACTAGAACTAGATTTTGAGTGGGATACAGTTGTGGAAAGTAAGAGCTATAGCATTAATAGTGAAAATGTAGTCAAGAATTGATTGTTAAATGTGAATCTGAGAAGAAAAAGAAGATTTTTAATGGAAAGTAACAACCCAAAGTACCAAACTTGGAAGGAAGATATATTAAAAAATCATGTATTGCACAATATCAAAAGGAGAATATTGCATAACAAATTTCCACACTACTTAGTAGTAAGAGGTTTCTTAGGACACCCAGAAAGTCTAGAGATAATCTTTAAAATAGATAAAATTAGGAGGAAGGAACTATATGATACTTTGGTCTTTAGTGGACCAAAATGGTGCCACACCCACAAGATAAATATCCTGAAAACTTGGTACTTCCTTAAAGAATCATCTTTTTGATGATATATTAGATACAAGACAAAGATCTCAACATGAAAGGCACTAGAAATTTTAATCAAGACTAGGTACCTACCTAATGAACTAGTTTTCCAAACCATAGAAGAATATGATGATAAGTTAGACCCATGAGAATTATTAGATAATTATATCATGAGTTGGGATGCTTTGAGGGAGTATGTTTAAGAATCCCACATCCTTTTTTGTAAACTATAAAAAGTAGTGAAGAATCAATGTTTGATTGTTGTACAAAATATTAAAAAGAAATTAAATCATTTAGACCTAATAGAAAACTTTATAAGATGCTAAAATTAATGAGTTCATCATATTACACATGGAAGATAAAAGGAGCACATCATTTTGAGAGATGGAGTAAGGAATTTGGAAGTTGATCTAGTGGATGGAAAAAATAGATAAAGTAGCCCAAAACATATGATACAAGGCTTGGAAAAGAGTATCAATAAAATAGGATGAAGACTACCATAAATATTTATATGTACAAGTAGAAAAGTAAGGGAACTAGTAGTCTAAAATATAGATAAGTTCTAACACTTCTACCAAATCTTCAAGATCATTGAATAAAACATACCACTAGAGGGTACCCCTAAAGTAGAAATAATTGGGGATAAGTAGGAGGAAAATAAAATATTGTAGGTACTAGAGGTACTAAAAAAACATTAAGATGTGTTCACTGTGATATTTATAAACTAAAAGGAATCACAAGGGAGGTCAGAATTATGAAAATACAACTAAATGCAGGAATGTAACCCCTTAAAAAAGAGACACTACCACTAAAATCTTAGTGTGAAAGTTAAAGTTAGCCAAGAGTTGCATAAGATGATAGATAGAGGAATTATTAATAAAATGAAGGATGTAAAATAGATAAGTCCAATGGTAGTAAAATATAGGAAGATAAATGAAATTATAATTTCTATACACATTTTTAAGATATTAATAAACCATATGTACATGACCTATTTCCCACTTCATAGAAGAGGTATTTGAATTAGTAGTTGATTGTGAAGTTTATTCATTTTCCAATGGATTATTCATGTACATTGTAAATAAATTTATATCAAATAATATCCTATCTATATTCAATAAGATTATGGTAAGTTTATAAGTAAGATTTGGCTATAGATAGCCACCCAAGATCTAGAAGCCTAATGGAAAGCACAATAACAAGAGATGATAAATATGACAAGAATAAATTGTATTATCACCAAGAATGCATTAGACTAGAGCTCAAAATCAGCTGAATTGAATTGAATATTACAAAGGAGACCCCTTGGTTAAGTAGGCCAGGGTGAGACAAATGAATTCATAAGATTATGTAAAGCATATTAATCTTATGATGATACATAAAGTGATAACTTATCACCCACATAAGGTGGAAAAGTGATAGTGTGACACATCCACTAATGGTGGAACACCCTCCAAATGTGGGAAAGTGAAAGTGTCACATGCCTACTAAAGGTAGATCAACCTCCAAGGTGGAAAGGTAGTTGTGAAATACATCCACTAAAGGTGGTTCACCCTCCAAAGGTGCAAAAAGGATAAATTGATAATTCAACCAAAGGTGTAAATCATACTTAAGGTTGAAAATGACAATGTGATAACACCACCAAAAGTGGGAATGTTTCTATTTGGTCCCTAGGTAAACTTAAGTACATGTGTTTTTAGAACTTAGGAGAAAGGATTGCTCGGTAATTGACACTTAAACACACCAAAATAGTGGAATATACAATGGGTTGAAGAAATGCCATGTCTAGGTATTGAGATTAATACTTTAAATTTATAGGATCTCTTGAGAATGTCTCTTAACTTTAAGAAAGATTAATCTATGGTAGCTCTTGATATATTTTAAAGGAACATTATTTTTAAGGAGGCCATGATGGTTGAAACATTGATGGTGGTAATATATTCAATCTTTGACCTCTTGAGATCACATAGATAAAATAAATACTATACAAAATAAAAAGGGAAACAATGCAAAGAGAAAGATCACTTCTCCTTTTCAAAGCTGTAGATTTGGAAGGAAGATGTCCCAATAGGCTAGGGAGGTCCCAAGTGCTAAATGGGTCAATTTTCCTTCACTAAATAATGTAAAATATAAAATGGGAAATGATGATGAGATAAGAAATGTCAATTAGAGAAGATCTATATTGACCTAGAATAAAAATAGGAAATGTGCTAGCTACTTTAGATTTGAATATCAAATAGACAGAATCCCATAAATACTTGTAACTGCAACTCTAAGATCTTAAAGTTACAACTTGTCTTCTAGTCAAATATGAGTTGAATCTAAGAGGTAGGAATTTGAAACATTCTATACCTAGGTACAAGGTATTTGGAATGTTTTGTACCCTAGATTTTTGCCTAAAACTTGTAGGGATTCTCTAATATCTCCTGGCATATTTGGAAGAGTTTCATAGCTTTGTAACCTATTCCTACACACACAAAAAATGGGGAATAAGATTGGATAAAGGGGTTTTCCTTTGTCAAACCCCTATTTAGGAATCAACCTTGAAATGAAGGAAAGCATGTTGTCATGTAGCAGAGGCTAGATCTAGTAAATGAAGTATATCATGTTAGAATATTTGAGAGGGGGGGTGAATCAGTTAGATCAGTTATCCTACAGTCCCAATTCCAAAGATGTAACACTTTAAACAATCTCAACAAATTCTGCAGCTTGGTAACATAAACTACTAAATTTCCTGTTCTTTTACTGATTACTAGTTAATTAACTCACAATGATTACCGATCAAATCAAATATGCAGTATGTAAAGTATGACAATAAAGAAATCATCATAGAAACACATAACACAATGATTTAATGTGGAAACCCTATTAAGGGAAAAATCACTTGGGACCAGTAACCCAAAATAATTTTCACTCTTCTAAAGTGAGCTCAGTGAAGAGCCAACCCTGTTAAGGTTACAAACACACTCTTAGGTGTGACCTTGTTAGAGGATTTAAGACTAACATTTATCGTTCAATCAACATTCACTATGGGGTTGATAGGATAACAATGTACATTCATTGAATGACATGGGGCATAACATAAGACAGTTAAGTCCACTCGGCTAAGAAATTTTTCTGTATCAATGGTTAAACTGAAATAGTATTTGATCTAATTAAAATACAACTTATCTTGCAGATGTTTAGATCTATTCTAAGCCCATACAAATTCTCTGATCACTATATCAATTCACTTCCTTAACTTATTTTCACTCGGTAATAGCTCTCTGATGCTCGATGATGATCTGTAGTTTGGTTCTCCTTCAACTAGTCTGATCAAACATGCATGAAACTGTATTCACACAAAATCTCTATAGTCTTCTTTCTTCCAACATGTTTCAATAAAGAAACTCATATCTCTTATATAGAAAGATAAACCATTTTCATATCAACCATCAGATTTTTCCACTTAATCTCCTTCATAGATTTTGTCTCTTAAACCTTCCTCAGTGGTTGTGTCAATAACATGTTTCAATTCCATCCTTTAGATCTTCTCCAAAAATTTTCAGCCATGGATCTTATAACAAACTTTATCCTCAATCTCAAAATCATAACAATTTCCAACTCATCAATTTCTATCAGCTAAACTTAAGTATTTAATACTTTCATCCATAGTCGGTTAACAAAGAAATGCATCGGTGAACACAAGATCTGTAAATACTATCACTTGGTATACACTACACTATCTTGGTGTATACTGAAGTGCTTCATTTACTGACCAAATTGCCTTGTACATTTTTCTTCCTTCTCCATAATATATTTATGCAACATAATCAAGTCAACAACATGAAGTCAAAGACTCACCAATAAGTTACCCAAATTATTCCTTATCCTCATCTATAGTATCCATCTTCCTCTATGTAGATATCTCATTTCTTCATCTTTTCTCTCCTCTTTACAGATGTTTAGATATATGTAACTAACATGATAAGTACTATCAAAGTAGTTGACACCAATGAAAACATAATGACTGATTTAATTATCTTACATATCATTTCAGTACTTGGTGATCTCTAATCATTGATCTTCAAGTCATTCAAGTATTCAATCAGTTGTAGTTCATCAACTCTCTCTTTGTCATTCATGGAACACATGCAATATGAAATATTCCCTACACATACCAAACATGTATTCTACAACTATATAAGTAAATGTTGTAGCTCGTTAATCTCTCCCTAGCTTGATATTTTAAAATGTTTAATCACTACGTTACATGACAAAATTACAAGTGTAGACTTTCCTCTACGGATTTGATCTTTTTAGCTCTCAGATTCCTTCTGTTCTCAGTAACAAATCTTTAAAACTCTCCCTAAATTTCTCAGATTATCTCTCCCTTACATATATGTGGTCTTTATCTATTCATCATATTGTTTATCTCTCCCATTGACAACAATGTCAAAGAAAAACATAAAACATACAGCTCTACAATAGCCAAGTGACTCTGTTGTTCGGTGCAGACTATGTATCTCAATATACTAATATGCCAATTTTTTGTTTTGGTTCCTGAAAGCTTTCATAACCTTAAACATAATCCAAAGTGTGAGCTATGTTGCATCAACATGAATGATCTTCTGATAAGATTAGGCTGATGCAACCTCCAAATCACATTAATGACCGGTAGATAGGGGACGGACCCCAAGTCTAGTCCTCAAGTATTCAAAAGTTTCATTCAATAGAGGCTTGGTAAAAATATCAGTAAGTTGCTCCTTTGATGTAACAAATTCTAGTTTGACTTGCTTCTCCTATACTTGTTCTCTTAAGTAGTGATACTTAATAGAAATATGCTTTGTCTGCGAGTGCATTAGAGGATTCTTAGAAATATTTATTGCACTAGTGTTGTCACAATATATAATCACCGGCTTAGTGATTTCCTCATTCATCCCTTCCAACACTTGTTTGATATAAGAAATGTTTGAACAGTTTGTAACAATAGAAACATACTCTGCTTCGGTAGTAGACTGAGAAATACAAGGTTTTTTCTTACTTGTCCAAGTAACAAGTCTATCACCAAAGAAAAATGCTCCTCCGGTTTTACTCTTTCTGTCATCTATATTTCTAGCCCAATCCATGTTGGTGTAGACTCTTAGTTAAAATTTTCCTTCCTTAGGATACCATAATCTATATTCCTCTATTTTCTTTAGGTATCTTAAGATTCTTTTTACTGCAACCATGTGTGAATCCTTTGGATTGGTAGAAAATCTAGCAATGATCCCTATTGCATGTGCAATATTTGGTCTACTGTGTACTATGTACATTAGTTTACCAATCATAGATCAGTACAATTTCTGGTTTACCTCTATAGATTCATCATCTTTAGTCAGTTTGCAGCCTATGACCATCAGTGTTCCAACTAGCTTAGCATCTTCCATGCCAAATGTTCTTAATACTTCCTTTATGTACTTTGATTATGTGATGAAGATTCCATCATTCTACTGAATAACCTGCAATGCTAGAAATAATTTAATCTCTCCAAACATAGACATTTTAAATTATTTTCTCATCTCATCAGCAAATGATTTACAAATATGATCTTGTCCTCCAAATATTATATCATCCAAATATTTCAGAAATCAAAATAGTATGATTAGAATCTCCTTTCATATACAAATTGTTGTTTTCACTAGTTCTTACAAAACCAATACTTAAAAGATAAGTATGCAACCATTCATACCAGGCTCTTGGTGCTTTCTTTAAACTATATAAAGCTTTATGTAGTCTACATACCATGTCTTTTTGATTTGGATCAAAAAACCCTTCTAGTTGTTCTATGTAGACCTCCTCTTCTAGTATTCCATTTAGAAAAGCAAACTTAACATCCATTTGATAGACTTTAAATTTCTTATGTGCAGCATATGCAAGTAACATCTAAACTCCTTCCAATCTAGCAAAAGGTGAAAAAGTTTCACCATAATCTATGCCTTCTTCCTATGCATATCCCTTGCAAACTAGTCTATCTTTGTTTCTTCTAACCTTTCCATTCTCATTTAGCTTATTTCTGAAGATCCATTTAGTACCGATAACATTCTTATCTTTTGGTCTAGGTACTAAAGTCCATGTCTTGTTTTTCTCTATTTTTTCTATTTCTTCATTCATTTCATTTATCCATTCATCATTCTCAAGTGCAACCTTAACATTCTTTGGTTCAAACTCATAAACTAAGCATGTATTTTGTCTTAACTTACTTCTTGTCAGCATGCTAGCTTGCTTGTCTCCAATGATTTGGTTCTCAAGATGATGTCTTATGACAAATCTTTCTAGTACTTGATCTCTCCTTTGTTCTTCATTCTGTTCAGGTTCATTTCTTTGCTCGGTAGCTTCTTCATGTTCCTTAGTTTCCCTTTGTTGTTCCTCAGTGTTATTTTCCTGATGCTTAGTCAACTCATCCTATGGCTTTGGTAGGTACTCTGGATGCTCAACATAAGTGAATCTACCATAGTCTTCTGACTCCTTATTGCTTTCCACATTTTTATCATCAAATTCATCAACTCTAACATTAGCACTTTCAATCATTTCACTAGTGACCTTATTCAGACACTTGTAAGATTTTCTTTTAGTAGAATATCCAAGAAATATTCCCTCATCCCCTTAGAGTCAAATTTCATGTTCCTATCATCTTTCAGAATAAAACATTTGCTACCAAAATTTTTGAAGTAACTTACACTCGATGTGTAGCCAAACCATAACTCGTAGGGTGTTTTGTTTGTGTCCTTCTTCAATTGTACTTGGTTCAAAACATATACAACTATGCTAACTACCTCTCTCTAGTATACTTGTGCAACATTATTTTCTAACATCAATTTCCTTGCACAATCAACAATTTATCTATTTCTCCTTTCAACAATCCCATTTTGTTGCGGTGTTCTAGGAGCATAAACCTATCTTTTATGCCATGCTCATTACAATAGTTAGCGAATTCATCATAAATAAACTCACCACCTCTATCAGACCTCAAAAATTTCAGTTCTTTCCCGGTTTCTTTTTCTACTTTTTCTTTGTACCATTTAAACATTTTAAATGCCTCAGATTTCTCTTTTAAAAACATGATAGTCATCAATCTAGTGTAATCATCAACAAATTGAATAAAATATCTATCTCCATAGTATCTCTGAGTTCTCATAGAACCACATAGGTCAATGTGAACTAACTCCAAGATTTTTTTTGTTGAATAGTCTTTACTCTTAAAACTAGATTTTGTCATTTTTCCCTTTTGACATTCATGACACATAACATGAACAGGTTAAGTTAGGCTAGGTAGACCTCTAACCTTTTTCTTTTTACTGATCTTAATCATGTTATCAAAATTTACATGACATAACCTTTTATGCCATAACCATGCATCCTCATTTTTCATTAGTAAACAAGAAGTCTCAGCATTGTCAAGATAAAATAAGTTACCTTTAGATTTCCCTCCTGTTTTGACAAGCTTTCCATCATCATCAAATATCTTTACCTTCTTGCTTTCAAAAGCTACTTGGTGACCTGAGTTGTTAAGTTGTGCCACACTTAGCAAATTGTAATTTAGTCCTTCTACCCAATAAGCATTATCACATTTGATTTTATCATTTACCAATAGAGATCCTTTTCCTCTAACCATACGTGGTGTATCATTACCCATTCTTACTGATCCTCCATTATATTTCTCAAGATGATCAAAATTTTCTTTATCACCATTCATGTGATGTGTACAACCACTATCTATGATCCAAGTATCATTTTTACTAACTTTATAAATGAGTTTTGTCTCTACATACCTTTCTTCTTCCTCAGAATCATCCTTCATTGCAAAAAATACCACTTCAACATCATCATCTGTGTTGGTATTAGTATCATTCTCTTCAGAAATGTAACATACCTTTTTTCCCTTATCTCTATGATCTTGGTTGTCCTTGTTGTAGTGTCGGTAACTTCTGTTGTTTCTCCTTCCATAGCTTCCTTCACTAGATCGATCTTTGTTTCTATCTTCATCTTTCCTATTTGGGCATCTAGCAACAATATGGCCAACTTCTTTACAATTAAAACATGCTAAAGGTAATTTTCCCTTATATCTACCTTTACCTTTAGGTAATCTTCAGGCCATAAGAGCTTCAAGTTCATCAAGCTCATCATCAGTATTGCTATCACTATCATTCTTTATATTATGTCTACTGCTAGACTTACCAATCTTTAGAGAAGACATGAAAGTAGACTCAATAGATGGTACAACACTATTATCAAAAATTTTTAGCTCAAAAGTTGTTAGCTTAGCAATCAGACTATCAAGAGTAAGATTATTGCTAGGTGCTGACCTCATTTCATGTATTGCAGATATTTTGATTGCATAAGCAGGTAGCAAGGTTCTTAGAATTTTACTTACCATTGTATCTTCATCAATGATAGCACCAGATCCTCTGATAGCATTGACTACCTTCTTTATTTGGTTTGTATACTGTACTATGTTTTTTCCTTCCTTCATTTTCATATCATCAAACCTACCTCTTAGGCTTTCAACTCTAGCTCTCTTGACATTAACATCACCACCATAGATTTGAGCTAGTTTATCCCACATTTCCTTTGAAGTAATGTAATCTTTAACATCCTCAAATTCATCATCTGATAGAGAAACATCAATCTCTATCATAGTCATGTTGTGTTCATGTCGATCTTTCAGTTGATCAAGAGTCAAAGGTCTAGTCAGTGGTTGTAAGTAGCCATTCTCAAGTAGATGTAAGGTAGAATCTCTGATTCTGAATATGTGAATTTTCATTCAACTTTTCCATCTAGGAAAGTTGTCCTTGTTCAGCTTCAGCACCTCCCTCTTATACATTTTGTGATCTTTTTGCTGAAGTCCTTAAAACTATGTTCCAAGCAACCAATGCTCTGATACCAATTGTTAGAATAACTGATCTAACTGATTCACCCCCTCTTAGTTATTCTAACATATCATACCTTAGAAACAAAAATTCTTCTTTGAATGTGATCAAGTATGTTGATGCAATAGCCTCTATTGAAACTTTGTTGATTATTCTATGTAGGATGACTATTCTAATATTGTTTGGCATGATACTAGTTGCAATCTTTCATAGTACCATTGTTGTGACTATGTTGAGAATTGTTTCCTTTACCATCCTAAAACTTCCTCTTCTAATATTTTTGTACATCATTAGAGGGTAAAGAATAATTATTAAAACTTCTATCTCTATGAAAATTATCACCCCTAACACCTGATTTGAAACAAGGAGCACTCCCAAATTATCCTTTGGAATTACTACCAATACCCATGGACAAATTATCCTTAGTTAAGAGAGATTTCTCCATTGCATCCTTCACTATCTTAGGCTCAAAATGGTTAACATCTCCAATTATATGATCATTTAGCCCCCTCACAAAATTTTTAGCTAGCGTTGTCTCATCATCCTTGATGCCAGTATATGAATTCAACTTAAAAAATTGATGCACATACTACTCAAAAATCCTATTGTTCTGGTGCACTGCATGAAATTCATCTTCTCACCTCTACCTCCAATGATAAGAAAATAAATGAGATTAAAAAACACTCCAATAACAATTCCCAAGACATAATGGATATATATAAATATAATTTATGTTCCTCTAACTTCCATCATGAATATGAAAACCCCTATAAATGCATGATAGTGCACCTAGCTTTGGTATTTCTACCATATGGGTACATTGCGAAGAATCTATCCAAGTCTATCAACCATGTCTTGATGGATGATCTACTACTAGAACCATTAAAAGTTGGAGGACATGCCCAAACTAATTCTCTCATATAACTATCCAAAATCACATCTTCCTCTATAGTCAGATTCCTTCTCTAAGGAATTTGAGACCTCTGCCTCTCCTTAACACTGGAGTTCCCTCTCAGTGACCTCTCTCCTCCCTATGATCTAATCAATTTTGAATCTCCTAAAGTAAGTGACACATTTGCAAACCTTATGAATCCTTATGTTGACTCCTATTATGCTCCACCCTCCTTTCCTCACTCTGTTCATTTTTTTGTTGCTCCACCTATGAATTCTCACAATGAAAACTTGACAAATAATTGTCATGACTTATCTCATGCTAACATTGTCCTCTACCTCTGGAAATAATATTTCCTAAATATAACATAATACCAAAGTTAAAAAAACATAAGAAAGAAACTAAAAGAGTAGAACAATGAATTACTTTATAGCCACATCAGCTCCTAGAGTAGAACTCATGCTCCAATACCATATGTAATGCCATGTCATGGAGCTCTAGAGGACAATAGGAAATTACTATAAACATGGCATAATTTATTTTTAAAAAAATTAAATATGCATCGAATATTAATCTAACATCACATCCTCTTAGTTTCCCCAACATCACTACTTAGAATCACATAAAAAATTATACTGTTAGGAATGGGAACACTGAGAGGGGGGGGGGGGGGGGGTGAATTAGTGTTCATTGTATTTTATCTTTTCCCTTAATCTTTAAACTGAACTTAAATTCTTAAGTACTGAAATGAACATACACATAAACATGAAACATGAAATCAACACATAACACCAATATGGTTATGGGGAAACCCAAATAGGTAAAAACCCCAATGGGAATTGACACCCACTAATATTCTGTACTAGTGTTTTATGATCCTTGTTAGAAAATTCTTAAACCTGTTAGGAGTTGCTTTATAATGTATTAAGTACAGTAGACCTTGTCAAGGGTCAGACCCTATTAGGAGTCTTTTACAATATTCCCTATTAGGTGAGTGGACACATTGTCCTAGAGCTCACTACTCAAGTGGTGAAGGCTACAACCTTTTGATCTCAGATACACACTATATCTGCTGGATGAATTGTCACTGTGACACTACTTGTCTGATTAGTTCCTTTGATGCACTAGTTCTTTGACCTCTTACAAAGCTCTAATACATCTTATAGATTCTTCACATACTTCTTCTCTTCTTATCACAACTCTATATCAACTTGCATACAAATTACAATAGGCACATCTCATATTTATATGCGCACACAAAACAAATAACTAGGTCGGCCCTTTAAATGATTACATACAATGCTTCCAATTGAATTGGCTCAAGCGTGTTTATGAACAAACATATTTATATGTCAAAAACCTAATTAAAATATTTGAATAGCCCTTACAACATTAGAATATAACCACAAATCAAAATGCTAATAGTCAGCTTCTTACTTTGTTCTTCTCTGGCACACACTGGCTATGTAACTTCAATTGTCTGTAAATTTGGTATACTTTCATATCTTAGCATGCACTCATAGACTAAGCATGAATATAGTCTAACCAACTTATCTTCTAGGGAACACACCATAACTCAGTCATACGCATGTGCATTGATGCTCTGAGCTTCAAGTACTCTATACATTGTCCAGTCTTCAACACTTAACCGATTTCTGATCTTCTCATCAAGTGTGTTGACTCCAAACTACTATATGACTTTGTTGCCATAATGAAAACACTATAATAGGTCATATACACTAGTATAGCCAACTTTCCAAGAATCTCCCCCTTTGTCATTGATGGCAACAAAGGAATATGACCAAGTTGCTAACTGCTCCTTAATACAAAAAACTTTTGTCTTATATCTCCCTTATACATAACTTTCTATCTTATATCTCCTTAGACATATCTATACCATATTCTGGACATACTCCCTCTTTGACATTAATGAAAAAGGCTCTTTAAAATTGTATATACAACTACTTACTATGATAAAACATCTGGATATGCTATCTATAGGTTTTGGATCTCCTTCCAAAATGTGATCAGTGAATTCACAACCTGGAGATGGGTGCATAATGCATACTATATCTTCTCCATCTTCTCCAAATCTGTGCTAGGACCTTGATCATATTTCACCATGGTGGAATTGATCTCCTTGATATTCTAATTGAGTATGTCTAATGAGGATGCAAGAGCATTCCTTAGCTGAGTCTACCTAGCCCTTATCTTGGTCATCTATTTTTCTGACTTCTCAATATTATCTATCTATCCTTGGTAGACATTATTACACATGTTCACATCAATAGATGGATCTTCCACTGATTTCCTTATGTTGTCTATCATAGCTTTTTCCTCTTGAATCTTCTTGTATAGATCACCAGTTAACTTGTCCTAGTTCATACAATCAGCAATGATCTTTCTACCCTTTGCTGCAAACTCCTTCAAGGATGCTTGACCAGTCTTTAGTGAGCTTAGGTCAAGTGTAAAATTTCTAACTAATTCACTAAGCCTCTTCTTCAAATACTTCTCTTTTGCAACTAGGGATGCATATTTTTCTAGGCTAGAGAAATGACTACACTCACATCATCAATGGAGTATACCTTAGAAACTTTCTTATCTACTGGTAACAAGTTGTTCAGGATGTTCACTTACTCTACAAGGAGGGGATTCCTTATCACTTGTTTCTCCTTGGCCTTCTCCATAGCTAAGACATTGAAAATAATCAAGTCTTCTTCTCCCCATGAATCCAAACTGGTTGTGTCAGGTGTCAAACTTGACAACAATGCTGCTGAGGGAAGTGGAGTGATAGGATTACTATCCATAACTTCCTCTTTTACCTTGATCACTTCAGCTAGTGGTTCATTTCTCTCTACTTCTTTTTCTATTTCTTTTTCTTTCTTTTCTTCCAACTTTTCTTCTTCTTTCTTTTCATCTGATATATCCTCAATCAATATTTCTTCTTGATTGGGAGTGGAGTTATCACATAGAGTCTCAACATCTTGAGTACTCACAAATGCCTCTTCAAATTTTTCCAACTCAGTATTAGTGGCCACCATAGATATCTCTACATTATCAATGATAATGGTGCTATCCTTTACTGTCTCTATCATGGGCACATACTTATCTGCCTCTATTTGTGTTTCAACTACAGGTGCTAAGTCTTGAGGACCTATCACTGATGCATTAGTGGGCTTTGTCATCTTGACTTCTTTTGAGGATACTTGAGCTATGGGCATAGTAGGTGGATACATGTGTCTATTCATAAAGACCTTATCAAAGGCTTTCTCTATTTCCTTGTCAACTAACTCAAAATTTTTATCCATTATATTCAATGTTCTTATCTTGGTCTTGAGGTGAGGCTTCACCAGATCTAATAATAAATTTTTCTCTTCTAGCTCACATACAAAAAGGGTTTCATCTAAAATATTCTCTCTTAACTTAGATCCTCTTCAATAGCCTGTCTCTTTTGGAACTCTAAGATATTCCATACATTATCAGGGATCATAGTCTTTAGTTATAAGACTGTCTTCTTAAACTTCAACATTTGTTTGACTATCATTCCATGTATCTCTGATTTGTCTATATTACTATATTTCTCATAAAAATTTTCTACTTGATCAATTCTGCCTTCATCAATGATTCTTGTGCTTAACACACTCAGACTAGCTAGGTTTGAAACTTACTTTAGGAGGTGCTTGAGTGTTCCTTCTATTCCTTGTTACTCTCAAGGATGGATGACCAATGCTGATTTCTTTCTTCCTCTTAGGCATTTCCTTATACTCAGAAGGAGTAGTAAGGTCAATGGTTTCTTTGGGCGTAGAAGGAGTAACATCAGTTCTACCCTTCTGATCATCAGATTTTTCTATCTTCACCTTCTTCAACTTAGGATCATTTGATTCTATCTTTGCTACATCTGCGCTTTCTAATTCCAAAGAAATATTTTGTTCCCTTTCTTTTTCTAGGTCTTCTTGAGACACTCCGTGAATTCTCAAGATCTCTGAGGTAACTTTAGCAACCTTCCTTTTTTTTGCTATGCTATTTAACACTGCATCAACTTCTCTTATTTTCTCTACATAGGTTCCACATCTTGGCTCATTGGGGTCTTTAGGGGCTGAAAGCAATACTTGTGCATATTCTTCTAGAATAGTCTCTTCCACTTCATATCCTAGTGGATGAATCCACTTTGTTCTTGGTTCAATTTCCTCCATGCATGTTGTGTCAGTCTCAACCATGAAGAAAATAGTATCCTTGTATTTCTCAATAATGTTCTCTGGTATCTTGCACCTCATCTATATTTTAACCTTGAATGTCTTCAACTCTAGTGTCATGTAGTCCTTCAAAGTGTTCTCAGTACATACCTTGAGAGATATCTGAGGCATTGTGGGAATGGATTTGTCTAGATACAAATCAGATACCTTTCCAACAATATGGAAGTACATGTATATGATCAAAGACCCAAATCTAAATATCTTGGTCTTATCATGCTTGATTGCCTTGATGTTGTCAATTAGCTATGCACATAAGATCTCACACAGGTTGAACTCTCCATTTTCCTTCACTAGTCTTATAGAAACAAGAATTATGGCCACAGACACACTATTTACTTTGGTCGTGTGTTGGAACCTATATCCTAGTATCATGGACATCAATTTGATGTCATCTTGCTCAATAAGCTTGATAGTCATACCGCGCCTATCACTTCTTGATTTACATGTTTGTTCAACAATCTTCCTCACATCTTTTCCCACTGGAAGGATGGTGCCTGTCCTTGAGAGGCCTGTCATCTCATGAATTAGGTCACCAGTAATTCTGACCAACACTTCACCTATCCAAAATAGGTCATCATGAATCTTGCTTAGCAAAATCTTGATCCATTCTGATTCATAGAATTCATATGTCATAGCACACTGCACTATAGGGTGATTATTCCACTATGCATACTCATCCATGAAGGTTTTGTCTAGTTTCATCATTGTTTCCATGTGCACTCTCAATCTATCCAATCCTACTGGGTCTTTCTTACAGTGAATGTATGCCCTAATGTCCTTGACATGCATAATTCCCATAGGCATGCGAGAGAATGCCCCTTCTAGGTCATCAATTGTTGATTTAAATGGATGCCTCTTAAACACATATCTTTTCTTCTTCACAACATCAAATACTATAGGAGTAGCCATCACTTACTTTGATATCACTTTTTGAATGATCTTGAAGACTTCTTGAATCAATGCGATGAACTAGGGTTTCTGTAACTGATCAAATGCATAGAAAATCACTTGATGAATCAAACTACAATCCTTCTCAATCGAATGCTAGGGCTATTTTAATCACTCTCAATTTGAATGAAATGAGAGATCTTCAAACTTCTATGTACTTTAAAGTGGAAAATATTCCATTAATGCTTGCCACGTAAAACAAGCTGTCACTTGAAATTTTCTATCTTTCATTTTGCAAATAATCAGCTAGTGTGCTCTCGCACATAGATTCTACTAGTCTCCAAAATCTTAAGTCCAAAGGCACATAATCTGAGAGTGAGTATACCAGCCGCATAGGGGGCTAGAGCTAAATTACCTCCCTCTATGACCCTGAGGGCCATTCATCCAAATGTAGAGGGTGCATCCACTGTGGATGCATCCAATACATACTCATCAACCTTGTCCTTCTTTGTTTTTGGCCAAATCAAGCTCATATCCTCTAAAGCTTTCACAAAACTTCTCCTTCAAGATCCAAAACTGGTTCTTTAGGCTTTTTAGGGCTTTCCTGACCTTGCACCCTTGATCTACAAAACTTTGAGATGTGTCCAGCCTTGTTACAAGAGTGACAAATGACTAGAGGCCTTATATTCCTCGATGCATTGAAATGAGTCACCATTTACATTGTCTAGCTGAGTGACCATTATAGTTACATATCTGACATGTAACATTCTGAGAACTTCTTTCATTTGAATGATTCTAATTTCTTTGATTATACTAAATCCTATTATTTTGACTTGTCTTGCAATTCATAGCTCTATGACCAAATTTATTGCATGAATAACGGTAACCATTGAAAGGTCTTACCTCTGTACAGTTCCTTTCTATGTGTCCATGATTTTTACATGCATAACAAGTGTGGTCTATTGGCTTGTGCCCATTCTTAGGTGGTTCAATATGATCCTTAGTCTGACTTCCAATCTCCTTAGTATCAGAGGTGCCTTTTGGTGCTTTCATTCTTGCTCACATGTTGTCAATCCGATTTTGTGCTTCATTGTATCCCATGTAGCTAGTATCTCCTTTAGCTCTTCTTGCATATAACTAAGATTCTATCAAATCATAACTGGTGTGTAATTTATCAATGCGATTCTTAGCATCTTTCAATTTAGATTCCAAGCTTTCTTTTTTGTTCCTTAGCTCCAAGATTTCCATGTTTTCTTGCCTCAATTCTTCATTCAGTTGAAGGTTCTCTTTGATATGTTCATCATAGACTTCCTGATTGTTAGTCATCTTATCATCAAATTCTTCAAGTTGTTCTTTTAAGGATTTATTTTCATCATTTAGCTTCTTGACCATTGTCCCTAGATCATTGGTAGAGCATTCTTTCAAATATTTTCTTAGCCTTTTGATGAATAATGGGGCATCACTGAGTTTTTCTTGTAGTTCTTCAATTTCTCTTTCAGATTTGTCTAGGTCTTCAAGAGAATCTTCAAGATTTATTTTTAGATGTTTCATTTCTTCTTTTTCCATGATCTCCTCAAGTGGTTAAACTTCTTTGCTGAGGACCAGAGCTATGATACCAATTGTTAGGAATGGGAACACTGAGAGGGGGGGTGAATCAGTGTTCACTATATTTTATCTTTTCCCTTAATCTTTAAACTGAACTTAAATGCTTAAGTACTAAAATGAACATACACATAAACATGAAATATGAAATCAACACATAACACCAATATGGTTACGGGGAAACCCAAATAGGTAAAAACCCCAATGGGAATTGACACCCACTAATATTTTATACTAGTGTTTTATGATCCTTGTTAGAATATCCTTAACCCTATTAGGAGGTGCTTTACAATGTATTATGTACAATAGACCTTGTCAAGGGTTGGACCCTGTTAGGAGTCTTTACAATAGTCCCTATTAGGGGAGTGGATGCACTATCCTAGAGCTCACTGATCAAGTGGTGAAGGCTACAACCTTCTGATCTCAGATACACACTATATCTACTTGATGAACTATCACTATTGTGTGTGTGAAAATTGTACCTGATCTGTAGACACAACACTTCAGTAAAACATTAGAGGTTAGCAAAAATGAAATTGTGCAATGAATTAAAAGCTAAACTAACCAGGCAATTTACTATCTTCTAATAGGTGCGAGTATGATGTTCTCAGATTGTTATCGAGATCAGTGACCTTGACGACACCTAAATGAAGGATTTGAATGCAAAACTGATATAAAATATGAATGCAATTAATCTATATTTTTTAATTTATTTTAGATGCAATAAGAATGATAAAAATTTGATATGAATCTATGATATGTAAAAATTGATATGCTATGATATGCTAAATGATCTAACAATAATATGCAATATGAAGCTAAAATGAATGTAAAAATAAGATTGATCTCACAACAATGTTTGATTCTTCCAATTTCAATTCTCTAGCATGATTATGCAATTCTTATGGATTTGAGAGATGAATTATGAAGAGCTAAGCCTTGTTTTTATAGAAATCCAAGGCTTTGGAGGTGCATGGAAAAAGCCATAAATCATTCAAATAAACTCAACTTGATTTTTGAGTTATTTTTAAATAAAGATAATTTAATTCACAAAAATATGCAAATCATGCAAAAATAACTTTTTAACTCAAATTAGAAGTTTAGATCAATTTTAAAACTCAAAAATGATGTTGAGTTCCAAAAAGTCAATAACTTGCATTGATTTTTTGATTTGGAGTTTAACAGCTCTTTGATTGTGCACATGGATAATTATGAATTAATAAATAAATAAAGTGATTTATTCTCAACTTAACTAATTTTTGAAAAATAAAACAATTGATTTATGGGTTAATCAATCATTTAATCAAACTTTTATTCAAAATTACAATATTAAAAATTGACAAAAATGATTTAATTTATTAAATAAAATATTTAATCAATTATTTGTAAGATTGTAGATTTATTGTCAAAATTAAATATCATAATTAGGAATAATGGAATTAAATTCAATTAAATAATTAAGTGGCCAAATAAAATCTAATTAATTAAATATTGAGAATATTCAATTAATCAAACTTTAGGATAAATATGATTTATCGCCAAATAATTATAAAATTAAAGATAATTAAGATAATTAGGAATATTACTAGGAATATTCCCCGATGAAGAATTTGAGATAATCAATTAGGATTCAATGATTTTCAGATGTGCCTTTGGTTAGGACTTCAATGTTGATTTCGTTCGATATGTTGATATAGAAGATTAATGAACTTATAGCCCATTTTTGGGGTATTACATTTTGCCCCTCTTTGAATTACTGTGCAAAGCACAGTGGTTCAAAGATAGTCTATGTACGATAAAGATATGAAACTGATTCGAAATTGATAATTGATATGAGACATAAGCTAATTGGATTTGATATGAAGATAATAGGTCCTGAATGACCAAAGATAATGTTAACTATAATAGTAATGAACCAATGATTGCAAAGAAGTGTCAAAATACCTGATTCTGAACCTTATGATTGTGAAGAAGTGAGTGACTAATTCCAGACTCGATTGTCCTTAGAAGAATCACGTAGGTATCACATTTGAACCCTTCAGTTACCGAAGAATCAAGGAAATAACACAATTGAACCGATAGTTGCAAAAACTGATACAATTTACAAGATTAAGAGAATACCATATTGATATGGATCTCAATGAATCTGATATGCCCTGAGCGATGATTGATTTGCCCCAAGCGATGAGGTTTTTTTTTTGATGAATCAGTAACTAGATGTGGTTATTGTCTTGATTACTGAGGAAAGATATGATTTCAGATTTAGATTACAAACTTTGAATGATATGCAATACCATTCCCCCTTCGGGATTAAAATTGAAATTTGACAAGAAAAGTTAGCGTTGATAGTTCAGAAGCATGTTAATTGATTTGAGAAGTGGTTAAACACATCCAGGAATGCATTCTACATCGTTTAGAGGTCTAGACAACCAAGTTTGACTATGTTTGACCATGAGTTGACCATGGTTAAAAGTTTGAAATTTTGATAGTTTGATGTTAGATAATTAGTTAAGTTGAATACTAGATTTATGTGATGATTGAAGATTGATTATGCAAGTAGTTAATAATATGAATGATTTTAGATTTTGATTTTGATCCCAAAAAAAAAAAGATTCTACTTGCTATTTCATTGGAGGAACCTTCATGTGAGATTCAGCTCTTGTTAGATTTTTAAGCATTGAAGTTCGTTTAGCCATTGTGAGATCATGCAAACATGCAAAAATGCAAAGAAACATGCAAAATGAAATGCAACCTAAGACCTAGGACATAGACACTGATCATATGTCAATTTGTTATCATCATTGAACTTTTAGGTAACCAGATAAATCAATACAATGCCCACTAGCTATGAAACCATAGACATATGAATATCGATTTGTATGCACAAGAATCAATACAACACCCACTGGTCAACAACCATGGATATATTAATATTGATTTTGTTTTCAAAATGTTGAATTAGATATAAGCATCAAAGCATAAGTGCCAGGATGACCAGAATATCATGTCCATTTTGATATAGCAATTTGTATAAGCATCAAAACATAAATGTCATGATGACCTGAATACGCCTTGTGATTCAAACACATCAAACAGTCAAGAGATCATTCTAAATCCAATGTGAGTTACCTATAGTGACCCTTTATCGTTCAAATCCTTAGGCAAGATCATGTTTCACAATAGGAGAAAGAACTTACTCAAAAAGATAATAGTGAGATCAAACTTCCTTGAATTTTTCAGGTATCAATGGTCGAGGTACGCATGGCAATCCAATTCAAGATAGAGGCTCTTATAGTCAGACACCATTTCAATCCAAAATTTTCAAAGATGTTAGATTTTCACATACAAGCAGAAGACAAAGAAAAGATTATGCCCCTAGTCATCACTCTCTAAATCCTATAAAGGACATCATCGAAGAGCTCGAGGGGACGCAATATGCAAAAATCTCAATGCGAATCAGTAAGCATACAAGGAGATAAAAGCATGAAAAACACAAATTGTTTTCAGTTTGTGTTTGATTGTTTTTGTAGATGCAAAATCCTTTCTAGAGACAAGACAGACTTGACTGACTCAAATGAAGCTTCAAATGACTCTGACTAGATATGATACGTCTAAGATATACTGGAGGCCATAGGATATAACATTGATTACCCCCAAGTGTTAAGCATTGATAGGATATAGACGCTTGAGCTGAGTGGTGTACAGACCAATTTGTTGAAAACTGGAAATGCATAAACAAACTGGGAGATATGTACAAACAAAAGCAAAACTGAAAGCTAGGAAAGACCAAGATTGCGCTGATAGATGGAGCATTTTGAAACAAGTGGCACCCGTTTGCTGGGTTTTCACCATCTTGGTAGAGATTCTATTTTTGCTACCAAGGCGCCTGTTTCCAGGTTTTCACCAAGGCACTTTTTCTTTTTCTCATTTTTTTGTATTTTTCATTTTGTTCAATTTTTTTGTATTTTTCATTTTTTCAATTTTTTTGATATTTTTTCAATTTTTTCAATTTTTTTATGAATCATCAAGGCGCCTATTGCTAGGTTTTCACCAAGATGTTCATTTTTTTAGGACTTTTTCTAATTTTTAAGATTTTTTAGGACATTTTACCATACACTGAATGCTTTAGGCATAGAATTTCTTCAGATGGAGAACATTGATTGGTTCTCAAAGCTATTCTCCTTCAGTCATTGAGAGTTGATAGGCACCTGAGCCAAAAGTAGTAGTGATTACAAAGGGACCCAGCTAGTTGGGTTCAAACTTCCCCTTGCGTTCTCGATGGGATTGATTTTTAGGATTTTCTCTCAAGACTAGATCACCAACTTGAAATTCTCTGTGTCTAACTTTCTTGTTGTAGCCTCTAGACATTCTCTTCTGATATACTCTGAGATGATCATACACTTCTTGTCTGCACTCATCTAGTAGTTCAAGTTCTTGCAACCTAGACACTCTGTAGTCATCATCAGTTACTAGACCATGCATTTTGATTCTTAGTGATGGGATTTTGACGTTAATAGGTAGTACCACTTCAGGCCCATAAACTAAAGAAAAAGGTGTAGCCCCAGTGGGAGTTCTAATACTTGATCTGATACTAGTTCTGATACTAGTTCTGATACTTGTTCTCATACTTGGTATACTTGACAGCATATTTTTCCATTGCAAACTCCCAAGCAAGATCATATCATGTAGTCCCAATGTCTAGCAACGTGGAGAATAAGAGGGATTAGCAAGTTAGTGGATGAGATGGAAGACAAGAGAATGAAGGAGAATGAAGGGAAGAAATCCTTAAGGGAAAACTCCTCAAGAATACCCAAGCTAGGGAAAAATTTTCATGTAAAGCGCATTTGGACAAGCAATAAAAGGCCAACATAGGATAAATCACAAAAGCATAATGCCAAAGAAGGACAAGATGTAGTCCAAAGGAGTAGACATGTTAAGAGGCTTCATAGCACCATGTTTTACTCTTTTTTTTTTTTTAGATCAAGAACAAAAGGGAAAAGGATAGCGATAGATATGAAGGCTAAATAGGAAGGGAATGAAAACAATATCATCGTAAGATAGCTCACAAAATAGCCAAATGTTCGTGTATAGTCAAGATCAAAGAGAGAAGATGAAATGGATGAAATATGTAGAAGAACTACGTATGATGCCTGATTGCCAGGTTTTCATCACGGTACTTATCCAAGGTGCCACAAGGGAGTGGTTTTCACCATAGGATGAATTTTTTTCTCTTTACTTTTGCTACCAAGGCGCCTGTTTCCAAGTTTCCACCAAGGCACATTTTTAATTTTTTTTTTTTCATTTCTATTTTTTTTAGAAGGCAAGCTTTTTAGATAATGCTCCTTGAAAGGATAAACCATGATATGCCAAGGATTCAAAATGATATGCTCAAAGATGTTGATAAGGAAAGAAAGATGGAAGAGAAAAATGGAGGATAAGGTTTTATGTAAAGCGAGTAAGGTTGGAAGATAGGAGGAATAGGCAAATGAAGAAAAAGGATAGAAGGTAGAAGGATAATGTATGGAAGGATTGTGAAAGGGTAAATAGAAAGGAAGGAAAGGTCAACATGAACACACACCTTGAAGGGTGGTCAGAGGTGGAGGAAACATGAATGAAGGAATACGTGAAGGAATATGGTGAATGGATAGCAGAGGTTGTGGTTTAGGCACATGGAATGGAAGAATATTTTTGGAAGAAGATGAAGTGGAAGTCTTTGGATGCTTGAATATCAACTTCACTTTTTGCTCAACACCAGACTCTTTCAAGAAGGGACTTTGGAATCCATATAGTTGTAGGCTTTTTATTTCTTTTTGATGATCTAGACAGAATATCTTTAATGATGGATTTTGGAACCCATACTTGTCTTGTAGTTTTTTTCTTAGATATCTCTTTTGACTTTATGCCTCCATGTCATTTAGAGGAGACATGGTGATCTTCTCTTTTTGATGAATTCTTGTATTGCTTCTTTTTCTTGTATTGAACATTCAAGTTACTTCCAAAAGACTTGGGACTTGTGGAAGAAGAAGGAGGATATGACTGGTTTAGATGGGTGGGTGGATGAAAAGGATTCAAGGGTGTACATCTATGTTGATCTTGAGGAAAGATGGGAGATGGAGGGATGTAAGGACCCAAGATGGATGGTGAATTAGGATAGTTAGGAGGGGAAAGTGAAGGGACATAAGGATCCAAGATGGAAGGAAGACATGAAGCCCTTAGTAGTGGTGGAAGAGGTCCAAGGATGTGATGCAGGAGCATCTTGGGTCTTTGGCAATCTTGCATCAACCAAAAAAAACATTTTTTGATTTCTGTACCTATTTTCTATAGTTTTCTTTATAATGTTTGCATTTGATAGTTTCATGGTGTGTGAAGCTTACATTATTTTGAGGACCTATTTGGTAACCTTCTCCTATGAGCACATAAATTTTGGATGGACTGTTTCAAAGTTATAGCTATTTTCCTTGCCGTCGGAATAGTGTTTTCCTACAGTTTTAGTGCTGATTGTTCATGTTGGTTCTCTTGATAAATAAATAATTTTTTTTTAAACACTTAAGGAATTGAAGAGGACCTAAATTAATACCATTTTCCAAGAGCACAGCTTCCAATTCATTATGAGTCAAAAGTTATGGCCTTTTTGGCACAGGACCTATTTTCAGCCAATTTTACATCTGAGCGGTTCCTGCAGTTTTGGTGCTGATTGTTCATGTTGGAGACCTTGATCTATAAGGAATTTTTTTTTTTTCACTTAAGGAATTAAATTGGACCTAAATTAATATCATTTCCCAAGAGTGAAAACTTCAATTCATTATGAGTAAAAAGTTATGCCTATTTTGCCTCAGGACCTATTTCTTGCCAGTTTTTGGGTGAAATGTGTGGTGTTTCTTCTTGCGATGTTCTGTGTGCTCATATGGGACCTTGCACACTTAAAATAATGTTATTGGGTCAATTTAGGACCTAAATCCAAAGGCACATCAATTTATATTCATTCTAGCATTAGTTTTGGTTTAAATCTTGAGACTGGACCTATATTGTAATTAAATGCCTGACTGGCCGACCTGTGGCTTAGCTGGCTATATAAGAGGTCAAGATTGATGTAGTAGATTAGGAGGGGAGATCATGGGAGAGATATAGGAAGGATTATCAAGATACATCATTGGAGAAAAAGATATGATGCAAGCTGTAATTCTGAATTCATAATTCTCATTGTATAAGGCCGAAACTCGGAAGGCCTCACAGCCGGGCATGTTGAAAGAAATAATATAATTCTCTGTTGTTGCTGCCAATTGATTGTCTCATATCCATTATGTTTCCACTAATTTCATGTGATATTATATTGCTTCTATTGTGTAACTTTGAGAAAGGGTTTGTTGTTGATTCAAGTGGACTCAATTCTGCTTGATTCTGCTTGTATCTACCCCGCCCCTACGTCAGGATGGAAGTGGAAGATGCAAAAGGATAATCAACAAGTTCATCAATATTTATATGACAACCAAGGACATCAACATCTTTAGAGTGAGCATTAGGATTTTAAATAGAATCATGGACATCTTGAATATGAGCACCTTCTTTGATAGAATTTTTCAAAGCTTGCAAAGACTTAGGAAGAGTAGAAAGTGGAAACGAACATGGAATGGTAGAATAAGAAGATGGAAGACTTTGATCTTGACAAGGATCTTTGGATAGCATAAGCGCATAATTTTTCTCTTGATTTTCAATAGGCTTAACATTGGAAGTAACAACACCATTTTTACCAACCTTAATGGAAGTATCATCTTTGGAAAGCACAAGTGTGGTAAGGTTATTTTGATTGTCAATAAGCTCAATAGTGTAAGTAGTAGCTTGATTTTTCTTAGGAGAAGACTTAAGACATGGTGGAATGCATGAAAAAGGGTGTGCAGGATCAAAAGAACCTTGAGGTGGATAAGAGACATCGTGAAAAGGAGTGGATGACATGGAGGGTTCTTGATCTTGATCTTTCTTTATGTTCTTTTCTTTATCATTTCTAGAATCCTCTTGACATGGAGCCACTTCTAAGGACAAGGAAGCATGTTGGGATTGTATGAAAGACTTTGGAAGAGATGGTGGAGGACTAGCTGAAGTAGGAATTATAGCATATGAAGGCTTAGGCTCTTTAGGTTTAGAATTATTGAAAGTATTGGTAGCCAAGTGAAGGTTAGCTTGGGTTTCTTCAAGGGGCAGCCCTTGAGGAAAACTATAGGGAATCATATGAAAAGTATCGGGACTTTCATTGGATGAAGGATTTGTGAAAGATTTGGAAGACTCGGAAGCTTTAGGAAGTGTATGGTTATTGGAGGAAGTAGGGGATGGAAGGGAACCATCACAAGACAAAGGTTCAACATTAACATGATCTTTCTCGAGAGTGTAATCTTTATTTTCAGCATGAGAGTTCTTAGAGGAGAGATCCTTGTAGTATTGATGCTTCAAGCTAGCATGATGCATTTTATAGTCCTCAGTAGTAGTAGAGGGATCATAATCAAATTATTGTTCACAAAAATCATCTAAGTCTTTTTCAAAATCAGAATCATATGGATCACCATCATGATCTATCCAATGTGACATGCCATTTCCAGTAAGTAGGAACACATGATGAGGAGGACTCTTAGGAATAGAGGTGTCATAGGTATCATTATATTGTCCATCATCATAGTCATCATAGTCTCCAAAGATGGATGTGTCACTCTCCATGGAAGAGGTATCATAAGGATTGTCACACTGCTCACATTCTGTCTGGGGGCATGGTGACATGTAGAAGTCTTTATCAAATGGAAAAGGGCATAGAGCTTCGATGGAGAACTCCTTGGGTTCCTTCTCTTTCTTAAGATTGTTAAGTTCAACTTGCATAGCATGCATTTGTTTCATCATAGTGGTGATTAAAATTTATTCCTCATGTGTACTGATTCTTTGAGACATGTATATTGATTCTCAATGGCTACTACTCTATTCTTGACACAATGATTTGTTTGACAGATTCTGGAACTAGGCTAAAAAAGCTAAGTATTTGGCAATTTTGAATAATTTTCTGACAACTTTCAAAAATTTCCCAAATGACACTCTACAAACTCGTACGACAGTGGGTATGCCATGAAATGACAGTTGCAAAACTCATACGACAGTTGGCAGGTAATGAAATGATAGTTGAAAATATCATATGACAATTGCAAGTAGGATTTTGACTTTTGAATTTTTTGGCATAAAAACTCATACGACACTGGGTAGTTCACCATACGACAGTTGGGCAATACTGAAATGACATTTGACAAAAAATAGTATGACTTTCTAACCTTCTGAGATGACTTTTGACTCTAGAAAAGAATTTCACTTCAAATTTTGCAAATTTAGGGTTTTCAGTTTCAGCTTGTTTGCAAATTGTACTGTCTAGATTTGAGGATTGTAACAGATTTGTTCATTTTCAATAACTAGATAGATAAACAAGCATGCAAAGCAACAAGCTAGTGATTTCAAGAATGTCTAAAAACAATGAACAAGGGAAAAAGAAACCTTGCGCATGAACAATCAAGTGAGATTATTCATTCTAATCCTCTGAAGCGCTAATTGTTTATGTTCCAAAAATGTTTTGCAATAATGCACATATACCCTAGAAAATGAAAATTTGGCCTTGCTAGGGTTTTTAGTAATGGTTTGACTCTACAACTTTTATGATCCAAAGGGGTGAACTCCAATCCCGGTGCACCAAGGTTTTGACACAATCCGAGAATTTAATCAATTAGGAGCTACTAGGGAGATTTGACAACCCAACAATGAACCACACCTGTGAAGATTTCTTTCACAAGGACATTTATATAGTGTTTGTTACTACCATGTCTAAAATGGCTATTATCGCTTGAGGTTCCATCAACGTAGTTTTCCCTGTGAAGGGAATGTCTGCTATGGTTAACCCTCTCTAAAGATGACTCACAGTATTGTACCACAAGGGGACTTGGCTCCAGATCCAAGGTTTTGATGCCTTTTCACTTTTAACCCAAAAAAATCAAGCAGATTAATCTGACACGCTAAGACAAAGTTTGTTTCACCAAGGTCTATGATGTCAACCCCATGTGATCTATCAACCTCTCCAGAGAGAGAATGTATTGATCAATAAGAGAAGATGCACTAACCAAGTAGAACATGCAATGCACTAAGTATCCTCCCTACCTACAAGGATCCCATCGTCAAGGAAGGATTTTTCTAGGAATCCAATCTCTCAAGAATCACAAATAGTGTTCATAGGGCTTAATTACTATGTGAGCACAGATATATATTCCTGAAAGCCAATCTACCGAAAATACCCAAAAGTAGAAAGAGGAACACTTAATGCTTAAAGCGAATATGAGGTGAGTCCACAAGGTGGAACAATTAACCCCTCACACAAGCTAAAAATGAGTCCACAATTTAGAAAACAAGTGAGTTCTAAAAGGCACAAAAGGGTTGCCTGGTGGAACAATTAACGCTTCTCTCCTATAGACCCCTCCCCTTTATGATGCTGAGATTGTAACCACAGGGTGGAATGAGGGGCCATTGGATTTAGCAAGTCCAATAACCCAAGATAGCAATCTAGATCAATCACAAGCATCTAAGACTGCTTATCAATACTTAAGGTATCACAACCTAGTATTAATTATGCAAGTGTATAGAAATAGACAAAAACATGAAAAGATGCACACAAGCCAGACACATAAGAGATTTATTTTAATTCCAAATAGAAATGTTATTAGATAAAGGAGAATACTTGGGATCCTTGCAACATGCTTAGTAGATTTTACCTAATTTTTAACAATTCTTATTGAGCTTTTCCATGCAAGCAAGTGACGAACTCTCCAACAAGCAAACAAGCAAACAAGATATGCAACATATATTCAACTTATGAAAACCATAGGGTTAGCTCTAAAAATCAATTATTATCAGAAATAATAACCAACAATTAACCCAAATGACAACTCATATCATTCATTGAACTATGTAAAAAAAATAAGCGCATACCCATCACAAAATTTTATTTTTTTTGTTGCATTTGACCTAGTCAACAAGATCTAATTTTTTTGATATTATTTTGGCAACAAAAATAGAAATGAAAAAGAAAGACCCCTACTAAAAAATAGAGAGATTTCCAAAAATATAAAATTTTTAGAGAAATCTCTTCATTTGTGCCCTAGAGACCCATTTTATCAAAACATACCAATTTTTGTAAATTGACTATTTGAGCTATTATATTGCATCCAAATTTAAAATACAAAGAATAAACCCCCTATATAATTTAAAGAGATTTTTTAAAATATAAAAATTTCTAAAAAATATGCTGATTTGTGTCAGAAATTAATTTTTTTTGGAATTTCAAGAAAAAATTATTAAAAATTCAAAACATCTTAGAAAATTATAAATTTTTTAGTGTAGCTTCCCTGATATGTTTCCAACCTACAAAAAAAAATTTAGAGAAAAAATCCAAGCCATTTGGGAGATAAAATTAAATCTTTGAAACTTTAGGGTTTTAGCTCCCCCAAAAAATCAAAACTAGCATGTAAAGGTGGGTAGCCCCACGGTGGGCTCCAGAAATGTGTGTGTGAAAATTGTACCTGATCTATAGACACAACACTTCAATAAAACATTAGAGGTTAGCAAAAACAAAATCATGTAATGAATTGAAAGCTAAACTAACCAGGTGATTTACTGCCTTCTAATAGGTGCGAGTATGATGTTCTCAGATTGTTATCGAGATCAGTGACCTTGACGACACCTAAATGAAGGATTTGAATGCAAAACTGATATAAAATATGAATGCAATTAATCTATAATTTTTTTTATTTTAGATGCAATAAGAATGATATAAATTTGATATGAATCTATGATATGTAAAAATTGATATGCTATGTGTCATTCCTGACCCTATTTCATTCTGTTTTTAGTGGAAGTACTTTTGATGTTATATTTGTTTTAAGTTAAGACTGGAAAACATAAACTCTATTAGTTAGTATGTTGTTAATTCAGTACCTTATATTTTAAGTACTGTACATGTGTGTGTGTTAATTATCAGTCATAAGGACCTAATGTTATAATCTGTTTTCATTGTGGACTCATTTCGAGTGTTTGGATTCTCAGATCAAAATGGTTTACTGTTGAATCATTGTGCTTATTATGTAATTCTGTTGTAAGTATCATTGGTAGAAATTCTGTTATTGCTTAATGATGTTATGAATGTTTGTTTTGTTTCGTGTATATTGGTATTATTTGGACTCTGAATGCAGAACTTGTTCTCCTTATAATTGGTAATGTACCAGTTTGTAATATGTTAGTATTTCAGTTAGTAATTGATTCTCATTATGTTTATGAGTAAACATATATATATTTACCGTGTTAGAATGGACTATATATATATGTTACTTGGACATCTTCTTATTTGAATAATTGATGATCATGTTTTTATATATATATATATATAAATATGATATATATATATATATATATATATATATATATATATATATATATATATATATATATATATATATATATATATATATATATATATATATATATATATATATATATATATATATATATATATATATATATATATATATATATATATATATATATATATATAAATATATGCACCTAAGTGTGAATGATAATTCACACTTAGGCACATATAAAAATATATACTATGATCTTCCCTTATTCATAAACGGAGATGCATTAGAGGTGGTGGCGGTATTTGAAGTTAGCATTGTCGGCTGTGGTTGTTGGAAGCACCGAGCTTTGGGTTTAGTGAAGGTTTTTGGCAGCTATGTTAATGGACACTTGTTTGTTAATATTGATTTCACATGTGTTAGTCGGTTGGTTTGGAGTTCAAGTTGGTACTTCACTTGGGCTTTCAGCTGGCCAAGTGTGGGAAATCCGTTCGACTGGCAAGGTGAAGTTAATGAAGTTTATCTTGGTTAGAGTTTTGTTCGCCATTGTTGCTGTGGTTTCGGACGGTTTCTTGCTCTCTGTCATTTGTAATGGCTATTAGCATGGCATCTTGTTCAGCTGGCCTGAGTGACTTTAGGGTCATGGACTATTGTGGGTTGCAAATATCATTTCCTTATCTCTGCGACAGCATTGCATCTTTTGGTTGTATGTTTGTGCTTGCAATCTTCAGCTGGTTTGGGGGTTTTGGTGAAGAACAGAGTGTGGATTCTTGTCTCAGTGCTCGATTAAATAGGTCAGGGCCAGCATTCTAACCCTCTCTTTTATCCATGTACATGTATTACTCTTGTTTCAACTGAAAATGTGTTTCAAAAGATTTCGGGTTTTGGGTTTTGTATATTGTGTCTATTCTATTATAAGAATAGTATATGTTTCTATGGCACTGTATTAATAAACTCCATACGTTGCAAGAATAGAAAATGAAAGATATAAGGTGGAAACAAACACTCTTTTGGTTTCGAAACAACTGTTTACAGTTCCTTTCTTAAAAACTGTTAGTATTCAACGATATTAACATTAGGTGACTATTCTTTTATTATGGATGTTTGTGTAGTGGTCGAGTTCGGCTGTGTTATTGTCTTTTATTGTATCAACATTATGAAGGGAATTATGTGAAGTCAATTTCAATGAACTTTCTGGTTTGAGTCAACACTCTGCTTTAGAAAATGCTAGAAATGGTGACCTAGCTCAATTTTCGATTATGGGTACTCAGATTTTTAAATGTTTTATCATTTCTTTTGATACTCTGTTTGGTGTTTACGAATGCTATGTAAGTGGCCTATTCTGTTGGGATACTTACAGTCATATATATTTGTGAGGGTGTTCGAGTTCAATTTGTTGTTAAGTTTTCAGTCATTGTTCAAGTTCATTTTGAAGTATCGGGTAGAGATATCTATGAAGGGTTTATATGAAGTCAACATTTTATGACTATGTACGAGCAAGGGTTTTGAATTGGGAGTTGTAAAGAAAATGGGGGTTTGTATGAAATTTCATGACTTTTCATTTGAGGATTATTATTTATGGTGTAACCTGTTACATTTCGGTTTCTGTCAAAATGGAAATGATTTTCTAGATTATTGAAAATGAAAATAGATTCGTATCCTTTTATTAACTGATAGCTTGTGAACATGAACTTGTGATAGGGAAAAAGGAAATAGTGTTTTGGTCTTAACTTGGTTATTGGGAAATTGGGTTTGTTTACAGCTGTTCATCTATACAAATGGAAACTATAGAATCTAGTCACTTTCGAACAAGTAATATCAAGCTTGTTTATATGAAAATCAGTTTAGAGTTGAGACTGTAATTGGAATATACGCAGTTAGAGTTATAACAGTTATAGTTTTATGAACATTGGAAATTAATTATAGAGTTCGCTGGTTGTATGAGATTATTCATACACTTTTTTAGAATGTCACTGTTACATCGTAATGAGATTGTTCTGGTGTGGTTATAATATGGTTCAAATGTTTGAGATTGTGTCATTTCTTTTGTTCAAACAAACAGTAGTTTTTGAACCATAACTCTGTTATACTGTTGTCTCTGCAAAATCTCGAATGATAAATTTATTTCAAATGAATTCTATCGTATATATGTATGTGGGCAGTGTATTTATTTATTTTGCGAGTTAATATTGAACGTTTGTAGATTAATGATGCTGTGAGCATAGAACATTTGTTTATGATCTATTGGTATTAGATTCGTGAATTTATTCAAATGCATGTCTATTGGTTTGTATCTTGTGTAGCAAAATTATGGATACACTAATGATACTGTTACTGAAATCTTTCTTTAATTCTGCTATTGTGTTAGTAGGATATATGAGAAATATGAAATGGAATTTGTGGATATAATTTTATATCTATGATCTGTTCCATGCCTGAGAAGTTGAATCAAGTGGATTAATGGATTGATTCTATTTGCTTGAAAAGATTTTGGCAATTTTGTTTTAAACATGTGTTTGTGAAGAATTTCAGAAGATGAACACATATGGAGATGGCTAAATTGGGAGAACCAATTCAATGAACAAGTGATAACCTTTAAAATTAATTGGGTTGGGTGTACATTTAAAAAGATAAAATTGGCCTCCCCTATGTCTATGATTTGCGTGATCTAGAACGGAGTATGGGGCATAAGGTACTGTTACGTTATTAAATGGATTAACAGATAGCTATGTGCATTGTTATGTTTATTAACGGGAGTACAGATTACCTTGCACTATAAGATTTGTCATGGGCACAACCATGGGTGCAGAATCATGACTCTTTAGTGATTAAAACATCTCAGTATATATGTGCATCATCCTTCTAGAATTTTGACTGCGAGTTCTCTCTCTTTATCATGTTTTCTTGTCTACTTAATCATGTGATTGTTGTGATGAGATAATGATGTTTTGGCACAAATGTATTTTATGGTTTATGATTTATGATCATGATGATACTAATGAATTGTAGGTGTTTTATGGAGGTTCTATGATTTATGTAAATATGCTGAGCCGTATTTGTTTTGTGGTGTTGTGTTCTTGTTTGTTATTTCAGGAACCTAGATGGATAAAACTATGAATCTGGGTCAATGGTTGGCAGCTGTTAAAATTTATGGAAAATAGATTGTGGCAATACTATTGATCATTAGGGTAGTTTATAGATCGTATAAGAAAACTTAGGCAAATTTCCTACATTTGTATATGAAGCATTTCAATTAAGAGTACTGTTGTTACTCTAATGTAATCAGAATTTTGTATGGACAACTATGTAAGACAATTTGTAAACTTTTATATTCAGTTTTGTGGAAGTTAAATAAAAAAAAAATTATTATCTCTTTGTGGTGTATGTATTTGATTGGTTTTATTTTGGTTTCATCACCTAGTTATTGGGTGGTGTTACATTTGGTATCAGAGCGCTGGTTTCTTTAACTAGGGCTTCGGGTTAAAGGGTTTAGCTCGCTAGTTGTGTGGTCTTTTAATGGTAGATGTTTGTTTTAGGTTGCTAGTATTCCTCCCCGTACAAGAGGAGCTTAGGGATGCGGTGACCCAGTCAATGCCAATGTCGATAGAGGTAGAGGCAGAGGCAGAGGCAGAGGCAGGGGCCATGGTAGAATTCCCAGACACCAGGATGCGGATGGAAATGACCCCATCGGGCAAGGTGACAATGAGGGTGTCAATCAGGGTGAACAAGGGGATCCTCATGCTAATGTTCTCCAACAAATTTTGGATCGGTTGGATAATATTGAGGCTAATAATCATATTCCAGGTGGGGGAGTAAATCCTCCAGTGCCTCAGGTTCATGCTAATGGTCCTCTTATTGAGGAAGATCCTATTGTTAGGGCACAGATTAAAGATCTATCCAAGATTAAAGGACCACCATTTTATGGGACAGAAGAAGGTACCGTGGCTGAAGCTTGGTTGTTGAACATCGAGTGATGTTTTATTTTACACCGTTACCAGAGCAATGTGAAGGTGCGGTGGATGGTCATGCAGCTCAGGAATTTTGCTTCTATTTGGTGGGAGCAAGAGTTGGATAAACTGGGAATAGATATCTCCTAGGTGACATGGGAACTCTTTCTGGAACGCTTCAAGGAGAGGTTTATGTCTGAGTATTGGCAGCAAGCCCGTGCAGAAGAGTTCTTCAATATTTTGCAGAAGGGTGCTTTAGTAGAGACCTATGAACGAAGGTTCTATGAACTCAAGAAATACTCAGGGTGGACGGAGGACAATAAGGCTTTGGTACAACATTTCATCAAGGGGCTCAATCCCAAGATAGGTGAAGAGGTGAGGACCTTTAAACCTATGACAATGCAGGAGGCTTCTGAGAGAGCCAAGCTTATTAAGATGAAGTCAGGGTACCATGGGTCATTCCCTAAAGAAAGTGTGAATCCACCTAATCAGAGTGATTTCAGGAGTCCGAAGCAATCTCAAGGCAACCTCAAATCTGGATTTTCAAGTGGAAAGTTCAAAAAGAGGAAGTTTGACAAACCCGCATCATCTAACAAGAACAATAGGGGGCCTGAACAATTCAAACCTCCTCAGTAGTCTCAGAGTATTCAGAGTAATACACCTTCTCAGGGTAGGGATTTCAAGAGGACTGTGACTTGTTTCCATTGTGGGCAGCAAGGACATTATCAGGCTCAATGTCCTGGTTTGGTCAAACAGAGATCAGAGGTTAATCCACCCAGGTCAGAGGCTATGGTGAGTGATTCTACATGGAACCACCGTGTATTTGCAACCTTGGGCCAGAAGCAGGCTGAGCATCAGAACACAGTCATTGAGGCCAGGGGTAAAATGCAAGGTAAGGAGATATCCATTTTATTTGATTCTGGTGCTACAGATTCCTTTATTTCTTCTAGCTTAGCTACACAGAGTGGTATTCCAGTGGCTAGAGCTAATATCTTATGGCAAGTGGAGTTAGCTTCGGGGTCTTGAGTGGAGGCTGGAGTAATAGCTCCAGGCTGCAAGGTTCAGTTGAAATCCTTTACTACTTCAGTGGATCTTAGGGTAATTCCATTGGGATCCTATGATATAGTTCTAGGAATGGATTGGCTTGAACAGCATCAAGCAGTAATCGATTGTATGGGAAAAGTTGTTAGGTGTGTTGATGACTTGGGAGCACCCAAGATTATCATTGGGATAAAAAGACCTATCTCAGTCAGAACCATTTCTGCCAAACAATTGGTAAGGTGTGTCCGAAAAGGCTGCAAGTTATTTGCTATCACTGTGAATGATTTGGAGGATGTTGCTGCAGGAGACACTTCTCTTGATCATCCAGTGTTGCAGAGGTTCTCTGATGTTTTTATGGAAGAAATTCCTGGCGTACCCCCTAAAAGGGAAATCGATTTCCAAATTGATCTAGTACCAAGAACTGAACCAATTTCCAAAGCTCCATACCATATGACAGCGCAAGAATTGAATGAACTTAAAATTCAGTTAGAAGAGCTTTTGGGTAAAGGACTGATACGTCCTAGTGTATCACCTTGGGGTGCACCAGTTATCTTTGTCAAGAAGAAGGATGGGTCTTTGAGACTTTGTATTGACTACCGATAGTTGAACAAAGTTACTATCTGGAACAGGTACCCTTTGCCTAGGATTGATGACTTGTTTGATCAGGTCAAGGGTGCTCGTATCTTCTCAAAGATTGATCTTAAATCAGGATATCACCAACTTAGAATCCAGGAGTCAGATATTCATAAGATAGCTTTCCGTACCAGATATCGACACTATGAATTTACCGTAGTGCCATTCGGGCTGACTAATGCACCTTCAGTCTTTATGAATTTGATGCATAATGTACTCAGGGAGTACCTGGACAAATTTGTTGTAGTTTTCTTGGATGATATTTTGGTGTATTCTAACTCTGTTGAAGAACATGAGCAACATCTAGAGAAAATTCTTGATTGTCTCCGAAGGAACAAGCTTTATGCTAATTTAGCGAAGTGTGAGTTTTTCAAGAGGGAGATTTGCTATTTAGGTCATATCATTTCAGGGGATGGGATAGATGTTGATCCTTCCAAGACCCAGGCTATTATAAATTGGGCAGCTCCAACCAATGTGTCAGAAGTCTATAGTTTCATGGGATTGGCAAGTTACTATCAAAGATTTGTGTCCAATTTCTCTAAAATTGCTCATCCTATTACTTCTTTGCAAAGGAAAAAGGAAAAGTTTTCTTGGATGGAAGAGTGCGAGGTAGCATTTCGTAAGCTTAAGCAATGCTTGACTAGTGCTCTTGTCTTGGCAGTACCTGATCCTTCGAAGGAATTTGTAGTATGTACAGATGCTTCATTAGATGGCATTGGAGTAGTTTTGATGCAGGATGGCCTGGTGATAGCCTATGAATCTAGGAAACTCAAGAATCATGAAGTTAATTATCCCACTCATGACTTGGAATTGGTAGCAGTTATGCACGCCTTGACTAAGTGGTGACATTTTCTTCTTGGTCAACATTTTGAGTTGCATACTGATCATAGAAGTCTTCAGTATTTGTTCACACAGCCCAATCTCAATGCTAGGCAGTGAAGATGGATGGAGTTTATGTGTGAGTATGATTTTGAGGTAAAATATGTTCAAGGAAAAGAAAATGTAGTAGCTGATGCTCTTAGTAGGAGGCGTCATGAGATTGTTTCCTTGATCTTAACTGTGGATTTGAAGGAGAGAATTCTACAGAATTTATCAGCAGATCAGTGGTATTTTGAAGTTAAGGCCATGATTGATAGTGGCAGCATGATGGAAGGTCAGTTTGAGGGATATTCCATCAATTCTGAGGGGCTATTAATCTATCGGGGCAGTGTTTATGTTCCAGATATAGGAGACCTGCGTGATTTGGTCATGGTTGAAGCTCATAAAGCACCATATTCAGCTCATCCAGGTGTCAAGAAAATGCATGCTGACCTCAAGCGGCATTATTATTGGCCCAGAATGAAAAGGGATGTAGCCAACTTTGTGGCAAGATGTTTGGAATGCCAGAGGGTTAAGGCTGAACATCAACATCCAGCGGGGTTACTACAATCTCATAGTGTTCCAGAATGGAAGTGGGATACCATTTCTATTGATTTTATTATTGGGTTACCACTCACTGCTAGACGGCATGATGCAATCATGGTTATAGTGGACCGCTTGACTAAGGTAACTCACTTCATCCCGATTAGGTCTACCTACAATGCTTCTTTGGTGGCCAGGATTTATATGGAGCAAGTGGTCAGATTGCACGAGCTTCCCAAAAAGATAATTTTTGACAGGGATCCAGTATTTACTTCTGCATTTTGGAGGTCTTTGCAACGGGATTTAGGTACTCAACTGAATTTTAGTTCCGCCTATCATCCTGAAATGGATGGACAAACTGAACGTGTCAACCAAATTCTGGAAGACATGCTCAGAATGTACGTCATGGATAGGCAGAATAAGTGGGAGGAGTATCTGCATCTTGTAGAATTTGCTTACAATAATGGTTACCACAGTTCTATAGGGATGGCTCCATTTTAGGCTCTGTATGGAAGGCCTTGCAGAATGCCCTTGAGTTGGGATAACTTGGATGACAGAGTACTTTTAGGACCTGAGCTATTGCTGGAAATGGAACAACAGGTGAAGAGAATCAGAGAACACCTTTTCTCTGCTCAGGACAGATAGAAAAAGTATGCTGATCAGCATAGAATTGATCATTAATTTGTGGTGGGCGACAAAGTGTTTCTTAGGGTAAGACCTAGGAAGAGTCCTATTCATTATGGGAAAGGATCTAAACTTGCACCACGATTTGTGGGCCCTTTTGAAATCCTGGAGTGAATTGGACCAGTTGCCTATAAATTAGCTCTACCACTGGGACTATCTCGTATTCACAATGTTTTTCATGTTTCTGTTCTACGTAAATATATTCCTGATATTACACATGTTCTTAATTGGAATGATCTGCAGGTAATAGATGGCCAGATTATGATGGAACCAGTTCAGGTTACTTAGGACAGAACTCTGGATTTAAGGGGCAGAAAAATAAGGTAGGTAAGGATCCAATGGGATCCAAATGATGAGTCTTCAGCTACATGGGAAGATTTTGATCTGATGAGAGCAGCACATCCATTCCTCTTTGCTGACTTCCAGGAGGAAGTCAAGGACTAGTGGGGGAGGTTGTCATGCCTGACCCTATTTCATTCTATTTTTAGTGGAAGTACTTTTGATTAAATATTTGTTTTAAGTTAAGACTGGAAAACATAAACTCTATTAGTTAGTATGTTGTTAATTCAGTACCTTATATTTTAAGTACTGTACGTGTGTGTGTGTTAATTATCAGTCATAAGGACCTAATGTTATAATCTATTTTCATTGTGGACTCATTTTGAGTGTTTGGATTCTCAGATCAAAATGGTTTACTGTTGAATCATTGTGCTTATTATGTAATTCTATTGTAAGTATCATTGGTAGAAATTTTGTTATTGCTTAATGATGTTATGGATGTTCATTTTGTTTTGTGTATATTGGTATTATTTGGACTCTGAATGCAGAACTTGTTCTCCTTATAATTGGTAATGTACCAGTTTGTAATATGTTAGTATTTCAGTTAGTAATTGATTCTCATTATGTTTATGAGTAAACATATATATATTTACCGTGTTAGAATGGACTATATATATATGTTACTTGGACATCTTCTTATTTGAATAATTGATGATCATGTTTTTATATATATATATAAATATGATATATATATATATAAATATATGCACCTAAGTGTGAATGATAATTCGCACTTAGGCACATATAAAAATATATACTATGATCTTCCCTTATTCATAAATGGAGATGCATTAGAGGTGGTGGTGGTATTTGAAGTTAGCATTGTCGGCTGTGGTTGTTGGAAGGGCTGAGCTTTGGGTTTAGTGAAGGTTTTTGGCAGCTATGTTAATGGACACTTGTTTGTTGGTATTGATTTCGCATGTTTTAGTTGGTTGGTTTGGAGTCCGAGTTGGTACTTCACTTGGGCTTTCAGCTGGCCAAGTGTGGGAAATCCGTTCGACTGGCAAGGTGAAGTTAATGAAGTTTATCTTGGTTAGAGTTTTGTTCGCCATTGTTGCTGTGGTTTCGGAGGGTTTCTTGCTCTTTGTCATTTGTAATGGCTATTAGCATGGCATCTTGTTCGGCTGGCCTGAGTGACTTTAGGGTCATGGACTGTTGTGGGTTGCAAATATCATTTCCTTATCTCTGCAACAGCATTGCATCTTTTGGTTGTATGTTTGTGCTTGCAATCTTACGCTGGTTTGGGGGTTTTGGTGAAGAACAGAGTGTGGATTCTTGTCTCAGTGCTTGATTAAATAGGTCAGGGCCAGCATTCTAACCCTCTCTTTTATCCACGCACATGTATTACTGTTGTCTCAACTGAAAATGTGTTTCAAAAGATTTCGGGTTTTGGGTTTTGTATATTGTATCTATTCTATTATAAGAATAGTATATGTTTCTATGGCACTGTATTAATAAACTCCATACATTTCAAGAATAGAAAATGAAAGATATAAGGTGGAAATGAACACTCTTTTGGTTTCGAAACAACTGTTTATAGTTCCTTGCTTAAAAACTGTTAGTATTCAACGATATTAACATTAGGTGACTATTCTTTTATTATGGATGTTTGTGTAGTGGTCGAGTTCGGCTGTGTTATTGTCTTTTATTGTATCAACATTATGAAAGGAATTATGTGAAGTCAATTTCGATGAACTTTCTGGTTTGAGTCAACACTCTGCTTTAGAAAATGCTAGAAATGGTGACCTAGCTCAATTTTCGATTATGGGTACTCAGATTTTTAAATGTTTTATCATTTCTTTTGATACTCTATTTGGTGTTTACGAATGCTGTGTATGTGGACTGTTCTGTTGGGATACTTACAGTCATATATATTTGTGAGGGTGTTCGAGTTGAATTTGTTGTTAAGTTTTCAGTCATTGTTTGAGTTCGTTTTGAAGTATCGGGTAGAGATATCTGTGAAGGGTTTATATGAAGTCAACATTTTATGACTATGTACGAGCAAGGGTTTTGAATTGGGAGTTGTAAAGAAAATGGGGGTTTGTATGAAATTTCATGACTTTTCGTTTGAGGATTATTATTTATGGTGTAACCTGTTACATTTTGGTTTCTGTCAAAATGGAAATGATTTTCTAGATTATTGAAAATGAAAATAGATTCGTATCCTTTTATTAACTGATAGCTTGTGAAAACAAACTTGTGATAGGGAAAAAGGAAATAGTGTTTCGGTCTTAACTTGGTTATTGGGAAATTGGGTTTGTTTACAGATGTTCATCTGTACAAATGGAAACTATAGAATCTAGTCACTTTCGAACAAGTAATATCAAGTTTGTTTATATGAAAATCAGTTTAGAGTTGAGACTGTAATTGGAATATACGCGGTTAGAGTTATAACAGTTATAGTTTTATGAACATTGGAAATTAATTATAGAGTTCGCTGGTTGTATGAGATTATTCATACACTTTTTTAGAATGTCACTGTTACATCATAATGAGATTGTTCTGGTGTGGTTATAATATGGTTCAAATGTTTGAGATTGTGTCATTTCTTTTGTTCAAACAAACAGTAGTTTTTGAACCATAACTCTGTTATACTATTGTCTCTGCAAAAGCTCGAATGATAAATTTATTTCAAATGAATTCTATCGTATATATGTATGTGGGTAGTGTATTTATTTATTTTGCGAGTTAATATTGAACGTTTGTAGATTAATGATGCTGTGAGCACAGAACATTTGTTTATGATCTATTGGTATTAGATTCGTGAATTTATTCAAATGCATGTCTATTGGTTTGTATATTGTGTAGCAAAATTATGGATACACTAATGATACTATTACTGAAATATTTCTTTAATTCTACTATTGTGTTAGTAGGATATATGAGAAATATGAAATGGAATTTGTGGATATAATTTTATATCTGTGATCTGTTCCATGCCTGAGAAGTTGAATCAAGTGGATTAATGGATTGATTCTGTTTGCTTGAAAAGATTTTGGCAATTTTGTTTTAAACATGTGTTTGTGAAGAATTTCAGAAGATGAACACATATGGAGATGGCTGAATTGGGAGAACCAATTCAGTGAACAAGTGATAACCTTTAAAATTAATTGGGTTGGCTTTACATTTAAAAAGATAATTGGCCTCCCCTATGTCTATGATTTGCATGATCTAGAACGGAGTATGGGGCATAAAGTACTGTTACGTTATTAAACGGATTAACAGATAGCTGTGTGCACTGTTATGTTTATTAACGGGAGTACAGATTACCTTGCACTGTAAGATTTGTCATGGGCACAACCATGGGCATAGAATCATGACTCTTCAGTGATTAAAACATCTCATTATATATGTGCATCATCCTTCTAGAATTCTGACTGCGAGTTCTCTCTCTTTATCATGTTTTCTTGTCTACTTAATCATGTGATTGTTGTGATGAGATAATGATGTTTTGGCACAAATGTATTTTATGGTTTATGATTTATGATCATGATGATACTAATGAATTGCAGGTGTTTTATGGAGGTTCTATGATTTATGTAAATATGCTGAGCCCTATTTGTTTTGTGGTGTTGTGTTCTTGTTTGTTATTTTAGGAACCTAGATGGATAAAACTATGAATCTGGGTCAATGGTTGGCAGCTGTTAAAATTTATGGAAAACAGATTGTTGCAATACTGTTGATCATTAGGGCAGTTTATAGATCGTATAAGAAAACTTAGGTAGATTTCCTACATTTGTATATGAAGCATTTCAATTAAGAGTACTGTTGTTACTCTAATGTAATCAAAATTTTGTATGGACAACTATGTAAGACAATTTGTAAACTTTTATATTCAGTTTTGTGGAAGTTAAATAAAAAATAAATTATTATCTCTTTGTGGTGTATGTATTTGATTGGTTTTATTTTGGTTTCATCACCTAGTTATTGGGTGGTGTTACACTATGATATGCTAAATGATCTAACAATAATATGCAATATGAAGCTAAAATGAATGTAAAAACAAGATTGATCTCACAACAATGTTGATTCACAAGAAGCTTTGATTCTTCCAATTTCAATTCTCCAGGTGATTATGCAATTCTTGTGGATTTGAGAGATGAATTATGAAGAGCTGAGCCTTGTTATAGAAATCCAAGGCTTTGGACGTGCATGGAAAAAGCCATAAATCACTCAAATAAACTCAACTTGATTTTTGAGTTATTTTTAAATAAAGATAATTTAATTCACAAAAACATGCAAATCATGCAAAAATAGCTTTTTAACTCAAATTAGAAGTTTAGATCAATTTTAAAACTCAAAAATGATGTTGAGTTCCAAAAAGTCAATAACTTGCATTGATTTTCTGATTTGGAGTTTAACAGCTCTTTGATTGTGCACATGGATAATTATGAATTAATAAATAAATAAAGTGATTTATTCTCAACTTAACTAATTTTTGAAAAATAAAATAATTGATTTATGGGTTAATCAATCATTTAATCAAACTTTTATTCAAAATTGCAATATTAAAAATTGACAAAAATGATTTAATTAATTAAATAAAGTATTTAATCAATTATTTGTAAGAATGTGGATTTATTGTCAAAATTAAATATCATAATTAGGAATAATGGAATTAAATTCAATTAAATAATTAAGTGGCCAAATAAAATCTAATTAATTAAATATTGAGAATATTCAATTAATCAAACTTTAGGATAAATATGATTTATCACCAAATAATTATAAAATTAAAGATAATTAAGATAATTAGGAATATTACTAGGAATATTCCCCAATGCAGAATTTGAGATAATCAATTAGGATTCGATGATGTTCAGATGTTAGGACTTCGATGTCGATTTCATTTGATATGTTGATATAGAAGATTAATGAACTTATAGCCAATTTTTGGGGTATTACAACTATGACACTTCTTGTCTAATCAGTTCCTTTGATGCGCTGATGCTTTGACCTCTTGGAAAGCTCTAATACATGTTATAGATTCTTCGCATACTTCTTCTCTTCTTATCACAACTCTCTATCAACTTGCATACAAATTACAATGGGTGCATCTCATATTTATATGCGCACACAAAACAAATAACTAGGTCAGCCCTTTAACCGATTACATACAATGTTTCCAATTGAATTGGCTCAAGGATGTTTACAAACAAATATATTTATATGTTGGCAACCTAATTACAATAGGTGCATAGCCTTTACAATATTAGAATATAACCGCAAATCAAAATGCTAATAGTCGGCTTCTTACTCTGTTCTTCTCTGGCACACACTGGCTGTGTAACTTTAACTGTCTGTAACTTTGGCATACTTTCATATCTAATCATGCACTCATAGACTAAGCATGAATATAGTCTAACCAACTTATCTTCTATGGCACACACCATAACTCAACCGTACGCAAGTGCACTGATGCTTTGAGCTTCAGGTACTCTGTACACTGTCCAATCTTCAACACTTAACCAATTTCTGATCTTCTCATCAAGTGTGCTGACTCCAAACTACTATATGACTTTGTTTGCATAATGACAACACTATAACAAGTCATATACACTATAGCCAACTTGCCAACATATACAACTTAATCATAAAAATGAAACATTAGATTAATAATAAAACATCTATTTAATAAACCATAAATCCATAAGAGACCAATCTATTACATAACAATAATAATCAAATACATAGTCAATCCATCCAATATTATATCTCCATGATTATCAATACATATCCATAACATGGTTACAATCATTTACAAGATAATATATTTACAATTCAAAAATCTACTTTACATCATATATGATACAAATTACAGTAATGATCATCTATCAAGAATTTGGTGTAAATATATAAAAATATATGCTATGATACTACATAAATCATCCAAGAGCCATGAAACAAAATCATAAATCTTGATGGAAAAATATTTTCCACCCAACTACGTAGAATCTTGAGGCCCTCTCTCCTGAGCTAGGAGATAACCAAAGTCCCCACACCACATAAGAAAGAACTACAAATTATAGGAAAATAAAATAAGGCCAAACATGACATGACATTTTCCTAAAGAATACAAATGATAAATAAAAAATATACACATGGGAAACCACAAGACACTACATTGTACTAGAGGAAAACCACAAGGCTGACATGAGGGAATCCTAAGACACATGCCAGAGAGTGTCATCACATAGCTCCCACTCCTGGGTTATCTTGGAAATATTTCTAGGCCCTATCCCCTAGGTTAAACTCATGTGGAACCAACAACCTTTTGTGAAGACAAGGATTTTTTATTTTCCAATCAATGAAACACAAAACATTGGGCCTTCTCCAACCCATCCACAATCTACATATGATAACACATGGTAGTGGATGCATAATATCATTTATCTTCTTTAATAGTGTTTTCACTTGATTAAAACTCCACAATGGGTTTTCCTAGACTAACCACTTTAGGCCCCGGCTCCCATCAAGAGCCACCCTCCAAGCTATGCTCCTAGAAAAACATCCCACAAAATACAAAATGGAAAATGACATGAAAACCAAAATATAAATGTCAGGATCCACCAAAATATCCAAGGGGTGTAATGGAAAAAATACCAATACATCATGAGGATAATGCTCCATACAAAATTGAAATCCTAAAAAAGATAACCTTCACAACTATCCAAAGTTCAAACCCAATTGTGGATCCAATAAATTACATATCAAGATAACCATAACTAAGAATATACCATGCATAAAGTGATTTCACAATAAATTTTGGGTTTAAAAAGATCAATAATCTTGGAATTATCATATGGTATGAGTCACATAACCATGGATACCAATTCAAGGCAAAATTACAAAATCATAATCATAAATCCAACAATAACATAGATCTCAAAATTTCTCCAAACCACATGAAATCTCAATGATTCCATAAATGATCATAAACAAAAGAAAAGATCAATTCAAGGTATCGAGCTAAACATCACCAAAGAATCAAATACCAAGAACCATACCCCACCTCTGGTAGACAAAAAAAATTCCAAAAACTCATGCCTCTAAAGGTTACACATAAAAGATGCAAAGATAACTCAAATGCATATTAATAAGATTTCATACCTTTATTACAAAGACACAATGAATGTTATAGTTTCCCATATAACCTTAAAATTCAAGATATTCATTCCTAAAATGGTGATATACATATAATCTATAATTCAATTAAAAGTATCTTTTTATTATCCATTATCACCCCTTAAAAGCAACTATAAACAATATTACAATTATCTTTAGTAGGCTTCAATTTGTCAACTACAACCAATTATAAAATCACCCATCGAGTAACAAATATATTTTTGTTACAAATATTGTAGTCATAATAATTATAAAACCCACATTACATACAATTCAAATAAAATATTATACCAAGGTTTAGAATGCCCCCAAGTATATGGTGAAAACAAAAAAACTATAAACAAGAATTGTCATAGCAAAGAAGATAGAAATAAACAAGGAAATAAAGTTTGTTTTAACTCAAAAATAAAGACAAGGAAAAGAAATGTTGTATGTGGTGATAGGCATAGCTCAACAAGAGTTTAAGTTTAACAAACACTTCAAAATCCAATCATAACTAGCACCTCCCAAACTTAAATCAAGGTGATAGAAATAATAATAAAAGGTTGGTATTTTTAAGGTAAAACCATAGCTAATAGAAGTTCCCTAGAAAAAATGTAATTGATAGAAATTAGAAAATAAAAATTTGTATATACCAAGAAGAGAAGAATGGCTTTATACAAGAATATGGAATCAAAATACAAGAAGAAAATACTTGTTAAATAGCACCAAAACTACACTAATACCAATGCCAAGCACTTCAATATGGTGAAAGAGAGAAGAGGTTTGAAATGCTATTAAAGATCACATAAAATCATGCCTAGATAAATAAAGATCAAAACTCATGCCAAAGCCAACAAAAAACATAAGGAAATGGTTGATAAAGAATATAAAAGTCAACACCTACACTAGGCACTCCATCACCCAAGATGGAAATAAAAAGGGATATATATACATGTATATTGTTGGAAATATAGTTAAGTAGGATATCATGATGTTGTCATTATGAAAACATATATTCAAAATTAAGACAACATGATTCAAGGATTAAGTTTTGGTTGAGAACTTAAGAAAATTGTCTATGTATAATAGTGTTTATCTGTCAACACAGAGACTATTTTGATCAACAAAGTTCACAAAAGTATTTCCAACACAAGAGAACTTGAGTATAGATTGTATAAAGTATTTTGAATCTATAGCTAAGAGCACAAGACTGTACGACATGTACAGACAAAGTTATTAATATTTTACAGATCAGTTTTAAGTCGATAGAACAAAGTAGTGACTAGTAAATGAATGTTTTGGGTTAAGGGATTATTTTCTTTATCAAAATAATGACTTAACTAATTAGGGATGGCATCCTAGATGTTAACCCTAAGTCAAAAAGAAGTAATGTTATGTTTTGGAAATGTGCAAGCCGACTGGAAAGCTATGTTTGTTATAGCTTGTATAAAGGAAAGTAATTTATAATGCAAAGTAGTAAGACTTATGCAATGATGCAAAATCTGATGTATGATCAGAGTAGTGTGAGTTGATATTAAGTTTTGTGAAGAGATTAAAAGCTAGATCAGAATATTGAAGATATTCAACAGTAGTAAAAAGTTTTTGTATTCTATCTTTTGTATTGAAGATTATAATTCTATATTGCATGTTTGGGAAGTGGGCTCATTTTGCATACATTCATGTTTTGTAATACCAACTCCTAATAGGGTTGAGGCTTCTAACAAGGCCTAAGTCCTCTAACAAGGACTGAGATAGTATAAAGATGTAATAGACTCCTAACAGGGTCAATATCTTTCACAAGATACCTTTTGATTAGTGGATCATTTGTGGGTACCATCCCCATTGGGTTTTTCCCTTGGCCAGGGTTTCCTTGATAACAACATGGTGTTATGAGTTCTATTGTTTTATGGTTGTGTTTTCTATTCAGTTTAATTTCTTATGCAAGTTACAAGTTAATTAAATGTATCCATACTTGGGAAAAATAATTTTTTGTGAAATATTGATTCACCCCCTATTAGTATTTCCTATTTCTAACAATTGGTATCAAAGAACAAGTAATCAGAGAAGGCCTAACAAATTGAGTAAGATCTCAATGGATATGGACCAATTACAAAAAAACCAAGAAGAAGCTCTTAAGCAGATTGATATTCTTACTGAAGAAAGAGATACTCTAAAGAATAAATATGAAAAAGTATAAAAGACTACATTGAGATATTAAAAGACAAGATAGAAGATCTTAAATCAAATAAAGAGCTTGTAAATCATATCAAAGATAGCGATGAAGTTTTAAAACTAAAAAGGGAGAATGAGATCCTAAAGCATGAACTAAAGATTGTAGATCAAAAGTTAAGCTTGAAAGATGATAATAGTAAAATTGAATCAGATCAAAAATCTACAAATGCAGATCTAAGGTCCAATCTTACCAAAGTAACATCTGAACTTGAGAAGTATAATACTATTGTGAAAGGAGAGCTAACTCAATCTAAGCAACATCTTGAGAAACTGTATTCCAAGAGTGAAATGATTGATGAACAAATTTCTTATCAGAAACCTTCTTATGATAAAACTGGTCTTAGATATTTTGAAGAAAATTTCTCAAAGAAGACTAAAGTGTTTAAAGAACTAGATCTGGTAATTCAACAACATGAGAACAAAGAAGAAGAAAAACAAAACAAAGTTGAGTCTAACCAATCTGACGATGTACCTAAGCAACCTAAGCAAGTTGAATCACCCAAAGAAATGTGAAATGAATTCAAAGGTAGATGTTATTCATGCAATTCATTTGGACACATGAAAAAGGATTTTATAGGTAAGTGATTCAAACCTATCTTTGGTTATTGTTATAACTGTCATGGTTTTGGTCATAGAGCTATTGATTGTAAAAAACCTAGATCTAGTAATAAAGATAATAGTAGAATGTTTAGAGGTGCAAACCTTGTAGATAAAAGACCTATTGGAGAAAAAAATAATATAAGAAATTGAGTTATGTGTTATAGATGCAACAATTTTGGACATATTTCTATAAATTGTAGATCGCAAATCAGTTAGTCAAGATCAAGATATGGAAACAATGTCATAGTTTGTCAGATTTGTAACAACAAGGGACACACAATAAGATATTGCAGAATGAACAATATGAGGAATCCTAATCCTAGAAGAAACATGAACTACACTAGAAGGAACATGGATAACAAAAACAATTAGAAAGGAAATAGCAGTAACATGGAAGAAGTTATATTTGTCAAAGTTATAGATCAAGAAAGTGCATCTACAATATCAGGAAGTGATAGAAGTTTACTGATAGTCAGAGACAACTTTTTGGCATGAACACACTTATGCAATTAATGCGACAAAAATGTCTTGAAGGATTTAATGAGTAAAAGTGGATTATTGGATGACATTCAATCATTCATGAGATTAAAAGAGTTTAGAGAGTGAGCCAGAGGAGATTGAAAGTAGTTTGAAGGATTTCGAGACATATTTTCATCATATCAATGCAAGAAGCCCTAAACTGTGACATTAAGGTAGTTCACTAAGAGATTAAGGTTGAAGCTACTATTTTCACTATAATCATGGATGAAAATCTAGTTAACAACATTAAGAATACCTCTAGACCTAAGGTGAGAAGGGAGTAGATGAACCTACAGAAGATGACCCTGGTTTGGCTTTATTGTCTACATCAGATGGAGTTTTACATTTGGAAGATGTAAGAGGTTATTTAAAATGCAAGTTTGAGACTATACAAGATAACAATATGACTGAGGAGTATGACCAAATTTACAATTGGACATGACTTACAAAGAAGGGTACAGTCATTTAGGTCAATTAGACATTGTGAAGTACATGTTTCATTATGAGTTTCAGAATGATGAATGGAACAAGATCATACTAAGAAGAATTCATGATGGGAAATTTTGGTTAGATGATAGAGTGATAGAAATCACAACGGATCTAATTCATGAAGTAATGGGTCTTTCCAACCAAGGTGTAATCCCACTAAATGATAAAAATGTGAAGAAAATAGTCATAGAAAATACAAAGTCTACATACAATGTAAGATGAATTGTCATAAGAAAAATTAAACAAAATGATGTAAGATATGTTTGCAAAATAATGGATACTAAGCTATGTGCTAGTTAAAGAGAAGATGACATAGAAGCAAGAATGATACAAGAAACATACCTAATGTGCATTGAGAAATTTAAAGTTGATATGAGTGAAATTCTAAGAATTCAACTTATCGAAAACCTTGAGAAGATCAAGAAGACAAGGAACTCTCAATTTAGATTTTCATCTTTGATTACTTATATGTTTTTCCATCTTTTGAGAAGATTTCCTTACACTATAGGAGAAGATTGGAATGATGAGAGATGTTAAATGTAAAGAATCAAAAAATTATATATAAGAAATCCTATTGATAGATTCAATGAGAGTGCAACATTGGTAATCAAGACATTCTAGAATGAAATGAGAAAAAGGTCAAGAGTTCCACCCTCTATGGTTGAGAAGTACAAGAATGATTTATGCTTTCTAGTTGACACATATTTTACCTATATAGAAGTAGTGGAACCTAGAGTTGAATTCATAGACCCATTAGATTATGAAGTGTCTGAAGAAGTTATTGAAAGCTATGCAAGAAGAATCCTTAAATTGAGATTAGATTCAAAAAGTCCTAGATTTGGAACATCTGAGGAAATATCAAGCACAACACATCAAACTCAACTACAAAAGCCAACAAAGAAAAGAGTGGACACAAAAATAAATAAAATATTAAAAGAATTAGGAATGACAAAAGATGAATTCAATATAGCAAAACAAACAACATCAACTATGAGAGATATTGGTCAAAAGGAAGTATTGATAGTACCACCATTGGCAGCTAAAGAAACCTTTGCACTAGATATTTAGAATATTGATGAGGATACTAAAGATGCAAGTGAAATGAGAATATCATGTGCCAAACCTCCAACAGTAACCACAAGAAAATCAACAAGATCTACTTCCACCACTGCACCTTCTAAGAGAGTCAAAGAAATGGCCAGTGGACCGAGAAAAAGACAAAAAACCATTTTTACTCCCATGGAAAGGAAAAGAGTAGAAGAAGAAGAATCCACACCTATTAAGATAATGCGAGGTCAAGTAAAAATTTAGACACAAGTAGAAGAGGAAGGAAGCATCAAGAAAAAGAAATGGAAGCCTAAGATAGAAAAATTTAACCCCTTAATCATCAATTATGGACATTTCACCAAATTAAACAATTATTATCAGATGTATAACAACTTTGCAAAGATAAATCTTGAGAATGCAGTTGTCAGGCATATGATCCTTGTAGACAAGAAGTTTGAAAACATAAAAGATAAAATTCTGAATGAACTATATGATAGATAGATAAATAGAAACAAGAGATAAATTGAAGAAGATAAAAGTATTAGACAAATATTTGTAAGAAAACTTTGTGAAGCTAAGGATGAAGATAATTTAAAGGAAATAATGAAGAGTCTTAGTACACATCTAAGGAGGAAAATAATAAATAATATAATCATGGGAGGAAATTATGAGAAAATAAACAAGGAAATAGAGAAAATATTAAGTGAGCCAGAACAGGACACCCCAATTTCAGTAATAGTTATGCAGATAAAGGAGACATCACCTATGGAAGAGACATTGTAGACTACAATTAATTCACCAATAATACTGATTAATAATGAAACTATGCAAGTTGAAGGCACAAGCATCACCATTGACAAAGAAGAAGATCCTTTCAAGGACCAAGGAGAGGATGTCAACAATTTGGAAGATATGGTGAATGAGGAAGAAGAAAAGGAAGAAAAGGAAAAAGGAATCAGAGGCATTGGAGAAGACAATAATATAAATTGATGTTGAGTTGCAGAAGAAATAGAAGATAGTTGAGCAATAAGTTACTTTAACATTATTGAGGTTGAAGCATGTTGTAACTGAACAAGAAGCACAAATTGATGAAGGATAAAAAGAGGAACAAATAAAATAAGTGAATCCTACAAAGATAATTCCACAACACATATAGTTGGACACACCACAGAAGGATACACCAGCAAGCACATCAAAATTGCCTATTGAATTAGTTTTAGCAAATTTGGGAAAAGAAGTTGATGATGATGATCAAATAGAACTTATCTAATCCTTGAACAAAATCATTGGGAAGAACAAGAAGGTAAAATTTTTGGAGGGATCACTACTTGAGGTAACTAATAAGCTACAAAATGTTATATCTACTCAGATTAGTGAAGTTGATCTATAAGCTAAGGAAAAGGAAGTGATTAAATCTTTTGATAAAGAGTTTACTACATTGTAAAATATTGCAACAGTTAAGGCACAAATACTTCATGATGCACAGTTATTTTAGACAACTTGTCAGAATATTAAGAATGATTTGGACAACCTTAATGTTTGTATTAAGGAATTGGGGAGATGTTTGGAAAGAGGAAGAATATTGTATGGTCAGTTTTCCCTTTCACACAATCACATCTCAGACATCACAAAGAAGCTAAAGAACACAGAGGCACAATTACAAGTCACGATGAATGAATTAAAAAATCCTAATATGAAGATCATAGGCATTGAGAAGAAGGTAAGCAAGATACATGATGAGATAAGCCTATTGGATAATGAAAAATAAAGGAATTTGAAGAGATTTGCACTACTTAGAGAATATTTGACATTGAAAATAAGTAATGTGCAGAATCAACTAGAAGAATGTCTTTCCTCAAAGCTATATGGTAAATTCGCTTATCCTAATATAAGAGCACTTGAGATAGCATCTTATGGGCTATGTGCACTACTCAGTGTATCGGATTTAGTTAAGACTACATGAGATAAAGAGATTGAAAACTTGAAGATGAACTTTACAGATTACATTTCAAGCCTTCCAGCTCTAGAGAATTGAAGGCAAGAGGTATATCAAAAATTTTGACATATATATATATATATATATATATATATATTCACACCTTTGTCATTATTGTAAAAGGGAGAGTAATAGTATGAGAAAATTGCTAATATATATAAGGTATAGATATATGTGGAAAGGATATAGTATAGTTGAAGGGGGGGTATCCCTATATGGAATGATATAAGTAGATATGTATGATCCACAGACTTTTGCAAATTTTGTAATGGCCATGTAACACAATGTTACAGAATGTTGCAAGTTTGTTTTGACATTTTTTTTGTAAAGTTTTGGGACTTAGATAATTTTTTGATATGTTTCCATTGAAATGACAAAAGGGGAGATTGTTGGCAATTTGGATAAGTAGGATATCATGATATTATCATTATGGAAACATATATTCAGCATTAAGACAACATGATTCAAGGATTAAGTTTTGGATGAGAACTTAAGAAAATTGTCTAAGTATTACAATGTTTATCTGTCAAAACAAAGACTATTTTGATCAGTGAAGTTCACAGAACTATTTCCAGCACAAGAGAACTTGAGTAAAGATTGTATGATGTATTTTGAATCTAAAAATAAGAATGCAAGACTATACGACATGTAAAAACAAAATTATTAATGTTTTACAGAAATAGTGGAGCTGACATAACAGAGCGGTGACTAGTAAATGAATGTTTTGGGTTAAGGGATTATTTTGTTTATCAAAATAATGACTTAATTAATTAGGGATAACATCCTAGATGTTAACCCTAATTCAACAAGAAATAATGTTATGTTTTGGAAATGTGCAAGTCGACTGGAAAGCTATGTTTGTGATAGCTTGTATAAAGGAATGTAATTTTTAATGCGAAGTAGTAAGACTTATGTAATGTTATGGTATTGATGCAAAATATGATGTATGATTAGTGCAGTGCGAGTTGATAACAAGTTTTGTGAAGAGATTAAAAGCTAGATCAAAATATTGAAGATATTCAACAATAATAAAAGGTTTTTGTATTCTATCTTTTGTATTGAAGATTATAATTATATATTGCATGTTTGGGAAGTGGGATCATCTTGCATACATTCATGTTTTGTAATACCAACTCCTAACAAGGTTGAGGCTTCTAACAAGGACTGAGGCACTATACAGATGTAATAGACTCCTAACAGGATCAATATCTTTCACAAGATACCTTTTGATTAGTGGATCATTTGTGGGTACCATTCCCACCGGGGTTTTCTCTTGGCCAGGGTTTCCTTGATAAAAACATGGTGTTATGAGTTCTATTGTTTTATGGTTGTGTTTTCTATTTAGTTTAATTTCTTATGCAAGTTACAAGTTAATTAAATATATCCATACTTGGGAAAAAGTAAAAGTTTGTGAAATACTGATCACCCCCCTCTCAGTATTTCGTATTTCATATATATATATATATACATACATACATACATACATACATACATATATATATATATATATATATATATATATAATATATATATATATATATATATATATATATATATATATATATATATATATATATGAATATATATATATATATATGAATATATATATATATATGTGTGTGTGTGTGTGTGTATATATATATATAATATATATGTATATATGTATATATGTATATATATATCTATATATATATATATATATATATATGTATGTATGTATGTATGTATATGTATATATATATATGTATGTATATATATGTATGTGTATATATATATATGTATGTGTATATATATATATATGTATGTGTATATATATGTATGTATGTATATATATATATATGTATGTATATATATATATATATATATATATATATATATATATATATATGTATGTATATATGTATATATGTATATATGTATACATACATATATATATATATGTATGTATACATATATACATATATACATATATACATATATACATATATACATATATACATATACATATATACATATATATATATATATATAACATATATATATATATATATATATATATATATATATATATATATATACATATATATATATATATATATACATATATATATATATATATATACATATATATATATATATATATATACATATATATATATATATACATATATATATATATATATATATATATATATATATATATATATATATATATATATATATATATATATACTAAACAAGAAGATTCAACAATAATAATCATGCTAAGAGACAACAAAAATCAATGTCTAAATAGCTCCAAAGTCACTCCATATCCATGGAATGAGAGTCACACAAATTGGATTGGTAGATGTATAAACAAATAAAACATATATGGAAACCAATTAAGGGAATCTCTCAGATCAAATTTTCTAGTAAAACCAAACTATGAGAAAATTTACTTATTCTCCATTCATAGAAACTAAGAAGGATTGAAAATTGATGAAGGGTGCTCCCCTTAATACCACAAACGCATAATAGAAAAAGAGAAACAACAACAATAATATGCAAGAACAGAAAAATTGGCTTCTTATTATCTCCACAAATGTGGAATTACAAACTTTCAGAATTACAATATGCAAAGCCACATGGGCATTCCCTTACAATATTCTCTGGGACAAAGCCTCGAACTATTACCTAGATCTACTACCCAGAACTATTCTGAACTCCTAAGGCAATAATACAGCCTTCCTTATATAGGCAATTATCCACCGCCTGGGAAGGTTCCAGAATTTTAGCCAATAAGGCCGACCAAACTTAGAATTATTTTATTTTACATTTTATTACATCATAGTCGGCTCAAGATAACCTTTGAAACCCGAACAGAAATTTTGAAGAAAATTATTTTCCGCCATTTCAGGTGGCCCAACTTCCGAAGACCATAAGTCATCACCAGTTGACCCGCTCGGCTATTATAACCCCATTTCGGAAATGCCAGGAAGCGCTCTACAGGCTTGACCAACGCAAGCGCCCGTCACCCAAATTTTTGACCTCATCCGGGGCCCCTAAAGCCTTCAAAACTGAGTTCAAAGTTTCTGTACCCTGCTGCCAATACCGAAAATCTTCAATATCTTCCAATATACACTTGATCTGGCAATGAAACTTTACTGGCAGACTTACATGACCAAAATGAACCTCCAAGAAAGAAATCAGATCATTCTGAGTACATGCAAAAATTACCAAAAATAGTAACTTTCCATAAATAGCAGCTCTGCACAAAATAACCCTTATTGAATACAAATACAGAAATATTTTTGGGTGATGCAAGATTGCTCTTACACCCAAGATGCTCCTGCATCAGACACCCGGGGTAATTTGAGAAGTGACCCTGTCACGACTCAGGTGTACAGAGGAAAACCAAGATGGCTAACCTCCTCCTTTGTCAGCCATGATGAATCTTCAATAGGTCATCCTTTCCACTTGACCAGATATTCTTCATATGTCCTGTTCCTTGTGCTTCTGCCAACACGACTGTCCAGTATATCTTCGATCTCCTTAGTGTCTGAACTAGTTGCTGGAATACTCCACTGTGCTGCTGTGATCTCATTTTCAACACCTCCTTCATGATACTCTGTCAGATCTGAAATGTTAAACACTGGTGAAATATTTAGCTCAGTAGGCAATTCTACCTCATATGCATTTCCTGAATCATGTTTCTTCAGTATCCTACATGGTCCAAACTTCTTCATTTTCAGCTTGTTATATGTACCAACTGGAAACCGCTCCTTCTGCAAATGAACCATGACTTCATCACCAACCTGAAATTCCTTATACCTCCTTTTCTCATCTGCCTTAGCCTTATACTGTGCGTTCATCTTGGTAATATGCTTCCTCACCTCCCCATGGATGTTCTTCAAATGTTTTGCAAAATCCTCAGCCTCAGCACTACTTATTTCTCCTTTATCTATCTTTCTCAACTCAGATGCATTTCTTGGACTACTTCCATATATAATCTGGAATGGTGATTTACCAGTGCTCCTGTTGACAGAATTATTGTATGCGAATTCTGCCTGTGGTAAAATCAAATCCCATCCTGTTGGCTTATCTCCAACCAAACATCTCAGCAAATTTCCCAAACTCCTATTCACCACCTCTGTCTGTCCATCAGTCTGTGGATGATGTGATGAACTAAACTTCAAATCTATCTTCAACTTCTTCCACAATGTACGCCAGAAATATCCAACAAACTTAGTGTCCCGATCTGAAACTATGGTCTTTGGCAAACCATGAAGTCTCACTACTTCTCTGAAAAACAATTCTGCTACATGAACAGCATCATTAGTCTTCTTGCAGGGAATAAAATGTGCCATCTTTGAAAATCTGTCAACTACCACAAAAATTGAATTGTGTCCCCGCTGTGTCCTCGGTAAACCAAGAACAAAGTCCATGCTGATATCCTCCCAAGGCTTCTTTGGTACAGATAATGGCTGATACAACCCTGTATTCTACTTCACTCCTTTTGCCATCTGACATACTCTGCAACTCTGTACAAACTTCTTCACATCTTGCTGCAACTATGGCCAATAATAATTCTCACTAACCAAACCAAGGGTTTTGTCACGACCAAAATGTCCAGCCAATCCTCCGCTATGCTTCTCCTTGATGAGATTCTCCCTCATAGAACTTCGTGGAATGCACAACTGACTCCCTCTAAATAGCATATCATCCTGGATGATGAAATCCAACCATTTCATCCTGTCTAGAGTAACAGGTTCTGTACAAGCTTTCCAAGCTTCACCAAAATCAGGATCCTCTGGATACAAATTCTTGAGTTCCTTGAACCCAACCACTTCAATCTGTATTTCTGTCAGCAATAGTTGCCTTCTGCTAAGAGCATCTACAACCCTATTAGACTTTCCACTCCTGTGTTTCAAAACAAATGTATAACTCTGCAAAAACTCAACCCATTTCAAATGCCTTTGATTCAATTTTCCTTGACTATTCAAATATTGCAAAGCTTGATGATCAGTATACAAAACAAACTCCTTAGGAAGTAGATAATGTCTCCACTTCTTTAATGCCTGAACTATAGCATAAAATTCTTGATCATAAATAGAATATTTCCTCTTGGCATCATTTAACTTCTCACTGAAATAAGCAACAGGTTTACCTTCTTGGCTCATAACAGCTCCTATTGCAGTACCACTAGCATCACAATCTACTTGAAACACCTTATTAAAATCTGGAAGTGCTAAAACAGGTTGTTCTGTAACTTTTTGTTTGAACAATTGAAAACTCTTTTCTGCCCCATTAGTCCACTTAAACTCTTTTCTATCCCCTCTCATTGTTTCAGTCAAGGGTCCACAAATACTGCTAAAATTTCTGATAAACTTTCTGTAAAAGCTAGCTAAACCATGAAAAGATCTTACCTCAGTAGCACTCCTTGGAGTAGGCCATTCAAGGATAGCCTGTACCTTCTCTGGGTCCATTTTTAGACCTTCTGCTGAAACTACAAATCCCAAATACACTAACTCTTTCTTCACAAAACTGCACTTCTTCAAATTAATCAACAATTTCTCTTCTCTCAACTTCTCAAATACCATACGAATATGCATCATATGCTCATCCAATGTCTTACTAAAGATCAAAATATCATCTAGGTAAACAATGACAAACTTACCCAGAAATTCTTTCAGAACCTCATTCATGAGCTGCATGAAAGTGCTCGGTGCATTGGTTAGCCCAAAAGGCATGACTAACCACTCATACAGTCCTTCCTTTGTCTTGAAGGTAGTCTTCCATTCATCTCCTTCTCTGATCCGAATCTGATGATATCCACTCTTCAGATCTATCTTTGAGAAATACACAACTCCACTCAAACAGTCCATAATATCATCCATTCGTGGCAATGGAAACCTGTACTTGATTGTGATCTTGTTTATTGCCCTAGAATCTGTACACATCCTCCATTCTCCATTCTTCTTTGGTGCTAATACCGCTGGTACAGCACAAGGACTCAGACTCTCACGGATCAATCCTTTCTGTAGCAGTTCATGTACTTGTCTGTTCAACTCCTCACTTTCTGCAGGTGTCATTCTATGTGCTGCCTTATTCGGCAAACTCGCTCCTGGGATCAAGTCCATCTGATGACTAATCTTCCTGACTGGTGGTAATCCATGAGGCATGTTATCGGATACAATAGCCTAAAACTCATTCAACAAATCTTCAACTTCTATAGGAACATCTTCTACTTCCTCTTTACTAGCTTTTGGAATTAAAGCAAAACATACATGCTCATGCCTCATACCATCTAGGAAATTTCTTTCATCAACAAAAGTTATCCTTGTATTACCACATACCTTTCTTCAGTCTCCTTCAATGGTTTTAGCTTATGTCGCACTCCATCCTTTGTCAGGGAGTAGATATTCGCACGACCATCATGTACAGCACATCTGTCAAACTGCCATGGTCTACCCAACAACATATGACATGCATCCATAGATATGATATCACACAATACCTCATCTTGGTATCCGCCAATCTTGAACTTCACCAGGCATTGTTCATTGACCATGACCTTGTGGTCATCCTGTACCCAGGCAATCCGATATGGATGTGGGTGTTTCTGTCTCTTGAGCTTCAACTTTGTCACCATCTCTTCTGACACCAAATTGTCAGTGCTTCCACTATCAATAATCACATCACAACATTTACCTTCACACTTGCACCTGGTGCGAAACAGGCTCCTTCTTTGCTCAGGTTCATTCTCACCACTCAACAGGACTCTTCTGTTAATTAACATTTCTCCTCTTTCAGCATCTTCAGAATTTGATGATCTGGCATCTTCATCTACATGTGCAACTCTGGCCTGGCCTTCATTTCTCCTGTCTGTTCTGCCTTGGCGCTGAGGACATTCAAATGCCCTATGACCTTCTTCTCCACAGTGAAAACATGTTCCACGGAAGCCACCTCTTCCAGATCCTTGTCCTCTTCCTCTTCCTCTCTGATCTCTATTATTATGATCCTAGAAGCGATTGGAATTATTTCCTCACTGATTCTAACTGCTACTGGCCTCATCCTTCTTTTTCGGATCTTCATTTCGGCCACCATATGATCGTCTACCAGATCGTCCATCGCGACCTCTTTCATTTTGTCTGCTCTCAAACTTCTTGTTCAGCTTTTCCTCTACTTTTAGGGCAAACTGGTATGCCTCCTCAATACTGTTCATTCGAACCAGATTCAACTCCTCCTGAATGCTTGGCCTTAACCCATTAAGGTATCGGGCAACTTTCTCTTTATCAGCTTCTGCATGGCCTGTTCTGATGAGGAGTCGATAGAACTCCTCTGTATACTCCTAAACAGATCTTCCTGCTTGCTTCAAACTCTGCATTTTCTTCAGTAGGTCAAGCTCATAATCAACAGGAATGAACTATCGCTTCAATTTATCCACAATCCGATCCCATCTTGTGATTTTATCTTTCCCTCTTCTATTTCACTCCAATTGAATTTCTTGCCACCAGATCTTCGCATGACCTTTCAATCTGGCCTTCGCAAATTTGACCCTATCAGGATCTTCAAAATCTTCATACTCAAAATATTCCTCACATTCATTGATCTAGTCGATCAATTCTTCTGGGTTAAGATTTCCAGAAAATGTAGGAACCTCAATCTTAGGTCTTTTCCCAATCTTGGAAATCGCCCAAAAAAGTCTTTCTTCCTCCTGGTTCATAATTTCAGCTTCTCCTTCTTGATATTCTTCTTCGGCTTCATCCTCGCTTTCATCTCTGACATTAAGATTCATTCCTCTGCGAATCTCTTCTTGCAATGCTCGCACTTGTCTCTGCAGCTCTCTAACCTCAGGTGTTACAACACCAGCTCTTCCGCCTCATTCCCTTCGTGGAGGCATTTTCGGGATGCGCGTTGAAACCCAAGCCACAGTCCTGGTGCAAACTGTCTCACAGTCGGCGATCTATTTACACACTCAAGAACTCCTGCTCTGATACCACTTGATGAAGGGTGCTCCCCTTAATACCACAAACACATAACAGAAAAAGAGAAACAACAACAATAATATGCAAGAATAGAAAAATTGGCTTCTTATTATCTCCACAAATGTGAAATTACAAACTTTCAGAATTACAATATGCAAAGCCACATGGGCATTCCCTTACAATATTCTTTGGGACAAAGCCTCGAACTATTACCCAGATCTACTACCCAGAACTATTCTGAACTCCTAAGGCAATAATACAGCCTTCCTTATATAGGCAATTATCCACCGCCTGGGAAGGTTCCAGAATTTTAGCCAATAAGGCCGACCAAACTTAGAATTATTTTATTTTACATTTTATTACATCATAGTCGGCTCAAGATAACCTTTGAAACCCGAACAGAAATTTTGAAGAAAATTATTTTCCGCCATTTCAGGTGGCCCAACTTCCGAAGACCATAAGTCATCACCAGTTGACCCGCTCGGCTATTATAACCCCATTTCGGAAATGCCACGAAGCGCTCTACAGGCTTGACCAATGCAAGTGCCTGTCACCCAAATTTTTGACCTCATTCGGGGCCCCTAAAGCCTTCAAAACTGAGTTCAAAGTTTCTGTACCCTGCTGCCAATACCGAAAATCTTCAATATCTTCCAATATACACTTGATCTGGCAATGAAACTTTACTGGCAGACTTATATGACCAAAATGAACCTCCAAGAAAGAAATCAGATCATTCTGAGCACATGCAAAAATTACCAAAAATAGTAACTTTCCATAAATAGCAGCTCTGCACAAAATAACCCTTATTGAATACAAATACAGAAATATTTTTGGGTGATGCAAGATTGCTCTTACACCCAGGATGCTCCTGCATCAAAAATAGTACCTCGAATTGCAAGAAAACTAAGAAGAAATTGAATTCAATTACAATCCCAATTTCAACCACATAAAGACTTGAATCCAATTTCTGAATTGATTCTATTTTTAAAAAAAATAAAGTCCGCAATTTGATTTCCAGCGCAAGAAGATCCCCCAAATTGAAATTGTAGAGGATTCAAAATAAGAGGAGAAAAAGCTATCCAATGCCCCAAACTCATCAATTCCCATTCATGAGATGAAACTAAAAAAAATCAACTAACTTAATAATGTTTAAAACTTTTCAAATTCCATTCTTTATAAATAATGTCTTTTAATTAAAGCCATGCAATATACAATTTTTATAAAATAGCTCAAAATTAAATCAACTCAATGAGTTTATTAATTAACATGAAAAGGGGTCCAAAAGACATTATTTTTTAAAATATTATTAAATAAGTTAAAGTCAATTACTATCTTCCTAGTCCCAAACGTATAGCAATTATATTACCTTCATTTAATCATCAATATTATCACACAATTGACATTGATATTTATACATTTTAATCCAAAGCATAATGTTAAAAGACAAAATCCCCAATTTGATTTCTAGCCAAGAAGATCCTTAAAAATGAAATTGTAGAGGATTCAATAAGAGAATAGGAAAATATATTTAATACCCAAAACTCATCAATTTCCATTCACAAGATGAAACTAAAAAAATCAGTTAACTTTTTATTTTTAAACCTTTTAAAATTCTATTCTTTATAAATATAGTCTTTTAATTAAAATCTTACAATGTACATTTGCTATAAAATGGCCCAAAATTAACTCAAATCAATGAGTTTATTAATTAGCATAAAAAGGGTCCAAAAGATATTATTTTTAAAAAATGTTATTAAATAAATTAAAAACAATTCCTATCTTCCTAGTTCTAGACATATAGTAATTATATTACCTTCATTTAATCATCAATATTATCATATCATTGACATTGACATTTATACATTTAAATCCAAAGCATAATGTTAATTTATTAATAAATTTAATTCTAATTTATTAATCAAATATTATGTTGTAATAATAATAATCTATTAATTAATTTTATTGACACAAACATCGATTTTAATTTAATATCATATTATAACATTTTTATATCATTATTCAAGTAAAAGTAACAGTGGTTAATCAAGAGAAATTATGGAGCAACATAATGGTACGATGTAATGAAGTAGTGCAAAGCTAGGGTTTTAGGCAAGTTTTTGGTAGACAGTCTCGAGGCAACTAATGAATGGTTCACTGAAACACACATAATGATAATATATTAATTAATTAAATATTATGTTGTAATAATAATAATCTATTAATTATAATAATAGACAGTCTCGAGGCAACTGACGGATGGTTCACTGGCACAAACATAATAATAATTCTAATTAATTAATCAAATGTTATATTGTAATAATTTAATAATCTGTTAATTAATTTTATTGACACAAGCATCAATTTTAATTTAATATCACATTATAACATTTTTATATAATTATTCAAGTAAAAGTGATAGTGGTTAATCAAGAGAGATTATGGAGCAACAAAGTGGTATGATGCAATGAAGCAGTGAAAAGCTAGGGTTTTAGGAAAGTTTTTGGTAGACAGTCTCGAGGAAACTGACAAATGGTTCACTAACTAGACAGGGTGTGGGTCAAACCTCTGGCCCCAATGATTATGTTGTGGTAGAATGACAAGGGGAAGAAGATTTTGAGGATGGTGCATTGGTTCCTCAAAGTCAAGGGCTAGGGTTATAGGAGGTCCCTGCTATTGTAGTCCATGGAGAATATTCCTTCCTTGGATATGGCTATAGGGGATCAAAAACATGGAGATAAAATAAAATAATGGATGTCTCTTTTTTGGGTTAAATCCACTGGAAAGTTTATTTTCCCTCCTATTACTGATATCTCTGACCACAAATGTGGTAAGTTTTCTATCTCAGTCCCATATCAAGTTATCAATGAAAATATTTCCATCACGGCTTTATCTATGTTTGGAAATTTTATGATCCCAAGGCCTAACATTGAAGTGGTATGCGATTATGTGAGTGTAAAATGGAAGTCAAAGGGCTAGGTTGAGGTGTTTGTGATGAAACAAGGGTTTTTTCTTTTTCTTTATCTTGTGATGAAAATATGTTGACTTTTCTTTGTGGAGGGCCTTGGGTAGTTGGGAAATCCTCTCTTTCCCTTAGAAAATCAACCCTCAAACTAGATGTATCAATGCTATCTTTGAAGTAGTTCTAGTTTGGATTAGACTCCACAAACTTCCCATGGAATATTGGCATGAGGATATGTTTAGGGGAATAGTTAGCTCCTTTGGTGATCTTTTATCTATTGATGCTATGATGGTGGCTTGAAAGAGAATGTTTTAAGAAAAAATATGTGTTGGCATAGTATAGTATATGGATCATCCTTCTTCCATTGAGATTGTTTCCAAACTTGGGAAAAGGGTTCAGGAGATTGAGTTTGAATCAATTCCCTTTGTGTGTTTTGTTTGCAAAAAGTTTGGGCATTGGACAAAGAAGTGTTTGCTAAAAGGTGAACACCTTTTTCCCCCAAATCTAGACCTAAGGAAGAAAATGTCTAGAAGAATAAATATATTATTGAGGACCATTCATGTGAGGCTAAAGGGATTGCAGAGAGAAGGAATGAGGGGCCTAAAGTAGTAGAAGATTTGGAGAAAAAATTATAATTCTATGGCCAAAATCAGGGAGGATATTATGAAGATACAACCTATTGTAGACATGTTAATCTATGAGAATGTTTCTAAGAATGAATTCCTCTTATATTTGAATAAGGTTGATAAGGATAAGGTGGTGGGGGAGTGTGGAAAGATCACACTTGAAATTGAAGGACAAAGTGATAAGGTCAATATTGTACTTTGGATCAAAAATAATGGTAGCCCAAATGAGGATAAATTGGATATGGAGTCTAGAGATAATCTAGATTGGGGATCTAATTAGGGAAATTGGTAGGACAATGATGTTGATTCTCATCTTTCATCCCCTCATTTTGTTTCCTCCTCCCTCTCTTCTAATACAAATATAGCCAAATATACTTATCCAATTGATCCTTCTAACTAGATTGTTGAATGAATCATTTTTGTGGATCTTGATCATAATGTTGAGGTTTTGGATTCCATCTCCTCTTTTAAGAATTTTTGTGATAGGGTTAGGGAAGAAAAATAAAATTTGAGTATAGAGGAAATTGATTTTTATGAGGATGCTACCTTCTCTAAGGTGGGAAAAAAGAAGAAAAAATCATCTTTTATGACCCTTGGCATGTCAACTAGGAATAGAAATAAAGAATATTGTGGGGTCTCCAAGAGTGTGGCAAGGAAGCCATCTAAATCTCCTAGGGAGAAGGAATGTCTTCAAAACATTGCAGACGGTTTTCAGAAGACTATTCATTAGATTTTCTTTTATAGCTTTCCAAGTAAGAAATAAAAATCATGTCCTAGAATATAAGGGGGATAAATAGCTCCCACAAACAAGATATTGTTCATAATTTTTAGACAGCATAGACCTAATATTTTTCTTTTTATGATCCAAGAGCCTAAGATATCCAAGAAAAGGGTAGAAAGATTCAAAATTTTTAAGAATTGTGGAGTTTAGGGAAGTATTTCAGATGATGCTTCAAGAGGTGGTGTTACTCTTTGAAACTCAAATTTTATTCAAGGTAATCCTTTGTGTGAAGATGGTAATCATGTTGCTACACTCTTTAGGCATATTAGGGATGATCTTAGTTGGATTCTTTCCAATATTTATTTATCTAATAATAAAGGAGCTAGGAGAATTTTTCAGTCTAATCTTGTTGTGTTTAGGAAGAAATTCCCCAATGATCATCGAATTATTATCTGTGACTTTAATAACCCACTTTAGGAGAAGGAAATATTTGCTGGCTCTTGTTGAGCATTATTTTTACACAAGTCAATTACTAGGAATTCAATCTAAATTCCCCTCTTGAATGAATAACATATTTATTCCCAAGGTTACATAAGGTTGTTTATCAACTACCTAAATCACTCAACTAAAGATAAATGTGATTGTTCATGAGGAGGCCTTTCCTAGTTCTATCATTTGAGGGTTGCAAAGTAAAATTCAACACTTTTTTTTTTATATTTTCTCAAATTTCAACTTAAGCAATTTTCTTAGAATGCAAATCAGATTTTAAAACTTAAAATGATTTTCTATCTTAATCAATTTCCAAAAAAACCATCAAAAGATAGAGTAACAAGAATTATAAGAAAATTTATTGGAAATGAAATCTAATAGACTTAAACCATTATTGAATCACACTTGTGAATTAAATGATAAAAATATGGAACCCCATGAAACATAAACTGGATGAACTCACAATCCTATGTCAAGAAGATGCAATCTTTTGAAGAAACTTTACCCAGATGTAAGATTTTCAAAATTCATCAAATTGTGAAGCCACTAGATGTGTGTACACAAGAAAAAATTATTTATAAATTAATAGAACAATTTTTTCCAATCATTTGTCACAGCAAGATGAGACAAAAATGATAAACTCCAAACTAATTGAATGTAGATACATTCACAATAAAACACATTTGTCTCTCTGAAATAAATGAATAAACATGCACATATTCATCAATCTTGCATAGATAGTAGAATCACACCATGAATGAATCACCAATATAATATAGCTTTATTCCATAAAAATATCAACCTTAATTATATATCTGTAATGAAATTATATAGTGCTTCAACTTAGAAAATAAGAAACCCATAGCTAGAGTTTCATCTACACAAAACATTGTGAAATAAAATTAAATCTAAACTTTAAGAATGCAAAACTACTCCTAAAATGATTGCTAACAGGTTTTCATGGATTCCCATCTATTTACACATCAAATACATGAAATTTGGAACTAGAATCAGTTCCCAAAATGTAGGAAATCAAACTAGAGTTCTTTATTTCTTCTCTTTTCATTCACGCGGTTTGATCATCTCCTTGATGAATCCACCCAAAATGCATGGATCTAACTGATCCTTTTTTCTTGTAACTGATATAAGACAAATGGACTTACAAAAATTATCCCAAAGGTGCATTAAATTTAACCAAACACTGATTGAAAAATCGGTGACCCTAGATTTTTGGGGTTCTAGAACTGTGAAAACATTGACCTTCGAAAATGGTTAACTAACAAAGAATGACTGAAGTCTACAAAAATGACTAAGTGTCAAAATGATACTTAGTTTTCTGGAAGAATTTCAGGGTGAGATTTTGCAAAGTCTCTCTATGATTTCTCGAACTTTATCAGAATTTGGTAACTCTATGGAATCCATATATTTTTGCTTCTTTTCCAAGAATGACGTGAGATTTCAAGTGGACACTTGAATCTCTTCTATATTCTCTATCATCTTCCTCATGTCCTCTTTGAAATAGAACAATTATTGCAAATCTTCTTGGGTGTTTATCCCGTCCATAATTCCAATAGATGGTTGGAAAATGTTCTTTGTGGAGTATAATATTTTTTTATCCTCATCTTCATACAACTCCAAGTCAATAGCCTCAAAGAAATTCTCTATATGCTCTACCCATAGAATAACATCCATTATCCTCTTTTAAAGCCTTACTAGGGTTTTCTGATAGCCCTTAATGGCGACACTAATGATGCTGAACCATTCATAAAAATTATCTATTTCGGCACCCTCATATATCTTTACCAAAATTTGAAAGTGTTTCTTTCTTATTATCTTTAAATCTCAGAGTGATCCCTACCATCATTCTATATTATTATTAATCCCTTGTGCTCCCTCTATCAGAATAGTTATCTATGTCACTTCAATAAGTATTGTTCTAAAATGCTGCAAAATAATATGAATAGTTTCAACTCTGAATTCCTCTAATTTTGACCTCCAATCTATACATGCTTTCACAAAAGGATTTGTAGATTCTGGTTGTGTTCTCTTTTTAAGTTCTTCTTTAAATGCAGCCTCTAGATGATCTTGATAAATAAGACCAACTATCTTTTTCACATAATCCTTTAGAGTCACAATCTGTGCTTTGAGACCCTAAATTCTTGTTTCATCCTTATCCAAATATTTGAACAACTATTTCAAACCTAATGCATCTAGTGCCTTACCACCCTTAGGAGTGGGTTCACCTAGGTCAAATTTCTCCAACATGTAGTCTTCTAGAGTTAGATCCTCTATACTAGTGCTTGGAGGAGGTACTGCAACCTGAGCCTTCTATCTCCCTTAGTTATCTTATGTTACATATGATATCCTTTGAGAAATTTGGCTGGATTCTCCCCTTTGGAATGTTTTCACTAATCTGGTCATATCAACGTCATCTTCTTGAACATATGTTATTTTCTATGGTTCAATTTCTTTTTCCAGCCAGGTGGACTTAGTAGAGGCTATTAATGGCTCATATGGAGCTATTTTTAGAATGGGCATCCCTCCATGATACCTTTCTTCTTCTTTTTCTCCTCCTCCTCCTCCTCCTCCTCCTTCTTCTTCCTCTTCCTCTTCCTCTTCCTCTTCCTCTTCTTCTTCTTCTTCTTCATTCTACTTTTAGTTCTTTCTTTTCATTCTAATATTATTTCTAATCTAGATCTTGTTTCATCTTTATCTTATCTTCTTAATCATATTGTATTCATCTTAGATCTTAATCTTGTTGAATTATCATTATCATAGTCTTCAATCAATCTTGCATCAATATTAATTTTCTCAAATAAGTCATGATCATTAGCTTGCATCCCATAGTTTTGCATTATATCACATTTCATTTGTGTTGGGAGAGCATATCCACAATAATCTCAAAGAGAAAATCAAACAAGGCTTTGGGTGCCCTTATTTTAGCTCATCGGAGGTTGTAGTGAAAGTTACTTATTTTGCTGCAATTGAAATTACTAACATCTAATGTGATTATTTTTATTTATTTTTTTGTAGCAAATAGATCCATATTTTCATTACATACAATACCTTCCTTAAATAACATACAACTAAATATATATTTCCTAAGTAACATGCAAATACATATATCTTCTTTTCACACATGCAAATCTATATTATTTACATGCACATATATTTATATTTCTATTTCAAAAGCATGCATTTTCTCTAAAAATGAACTCTTTCAAAACCCTCAAAACCATGGAAGGCCATAATTGAAAACAAATCAAAGCAAAATTTTTAAAGAAAATCCTAATTGAATTTTCCCTTCAAAAGATTCTCTAATATTTTTTATTATCAAAGAAACACATCTTTTTAACAAACACTCATCATTTACATACAAGATCTAATCAAACAAAAAGAAGACAATGGTTTCAATGGATAACTTTTAAGGATTTTAAAACCCTACCTTAATACACAAAGATAAATCAAAAATCAATTCTAGATCTTGAAACCCAAAGCTTTCGAAAACACCAAAACTTTAATTCTCCAAAATGTTTCCAAGAGAGAATTCATCAAAACATGATTGAATTATCTCTCCAAATAGTCTCCTAGCTCTCTCATATAGAAATTCATAAACCTTGAGTTGAAACAATGCAACTCCAAAATAACAAAACATAACTCTACAATTAAAAATAATAAAGTTGTTAACTCCAAATCATAGAAATAAGAACTCAACTACGACCTCATTTTTATCAACTTTAATTTTATTAAAATAATTATTTATTTAATTTCGTCAACTTTAAGTAACTTTAACTCAACTTGATTTTAAACAGTTAAGTTCTACTTTTATAATAAAGTGCTTCTTAAGTTGCATTATTTAATTTTAATTAATTTAAAATATGCAACTCAACTAATAACCACTTAAATCAAATTACACTTTTAAATTTAATTTTTATTTAATAATTTTTATATGTCTCAATTAATTAATTTTGACTTTACAATTAAAATATTTATTAAACATGGGTAATTAATTAATTCTCATTAATTAATTAACCTTATATTTAATATTTTAATGTATCATAAGGTGTTATTATTTAATCTCATTTAATTAATCTTAATTAATTCCTCAATCCATTTTAACACCAAAACCACATCAAACCACATGACATTCAACCATGAAGCAAAACTGATGAAACCAAAATGCAACAATCAAGCCTAAAGGAAGGGCTCACAAATTTATGTCACCTTGAAAAATCCAAATAGGTAGAGATTCAAATACTTGTTCACTATTTTAGGAAAATTAATGACTTAGGTTGGGATTGGACCTATATGTTATCTCCCCTCTCCTACCATTGATATATTGTTATAGGGAACACTCATCCTAGAGATTCAGGGAAGTCGATGCTCAGTACCTAAAATCCTCCATAAAAGACAAGAATGTACATACATGTATAAATATATAATAGAAAATGGTAGGGATTGGTTGATCACATGGATCTCACAAGAAAGAAACTATGAATTTGTCCCTCAACCATATCAGGAACATCAAACAAAAATATAAAACATACATTCCAATCAAGAAAATGCAAGTATGGGGTCAGTAAAACCATAAATATAAATAAAATAAAATCTATCCAAGGATCTAATACACACATGAAAAGTGTCCTAAAAGAGTCTAGCCAATTAAATTGAAAAAAAAACTATGGGAGGGGTATTACACCCATCATTCTTTGAAGCATCCAATGCTTTCTGCATTATACTCTATCCAACTATTCTTATATTTTGGAGTTTCATCCTTAGCACATAATGTTGGAAATCCCATTGTTGCAGTACTCTTGAATCCCTCATACTCTAATTCCAAGTTTTTAGAATACTTTAGGTATTTGGCAATTAATTTATCATCATTCAAAATGGAGATGATATTAGAAGTTCCAATGACATGTGCATTATGCAAATTTGTTTCCAATCTATTCCTTAATCTTTGATGTTCCACACTAGCCATATAATTATTTTTATGAGAGACCCATAAGCTATCAAGACATTCCATCAAATTAGCAAACCTTTTGTTAAGTATAATGGATACTGCTTCAAATCTAGGATCTTTCATTTGTAACAATAGTTTTTATTCTTATTTTGTAACTCTACATACTTTTTCTTTAGGTGTATATCTCCCCTAGGGACAATCATCATACTCCTATCCCTCATAGTAGCATTTTATAACAACAATCTTTCATTCTTCAATTTGTGGGTGTCTCTTTCCTTTACCAATAATTTTATCTGATCTTTATTAAGATTTTCTATATTCACACCAATATCATCAATAACTATTGGGTCAACCTCACCCACTTTGAGAGTCATCATGTGTCCAAATTCTTTTTCTACATCAATACTTTTTAGGTCTCTTGTAGGGGGGAATATAGTTCCCATATAAATATGGCCTCCACATTAGGATTTTACCTAGATCCTATATAACTAAACTTTACTCCTTCCACATTCATCTTGTAATTATTATCATTGTCATGTAAAAATATATCAAACACCAAGGCTACATTTAAATCTCATCTTGGAAACACCATGATTCTCGCTTCTTGTAGTAATCACCTTACCCTTTCTAGTGTCATGGTACTAATTTATGATTCAATGTCCATCTTCAATCTATTTACCAACTATTATTCATTTGTAGGTGTAACATTAGGGATCGAATCCCTCAAACTCCTATCCTTAAAATTGTACAATTTGTTTTAAAATTCATCAGACTTAACAAATTGATCATTAGAAAAAAAAGAATCATATACTGACAGCCTCACATCACTACCGACATTTAGTGTCTCTTCTACTTTTATCTCTCTATTGGGAAAATATTCATATTCATCTATCACCATCATTGGAATCTGCTCAAATTGTGATTGCCCTTCATTCTCACTAGAAGATTCTTCAACAAATGATAGATACTCCATCTCTTGCATCTCCTTTATCTCCTGCTGAATATCTTTGTTGTAATTCTCCACAGCCAGTTCAACTTCTTAATCCTCCAATTTTTTCATGAAATATTCTACAAAACAAGGATATAAATATATCCACCCAAGTTTTTCTTCCTTCTTGCATAATTGGTATAACCCTCAGGGTCATATCCCTTCCTTGGGTTGGCTTCTCTCAAGTTGTACTATGTCATTTTATCATGAATGAAATCATATTCTTTGGTTGTAATTATAGTATAGTCACCAAAACATAATGTGTTTAGCATAAATTACTATTTGTGATATGCAAATAGTTTCATAAAATTTGACTAGCTCATTTTCCTAACAATCTCCAAATAGGAAACTTTGTCAGGTACTGTTTTAGGTAATTTATAAGGTTCTCGCTCAAAGAAAAAGACCCAAATCATAGTGAAATTCTTGTGGACATACCAATCCCCCCAATTGTGGTCTGCAATTTTCCTTTTGTAAAAATATTTTGGTCTCAAGAATATTTTAATCTCACCAGAGATTGACCAATCACAAGGATAATTATACATCCTATAAATGGTTTTCATAAAAAAATCCTCAAAGTGAACATAATGAGAGTTTGTAAACCTATAATCCCAAATTAAGGTTCATAATTGGACTGGGGGTGACTCACCTTCATTGCCAATCTTTTTGATCTTCAATCCTTTTGGCCATATCCCCATTTCTTGACTGTAAAAGAGTATCATGTGGATCAGAACAAAATAATTCCTGAAATGAATTTGATCAAGGTCATTTTTAATATCTGTTAGCCCCATATCTATCATAGTGAAAACATACTCTGTATAATCAAATATCTTGGAGTTGTGACATTGTATATCTACAACAATTACCATATGAGAAATTGACATGAAATCTTGCGCCTCAATACCAACTACTTGCCCTATGGAATAGTAGCTATATTTCATATAAGGTTTAAACAAATCAACATTAAAAGGATGACCATCTTCATTACTCAATGTAACCAAATTTTGATCTGGTTTGGGTATGTGTAATAGAAATCTCCATTATTTTTAAGTGGTATCCAACCTCATGGACTCATCCTCCAAGTCCTTAAGTACTATAGGCTAATCCATTAAGTCATCCAAGTTGACGATGTCATTGATTGCATTATTTGAAGTGTTTATAAAAGGATCTTCTTGTAGGTTGCATATTTTCCTAAGATCTAGGTTGTAATGATTTTCCAAGAGTTTAACAAGGTCTACATTCACAAAGACATTAGGTACTAATTTCTTTTCCAAATTCATCTTCCAAGAATTGCATATTAGCTCATGGTTATGTATTTTGGAATAATGAAATATGAATAATTCATATCCTCTTATGCTTGTCCAAAAATCTCCCACATCCTTGTATTTATCCTTAAATTTCTTTGAATCAAGCTTATGTTGCACAACCTTTATGGATTTGGGCCATGATCCCAACATTTGATCTAAAAAATCTTGGTGCAATTTCCTTTCTCGTACTTGTTATGTTTGTCTTTTGTTTCTTAATACTTTTACCCCCTTCGCCTCTCTGTCTCTTTCATTTTAAAATTCTATGGCTTTCCATTTCTACTGTAATCTGGATAATTAATTTCTATCATAGAGGCTTCTTACAAATACTAGAGAAGGATAAACTTACTTGGGAATGGTCAACTTGTAATGCTCCTTCTCTATCTAAGAATCATTTTCATCTCATATCTACAATACCTATTCTCAAGGATTTCCTTCTAGTAAAATTCTGTCCAATAAAAAAATTGTAGATTAATTATTTATGTGGGCAATTAATTTCACACATCAGTCATCAATTCACCAACTTTTTAAATTTTGAAATGGGTGAACACACAATAGTGGGTTACAATTTTTTGGAGGAAAATATTTGTCCCAAAAATTGCGACAGTGAAAATTATCCACCATACTTTCGATAGAAAGTAGCTACCAGTTTCGATTGAAAGTACAAAAAATATGTACTTTCGATCGGAAGTTACTTTTGATCAAAAATTTGGAGGATGAAATTTGGTGGGGTTTTTAACCCCA